>CALYLW010000358.1:876598-936607 GCA_944989445.1 Ampullaceana balthica
CTGCGACTCTCGAATAGCGTGAGCCTTATTAATAACATATCAAACCGTTTATTCATCACTTAATCGTTTTTTCTCAATAAATCCTTTATGTACGAGAAGTAACTAAAAGAATGTTCATTATAATACGCAGCGCCAGACCATCCAGAAATACAAAATTGCTGTTGTGTCGTAAAACATGTTTAATATAATGCGCACCGATCAGGAATATGTTTATAAAAAGAGCTGTCAATAAAATACGCACCTTATTGCGCGACAGAAAGGTTGTTCAATATAATACGCACCGCGACACTCTATCTCAATTACATTGCATGGTTACATAGGAATAAATAAAATAATCTAAAAAATCAATTATTTTAATTACAGTCATGCGTTCGATCTGAAATTTTGATACATTGTTTTTATCATTCGCCACAAACAGCATACAATTTCGCTCGCTAGCTTACGAGGAAGTGGTTAAAAATCGATCCAAGTGTTGGCGACCGAAAGCCAATCGGGCAACAGACTCCACGAATTAATTATAAAGGATTAAAAAATAAGAGTATTTATTTGATTGTAAATTTTATCTTTTTGTGTCTTGTAGACCAGGGCCGTTTTGTGGGGGCCAGTTTATGTCGGTGCCCATATTGTCGGGGGCCTAGTTTTTGCTTACGGTTGTTGTGATCAATTCCTCAAACACTACTTGTACACTAGTGACATATTCGGATTACACTTGTTCTGCAAGCTCCTGTATTACATTCTCGTTTAGAGTTCACGGGCATGTCTTTTTACCCATGAATCTTGTTACGTTCCAACGGATTGGCATTAAACATGCATTCAGCCAGCAAACATAGGATTGCTCTCAGAAGTAGAAAGAGTGAAGAAGAAGTGAATTGGTGGGTGGGGGTGGGGGGGGGGGGGACCCAGTTTTTACATTTTATTAAATTGCATTTATAAATGTTTGCTATTTAGCTATTACGCACTAATTTGTAAGTCTTATTAGATTTCTATGGCTTTTGTCGGATCCCTTTTTTTTTACTGAAACTTGAATTTAATTGGAAAATTGTTTACTCTGTATGGCATTGTCGTAATTTTTAATAAGTGTGTGTTTTTTTTGGCCCCCCACACCCCACTGAAAATTCCTAGCGTCGCCCATGCCCTCAACTCCCTCCCCCCAATAATAAAGAATATGCGCACAACGGTGAAAGGCCAATGATTCAAGTGTTTGTAACTGTTTTCAATGAGTCCAATTGTTATTATTACATTCTAGTTTTTTCTAGATCTGTTATCATCCGACGGGCGTAGTAATCACATCTGATATCTGTGCCGCGTGCCAACGGCAATCCGTCTTGTTGGATATCAAACAATACCATACAGAAAGGATGACTGTATTGTTGAGACTTGAAGTCTACGGCGAGGTCGAAGTAGCCACGACGTTGCCGTTGGTCAAGTAATTATCAGCCAATCATGTGTCAACGCAGCAGTCTAACAGGAGCCTTAGCGCATACAGACGAATATCTGCCTGTCAATTTCTAGTGGTCCTCTACCCAAGTAACCCCCACACATACAATACCCCCCACTCACAACAAGTTCACAGATAAATTGGATGGTGTTAAGGACACGGCCGTGATAAGCGACGTTTATAATACATCAAAAATAACTTATATCACGGATTCAGCCTGCGGCAGGTTTCGCGGATTGTGCCAGGGTGTCTATATAGCTAGGACATTGGGTGGTGGAGCCGGGTTGGGGCATATTACGTCACAGGTTATTGTGGAGGTGGTTTGCGTGACGTGGGATTTTACTGGGGGTGGTGATGTTTGGATGCGGGTAGTCTAGTTCTTGTTCAGTGGGGGGGTATTTCTGTTTTGGGGGTATGACATTTGCATGTGTTTGTTTTTTTTGGTAGCAGTGGGTCCGGAGTGGGACAGGTAGAGTGTTGGATTGATGGGAGATGGTATTATGTGAGAGGGACCGGGTGTCGTAATGGCTTTTGTTGTGTGTGTTCAGACGGTTAGTTGTGGAGAAGATTTTGGTTTTGTATGGTTTCTGGTATGGGGGAGTGGGTTGGGGGGTAGTGATGTTGTATTTTATGGGTAATTGTGGGGTTTTATAGGTGAGTTGTGGTGGTGGCACAATGAAGTGGGGTGGGGCTATGATTGTACTGGGGATCGATGTTGGGTCGGGAGGATGGTGGGCGTTACATGGGTTTGGTAGAGGAGAGGTGCTGCTGGGGTGTCAGGGGTGCATAGGGGGGGTGCAGGTGCTAAGTGGGGGTAAGAGGGTTGTATGGCGGATGTTATTGAGATGGTGGTGGGGTAGGATCAGCGGGACTTTGGTGGAGGGGGTGTATATTAGTCTAGTTTTTTTGGGGTGTGGGGGTTTATGTGTTTTTCAATTTTATTTTGTTATTTTTTTTTATTTTATATTTATTTATAAGCATCATTCTTTACTGGATTTTGTTTAATAAGTTTATATATTGTACATTTTCATCCACTGATTTAGAAATATTTTTAAAATCGCTTCAAGATTTTACAGACTGATCTGAGATTCTTATAAACTTCATTCTTAAACATCCAAATCCAAAATGTTAGTTACACTGATGTGCCACGAGTGCAGAGAGATGCTATGACTTTTTAAAAAATTGGGCAACACAGTTAAAGGTGTCTAGTCATCTCGTTCAATTTATAGCGGTCTAGTTTTTCCCTTCTGTCTCTAGAAATTTAGTTGTCTTGATATTACGTTGTACATAAATTTAGAAGACCAGCTCCAAAATTTGTTGGGATTGTCATTTTTAAATCCTTTATATTAACTCGTGGTGTCTGGTTGCTTGATTGCTTGTCGGTCGCCAAAACTTTGGATTTTTAACCCACTTCCTCGTAAGCTAACGAGCTGAAATTTTGAAGGCAGTTTTGGGCCGATCATAAAAACAATGTATCAAAATTTCAGATCGATCGCATGTACCGTAATTAAATTATTGATTTTTTAGATTATTTTATCTATTCCTATGTATCATGTTACTTTTTTGAGATAGAGTGTCGCGGTGCGTATTATATTGAACAACCTTTCTGTCGCGCAATAAGGTGCGTATTTTATTGACAACACTTTTTATAAACATATTCCTGATCGGTGCGCATTATATTAAACACGTTTTACGAGACATAACTACAATTTTGTATTTTTGGATGGTCTTGCGCTGCGTATTATTATGAACATTCTTTTAGTTACTTCTCGTACATAAAGGATTTATAGTGAAAAACTTGTTTTTTTACGTTTTTTTAAATTACAGCTGATCTAAATTTGTTGCGATTGTTATTGTTGAAGTTGGAATATTTGACGCTTTGTTTATTTATTAATGAACAACTTGACTGATTTTCTTTTCCGTTTAGTTTAATTTTGCAAAAATTAAATATTAGCAGATGGTTTTGAAAACTACTTTAGACACTGCCAGTGTGCAGCTTGTGGCCCGCAGGCCGTAGGCATTTATCCTCCCTGGACACCATGTTTAACGTTTTATTCTCTGATAGAAACAATTCACCCTCTAATCTCTAATCAGCATTTTAAGACTAGTTTTAGGGTCTTAATTAATATGTATAAATATTTATAAAAGCAGTCATTTATATAGGTAATCTAATATAATCTTTCCACTGTATTATATTTCTTGTATGTTTAGTCTTTTAACAACGCTGCTTATCTTTTGTATACGAAATATTGTTAAATGTTTTTGGCTAGGTGTGAAAAACATTAAACATATTTTATAGCATAATATACAAGATGGCGTATTACAATTATTATCAACTTTGAAGTAATGATTATGTAACTCACACTGCAGATTATACGTGTGGAATAAGTTAAAGCAGATAAACAAATTAATTAACGGCATGGTTGAAATTGTCCGGTGTAAAATAAAGTTCAAAGAAGCTACATACTAGGTCAATATTTTTACACCGCTGATTGACTCTGACAATATTTTTACACCGCTGATTGACTCTGACAATATTTTTACACCGCTGATTGACTCTGACAATATTTTTACACCGCTGATTGACTCTGACAATATTTTTACACCGCTGATTGACTCTGACAATATTTTTACACCGCTGATTGACTCTGACAATATTTTTACACCGCTGATTGACTCTGACAATATTTTTACACCGCTGATTGACTCTGACAATATTTTTACACCGCTGATTGACTCTGACAATATTTTTACACCGCTGATTGACTCTGACAATATTTTTACACCGCTGATTGACTCTGACAATATTTTTACACCGCTGATTGACTCTGACAATATTTTTACACCGCTGATTGACTCTGACAATATTTTTACACCGCTGATTGACTCTGACAATATTTTTACACCGCTGATTGACTCTGACAATTGCCCAATATACCAGTATAAACGTGGGCTCCAGTAACACAGTAACAGTCTGGCAGAACAATGAGGCCCATTAAAGCTGGATTGGTTCGCTGGATGAAAGAAGTGAAGTTACTCCCCCTATAAGCCTATTATCACCAAAAGTCCATTTGCATTTTTTTCGGTGTTTGTCGACATTGTAACGGTATTCAGCAGGGGCCAGAAGTTCTTTATTCTGCATCGCTCCTAATCCCATGTCAACTGGGAGCATGAATATTCATGAGCCATCGGACCACACATGAAGCTCAATCTTTAATTACAGTACCAACAAGTAGGGTTGCCATGTGTACGACACGGCCTCAACGTAAACCGCTAGAGATCAAATTATTTGGCCAGTTTCACGCTTATCGAACGGCTTCCCTTCCTAGGCAACATGATGGGGGGATGGGGTGGTGAGAGATGGGGGTATCGAGATTGTGAAGTAGAGAGATGGGGCGTGGAGAGATGGGGCGTGGAGAGATGGGGCGTGGAGAGATGGGGCGTGGAGAGATGGGGCGTGGAGAGATGGGGCGTGGAGAGATGGGGTAGTAGGGAGATTGGGCGAAGAGTAATGGGGCAGCAATGAGAAGCTAAGGCGCTAATGACGTCACGCGTAAATGGAAACGTCACGATTAGATTTATAATGTTCTCTTTGTTTTGTTGTACATGTAATGTATTTTGTAATCAGTCTTTTGTGTTATGTCCTGTGTGTTCTGACTTTAGTGTACTGACCTTTGTGTTCTGAATTTTTGTGCCGAATTTAGTGTACAGATTTTTGTGTAACGACTTTGTGTACCGATTTTAAGTACTATTATATACTTCCTTAGTTGTACTGAGTTTTTAATGTTGAATTTTGAGTTATGTTTGAAAGGCATTTTGTAAAAAGTATTTTGTGTAATGTCTTTTCTGTAATGTATCTCTTTACAATAGATTATAAAATTTAGCCAATGCTATTTTTGAAATGGAGCCAAAAAATATGAAAATGGGAAAGGATGGAAAAGTAATCGAAACATAAAGCCAAGTTTTTGGCAAAATTCGACACTGCCAAAGATGTTCATAGAATAAATACATTCACAAGATCTTATCTTAACCTACTGGATGCCCTAAAGTAGACATATATTTTCACCAACTAAAAATGGTGCGAGACCCCTCCCACCACTGAGGTCAGGACAGGGTGTGTGATGACAACGTTTTTTTCACTAACAGATGTTAGAACAGAACGACCTCCCGCGCCTTAAGGAAAGAAAATCCCACACACTGGAATCATCTTCCTTGAAAGAGGCATAATAGTGACGAGTTCGCTCCCTTTCATTCCAGTCGGTTCCAGGACGTTGCTTATATCAACAAGAATATAAAATCGTCCAGTTGAAATGGCTCCTCCCACAAAATAGGATGGAATTAATTTATTAAACACCGTAATTAAAACTGTTTTTCATGCCAAAAAAATGACACATTGACACACGAACATTGGGTGAAGTCCTCAAAGAACAAGCTTGATTCCATTCGAACATTTCGTGTTTTTCTCTGAACAAATATCGTTCAATAACTTGATTATTATTTTTCTTTAATTTATTATTGTGGGGGTAGGGGGTGAGCGGGGTTGTTTTAGGCTTAGTGCAAACTTTGGGAAACGCCCGATTTCATTGTTTACAGTTTACATGAACAGTGCTGTCTGACAGCTAACTACGATGTAGTCTGACATTTTACAACTATACTGTCTGACAGTTTACAACTATGCTGTCAGACAGTTTACAACGATGCTGTCTGACAGTTGACAACGATGCTGTCTGACAGTTTACTAATATGTTGTCTGACAGTTTTCTTCGATGGTGTCTGATATGTTACTAAAAGACGTTCTTTAAAAAAATAAAATTTTGGAATATTCTTTGAATTTGTTTTTTCTTCATAAGCAAAGCTTGGCATGAAACTTCATTAAAAGTAAATAAACATATGTGATTGTATGATGAAGTTAATGTCTTTATATTCTATTAAATGAGTCTGGACTCATATACCATGCCATATAAGCATCATATACCTTGTCATAATAGCATCATAGACCAAAACATATCAGCATCATCTATACCCCCTAACATCAGCATCATCTATACCCCCTAACATCAGCATCATCTATACCCCCTAACATCAGCATCATCTATACCCCTAACATCATCTATACCCCCTAACATCAGCATCATCTATACCCCTAACATCATCTATACCCCTAACATCATCTATACCCCTAACATCATCTATACCCCTAACATCATCTATACCCCTAACATCATCTATACCCCCTAACATCATCTATACCCCTAACATCATCTATACCCCTAACATCATCTATACCCCTAACATCATCTATACCCCTAACATCATCTGTACCCCTAACATCATCTATACCCCTAACATCATCTATACCCCTAACATCATCTATACCCCTAACATCATCTATACCCCTAACATCATCTATAATCCCAGATACATCTGAGCGCATGCCCTAACGTATGACAATGTTGTCAGTATTATAAAACAAACAAAAACACAATGAAACAAATGTCGTTCCGTGGTTACTATCGGTGCCAACATTCCTCCATATGACATATGTTGTATGCTGCATGCACTTCACCAAGGGTGGTACAGCGATGGGTCCAGGTACCCTATATTTGACCCTTCATTTGATAGCTATAATTACTTTTTTTTAATTTAAAAGACTGATTTCATGAGCATATAGTTGATAAAAGGCACTTTTCCGTTACAAGAACTGCTCAGTACCAAAATGTGCAATATTTGATTAGTTCCGCTAAACTCTAGAAAACAAGAAAACATCTGAAACAGAAAGCGACAGCGGGCTTTTTAAACAAACGAAATACTTTCAGAAATCTTGGGAAAATCCACTTTGGCTGAGTGATGAAAATATGATTTAACCGAACAACCGACAAAAATTATCGATATTGCTCGCCTGATATACTCGGGTAGTCAATACTGCTAAAGCATTAATGATCCTACATATATGAAATCGTAGCGAATGTTTTTATTTGGTATCACTGATTCCAACAACAACTAATTTGGTTTTCAAAATAATAAAAAACAGCACTTTCATGGACGTTGTATCAGCACTTTCATGGACGTTGTATCAGCACTTTCATGGACGTTGTATCAGCACTTTCATGGACGTTGTATCAGCACTTTCATGGACGTTGTATCAGCACTTTCATGGACGGTTAGCAGCACTTTCATGGACGATTGTAGCAGCACTTTCATGGACGGTTAGCAGCACTTTCATGGACGGTTAGCAGCACTTTCATGGACGGTTAGCAGCACTTTCATGGACGGTTGTATTAGCACTTTCATGGACGGTTGTATCAGCACTTTCATGGACGGTTGTATTAGCACTTTCATGGACGGTTGTATCAGCACTTTCACGGACGGTTGTATTAGCACTTTCATGGACGGTTGTATCAGCACTTTCACGGACGGTTGTATTAGCATTTTCATGGACGGTTGTATCAGCACTTTCATGGACGGTTGTATCAGCACCTTCATGGACGGTTGTATCAGCACTTTCATGGACGTTTGTATCAGCACTTTCATGGACGGTTGTATCAGCACTTTCATGGACGTTGTATCAGCACTTTCATGGACGGTTGTAGCAGCACTTTCATGGACGGTTGTATCAGCACTTTCATGGACGGCTGTATTAGCACTTTCATGGACGGCTGTAGAAGCACTTTCATGGACGGTTGTATCAGCACTTTCATGAACGGTTGTATTAGCACTTTCATGAACGGTTGTAGCAGCACTGTCGCACGTCCTTGGACGCTAACACCTTTTTGATCGGACGCTGTGACGTCATCTATTGAGACCCCTGGGTCATCTCAGCGCGACTCTCACAGAATCAGTTCACTCGCCGGGTCACTTCGCCTTGGCATCTAATTGTCTCTGTGAGGCTCAGACCAGTATAGCATATCTCGTGGGCGATTGTAATCTAGTACTGAGGTACTCCATTAACGGACTTTTCAAATGTAGTCTAGTACTGAGGTGCTCCATTAAAGGACTGTACAAATGTAGTCTAGTACTGAGGTACTCCATTAAAGGACTGTACAAATGTAGTCAAGTACTGAGGTACTCCATTAAAGGACTATACAAATGTAGTCTAGTACTGAGGTACTCCATTAAAAGACTGTACAAATGTAGTCTAGTACTGAGGTACTCCATTAAAGGACTGTACAAATGTAGTCTAGTACTGAGGTACTCCATTAAAGGACTGTACAAATGTAGTCTAGTACTGCGGTACTTCATTAAAGGACTGTACAAATGTAGTCTAGTACTCAGGTACTCCATTAAAGGACTGTACAAATGTAGTCTAGTACTGAGGTACTCCATTAAAGGACTTTACAAATGTAGTCTAGTACTGAGGTACTCCATTAAAGGACTGTACAAATTTAGTCTAGTACTGAGGTATTCCATTAAAGGGCTGTACAAATGTAGTCTAGTACTGAGGTACTCAATTAAAGGACTGTACAAATGTTGTCTATAACTGAGTTACTTTAGTAAAACACTTAACAGTAATGTTATGTAAAAGAAAATGTCGGGTTATCCAAAATTTGAAAGATCAGAAAATGTTTCTGTCATGTTTTGAAAGATCTATCAGCTAATGTCTTCAATGATTTGGAAACAAATAACCAATATCAAAACAACCTTTAAAATCTCCTTATCGCGGCGGTCATTGGCTTTGATTGACAACTTCTATCATCTTATTGAATCCATTGACACGACCTGATCACGTGTCACTCAGAAAGCCGCGATGTTAACTGAATACAGTTCTTTTCTTTGTCAGGACACAACGACTCGTTACATTTAGTTGAATTACATCATCTTTGTTGTGAAAACTGTCGAACACTGACCGACACACTGACCGACACACTGACCGACACACTGACCGACACACTGACCGACACACTGACCGACACACTGACCGACACACTGAACTCAGTATGCTGCAGAGGTTACCTTTAGTACAATGAGTGATTCAGATGTTGAGTGTCTTCTATTTCACACTATTCCAATCACCCCTTCCCCGAAATCACTCCCAGCAAGGAACCGTAAGTCTGCAACTGGGGTGGTGGTAGTGAGGAGATAAACAGTTTGTGGTGGTGTACTACCAGCTCCTCTTAGTTGCCACATAATGGAACAGTTTGATCGCCCCAACCCTGTTCCGCCACAATGGCGTGAGACTGGACTTCCTGTATTGGGAAATACAATAAGGGGAGATTTTTTTCTGCCTTTAGGGCTCGTGTAGGTTCAAGTGGGTGCACTATAAAGGTTCCTGGAGGATAATTACTCGCATTAATTGGGTAATGTTGGTTATATATGGTGCTTAGTCTCAGGAACACATAAAAAGTAACTTTTTAATGGACCGTAGGAAAATGTGCTCGGAACCAGAAAAGGAACTTAACCATGACGGACTTAGAAATTCTTAACATTCATAGTTTCGTCTTGGCATCTTATCATTAATGACATTAAGGGTGACGATGGGCCAACATATGCCTATGATCAAGAAATGACATATGAAATGCCAATGTCAAAAACAACACCAAACTAATGTTAAATTTCATCGAAAGAATCGGATTTCAGCTGCTAACTTCAAATAATTATCCATTCAAGTCTATAATGAAACAAACAATAAACCTGAATTTTCAGTTGGTCACACTTGTCTTAAATATGTTATCGTTGCTGTTTGTAGGTAGAGGTAAATAAAGACTACCTGATAATAACAACCATACAGTGCAGGGATGTGAAGAAGCTGCGGGTGATCATAATTAAAGCTACTGCATCAATGGCATAGAAGTAGTTCCCTTAAGTGTCATGTAATAAACTTAGAGAACAGCCAATGAAATTCGGTAGTTTAAATCAACAGCCTTGAACTTCCTACTGAGTACCGATTCATCACAACTGCTCACTACCGCAGATCCGTTGAGTCCAAGTGGTCATTCTGGTCAATGACTCGGCCCCTTGACCTCTCGACTCAACCACCAATCAATCAGGAGCAGGCGATGTCGTTAATGGACTTGTCCTATCAACAGTGGTTCATGTATATAAACTGTTATATCAACAGTATTTCATATATGTAGTATGTCTTACAAAACAGCAGTTTATTGTATAAGTAACCGAATGTTTCTTATAGTTTAGTATTCTGTAAGGCCAACACTTCAGTGTTGTTTAACTGTTTTGTTAAACACTCCTTCATGTACAACTAGAATACTGCCTAAACTTGTATCCATGAAGTTTAGCTCTTGTTAAACCAATGCAGCCATGAAGTTAAACTATCTCTTGTGAAACCCATGTATCCAGTTTATGAACTATAATTTCGTTAGACACATGAAGCGTTGTATTTGAACAATCTCTTGTTAAATCCATACATCCATGAAAAACTTAATCCATGTAGCTATGTAGCAGCACTGTCTCTTGTTAAATCCATACAGCCATGATAAACTTAATCCATGCAGCTATGTAGCAGCACTGTCTCTTGTTAAATCCATACAGCCATGATAAACTTAAACAATTTCTTGTGAAACTCACTCCTTGTGTAGACGTCTGCCTCGTTACTACAGTGACGTCTGCCTCGGTACTACAGTGACGTCTGCCTCGGTACTACAGTGACGTCTGCCTCGGTACTACAGTGACGTCTGCCTCGATACTACAGTAGAAATCACGGCATTGATTGATCCGAGATATCTGCAAAATGCCTCGAGCTTTTTTTACAAACACGAGAGTTCCGGTGTTCGCTCTTCCCATGGGGTGGGCGGTACCGAATACGCCGTTATTTGTATCGAACGAGATAGTTCTGTTTTTTTATATTCACCTAATAACATCTATATTCTATATGCTCAAAACTGTCAGTGTTTTTCTTTTATCCAACACAATTTGGATGTTACTCTCACTACATTTTCTTTAGAGAGTTGCGTTCATTTATTTATAATTTAAATTTAAAAGACCTATTTTAGATGATATCGATATTGAAATTTGTGGCAGTCCTCCCCTCTCCCCCCCAAAAAAAACTACTCACCAGTTCCTTGTCCCCAGAAACAAATGTTGATATGTCCCCCCCCCCACCAGAAACAAATGTTGATTTATTGAAGACTTAAAACACTGAGCCAAGTTTCCGTGCTGGTCACGTGATCTTCTTTCAAACTCCAGTCTAAGCCCCCGGGAAGCGATCGTTCATGTGAAATGTTCAGTTTTGATCTTAAGGTCTCATATATTATTTACACTTTCCAGGGAGCCGCCGATGGCTGGTGTAAAGTTTAATTACGACATGGAGTTTCGCTTATGGCAACAGCAGCGGAATGACGAGGACTTTGGGGAGTGGGGTTTGGGAAGGGGGCTGGGGAGTGGGGTTTGGGAAGGGGGCTGTCCTAGGGTGCAATTTAAAATGTATTTAAACAACGTTAAAATGATACGTTTGGATGAAGGATGACATTGAAGACTCACCTAAGAATTTAACAACAATTTTTTTTAATGTTTTCGTATTACGATTCTGTATTTTAACAAATAATTGTAGAAAACGGTATGTCTCCGAAACACAAAGAAAGAAAATAGTTTTTCTCAAAATTTTACAAATTCCCATTACTCTATATAGTTTTTTTATTTCCGATAATGGTATCATGGTGAGATGCAGGGATCTCATAGTACAAGATATAGGGGTACAATATATCATAGTACAAGGCATAGTGGTACTAGAACTCATAGTACAAGGTATAGTGGTACAATATATCATAGTACAAGGTATAGTGGTACAAGAACTCATAGTACAAGGTATAGTGGTACAAGAACTCATAGTACAAGGTATAGTGGTACAATATATCATAGTACAAGGTATAGTGGTACAAGAACTCATAGTACAAGGTATAGTGGTACAAGAACTCATAGTACAAGGTATAGTGGTACAAGATCTCATAGAACAAGGTATAGTGGTACAAGATCTCATAGTACAAGGTATAGTGGTACAATAACTCATAGTACAAGGTATAGTGGTACAAGATCTCATAGTACAATATATAGTGGTACAAGATCTCAATACAGGTTAGTGGTACAAGATCTCATAGTACAAGGTATAGTGGTACAAGATATCATAGTACAAGGTATATGGTACAGATCTCTAGTACAAGTATAGTGGTACAATATACAAGTACAGTAGGGTACAGATCCATAGTACAGGTATAGTGGTACAAGATATCATAGTACAAGGTATAGTGGTACATATCATGTACAAGGTATGGGTACAAGATCTCATAGTACAATGTATAGTGGTACAAGATACATCGGTGTTGCAACATGTTACAAATGTGTCATCATCTATCATAGACTGATCTACACAAATGATGCTACAGGATGGTTGATCAAATAATTGAAAGTCTTTTAGATTTTAAAGTCCGAGTTCCAATTATAGAGAGAATTCTGGACCAACGTTCGGGAGACTTTTTGTTGTTGTGAAGCTGATGTGGGGAAAGGAGTGGGTTGGTTATTGTTGGCTTCATATGTCGACCTGTTATGGTGGGCTGTACATCTAGTAGTGGACTGTTTTAGATGGTACCTTGGAAGGCTGGTTTGTGTGGTATAGAGATGAAGGATGGTTTGTGTGGTATAGAGATGAGTGATGGTTTGTGTGGTACAGAGATGAAGGATGGTTGTGTGGTATAGAGATGAGGATGGTTTGTGTGGTATAGAGATGAAGGATGGTTTGTGTGGTATAGAGATGAGGATGGTTTGTGTGGTATAGAGATGAAGGATGGTTGTGTGGGGTCTAATTTTATTGTAACCATTGTTAGAGTCCGTGTATTATTTGCCCTATCAACATTACTACGCTTCTTATTTAATCTCAGTCGTTCTTCATCAGGCAAACAAAGCCGATACTGAGAATACATTTCCAAGGGACGATAACTGCAATGACACGGAGACAAAGGGAGTAGGGGTTGGGTTGTAGGGTGAAATAAAGATGCCTTCACCTCCCTCCCCCGGCACGCCACATCACTAAAACCCAGGATATAAAAGAGCTATAATAGAACAATATCTCCGCGACAAAATGCACCAGGGGGAATTGACTCACGTGACATATCGCGTTCATATTCATTTACCAAGGTCACATTTTTATGAATCAATGTCATATCATTCAGCAGCTAGTTCGTGTGGGTCAAGGCCGTAAAGACACGAGCCATAAATTACACGATCAAACCATCCATGTCTAGAATGAGGGAAGATGCGATAATAATGAGACAGAAACTGACTCTAGGAAATAAATAGTTTCCTGTCTATAAAGTCGGGACATTGCGTTGTCCTGTCTATAAAGTCGGGACATTGCGTTGTCTGTCTATAAAGTCGGGACATTGCGTTGTCCTGTCTATAAAGTCGGGACATTGCGTTGTCTGTCTATAAAGTCGGGACATTGCGTTGTCCTGTCTATAAAGTCGGGACATTGCGTTGTCCTGTCTATAAAGTCGGGACATTGCGTTGTCCTGTCTATAAAGTCGGGACATTGCGTTGTCCTGTCTATAAAGTCGGGACATTGCGTTGTCTGTCTATAAAGTCGGGACATTGCGTTGTCCTGTCTATAAAGTCGGGACATTGCGTTGTCCTGTCTATAAAGTCGGGACATTGCGTTGTCCTGTCTATAAAGTCGGGACATTGCGTTGTCCTGTCTATAAAGTCGGGACATTGCGTTGTCCTGTCTATAAAGTCGGGACATTGCGTTGCTTTATAGAATTTAATAATTAGCTGAAGAATGGCGTCTCATTGTTCAATTATTTATTATTTTTTGTTACTATGAAAGTGTCGAGGTAGTTGTAGTAAATTGTTGCTGATGTCAAAAGCTGAAGTAAGAGAGAGAAGCTCATATGGCAAAAGTGACCCCCTATGACGTGTATTAAAAATGCTGAGTAGGGAACTGATTGGGTCGAAGGTATTTATATATATTAATACATTCATTTGAGATTTCTGATTGGGGAAAAGATTGTAATACATCTAATCATCTGTATAAAATCAGCAATAACTAGAGTATATGTTTAAGTTGTCTTTTGTTGCATTGGTATGTTTTGTTTTGCGCGTGTTTCTTTGTGTGTGTGTGTGTTTTATATGTTCCGTTGTGTGTTTATTTTTGTGTGAGTAAGTTGGGCACGTCAAGCCCCACATAGACATTAGTTACGAAGAAAAAAAACACACACACAAGGTTGTCATATTTGAAAACAGACTTGAGGCTAAACAGAGAGCTCGCCTCAATTGAAAAAAAAACGAAACAAAGACAACAATAACAAAAAGCAACGACGCCCATGAAAGGCCAGAAAATGAGAAATAAAGAAACCCCGTCAGAGTCTGCTTTGTGTTGTCTTGTTGATATCTGGGTCACTCTATCGACAGCTGTGGCTGTTTAAAAAAGAAATATTTTCAAATTGTAGCTGGGATCTTCCCTGTCGATGTAGTTCCTACAAGACAGAAAACGCACGGGTTATTGCCACTTGGATTGATTCAAGGGCTTCGCTAGAGAATGAATTGCTAATAAAACCTAATGTTGTCACCCTTAACGACATTCCAGGACGGTGGGGGCGGGAGGGAGGCTAGGCGTAGAGAGAAGAGGTGGGGGCGGGGTTGTAAGTAGGTTGACCTTCCGGTCAAATAATATTGATGTCAGAGAGCGTATTAACTATGTGTGTCTGTTATGGGCCAGTCGTTTTAACCATATGTGTCTGTTATGGGCCAGTCGTTTTAACCATATGTGTATGTTATGGGCCAGTCGTTTTAACCATATGTGTCTGTTATGGGCCAGTCGTTTTAACCATATGTGTATGTTATGGGCCAGTCGTTTTAACCATATGTGTATGTTATGGGCCAGTCGTTTTAACCATATGTGTATGTTATGGGCCAGTCGTTTTAACCATATGTGTATGTTATGGGCCAGTCGTTTTAACCATATGTGTATGTTATGGGCCAGTCGTTTTAACCATATGTGTATGTTATGGGCCAGTCGTTTTAACCATATGTGTCTGTTATGGGCCAGTCGTTTTAACCATATGTGTATGTTATGGGCCAGTCGTTTTAACCATATGTGTATGTTATGGGCCAGTCGTTTTAACCATATGTGTATGTTATGGGCCAGTCGTTTTAACCATATGTGTCTGTTATGGGCCAGACAGGCTGGTCATATGTGAATGGCAAGGACCAATCCGTTTATATGTTATGGACCAGTTGGCCATCTATGTCAACATGTACTGTCATGGACTGTTCCTACCCAGTTGGCCATCTATGTCAACATGTACTGTCATGGACTGTTCCTACCCAGTTGGCCATCTAAGTCAACAGGCCACTAGAAGGAAGAAGCCTGGAGAGATCAGATATTATGGCAGACATTCGGCGTTATCAAATTTCCCTCCAATCAATAATGTCGCCCTCGCCTGGTTTCTAACACAACACCGACTGGTTGGGGAGGGGGGGTACTCTGTGTGTGTTGGTGTGAAGGGCGTGTTTATAACCAGGCACAATGAAAGTCTAACACACAGAACACAGTAACAAAACAATAGTTGATCTAACCTTGTCATTCCAACGCAACATTCTCTGTTTTTACAAATATATTTTTAAGGATACAATGTTGACGATGACGTATCCGCCGTGGAGCAGACGACATGTCACGTTTAAAAAAAAAGTCATTAAAAAAACCTTTAACAAGGAAACGACATGCCAGAGCCACTCAATACCTAGGACGTTCGTTTCCGGTTGTATCGCCCAGGAAGATGATGAGAATCTGAGAGATTGTGATAGTTTTGTACAAGAGATTTGTCAGATAGTTCTAACTTCCTCATAAAGCTAAGGATTCAATTTATTTTCCCAACAGTCCAATCTGGATTGGTTGCACTTAAAAGGACAGTTGCTCTACACTCTAAAATATGATTCTAGGAATGATTACCTATGAAACGTATGTAATGTATGAGGTGTGTCCTTACGTATGTCATGTATGCAGAGGCGTCACTAGGGTTGGTGTCACCCGGGGCGGTAGCTCATGGTGTCACCCCTTCACGACTGAAGGGGCCGTCCATAAATGACGTCACGCGAGGTTGCCGATTTTTACCCCACCCTCCCCCAGCGTCATACTTTGTCACAAAAACTTAGACCCCACCCCTTTTTTACGATATGACGTCACAAAGCTTTGACACCCCTCCCCCAAGCCGTATTTTCTCAATAAAAATTAGCATGTTGCAAATTATTTTTTGTCATTTAAATATGTATTTAGGGTAAGTCTGCACTGTAATATCGTAACACGCGTGAAGTCATTGAAAACGTAATTAAATAAATGGTAACAATCAAATATTTAAGTGGAACTTTTATTTAAAGTTTCGCGTTTTTGATGTGACGTCACATTTCTTAAACACCCCCCTCCTCGTACCACATCGTCACAGATGCGTGGACCCCCCCCTATGGCGGATTAAAAAGGGGGGGGGGTGCTGAACGGGCTAAAGCCCCCAATAATTTAAGGGCCCCAAAACTTTTTATGAATTATAGTGTATAATAAAGATGCAGGCCATTATGTTTGTACGAATCCCTGAAAATGCCTTGGACAGTCATACGGCAATGCTGCAAATGAGTAGGAAGTATAACGGAAACCAGGCTATTCTTCGTGAGAAGTGCATTGTAGCTCATTATGTGACGTGCACAGCTCATTCCTTTAATTTGGTTGGGAAAAGAGCAGCAGGTTGTCCTACTGCGGTCAGATTTTTTTGTCTTCTGCAAAATCTTTATACCCGACTTGTTGCATCTACTCATCGTTGACAGGTACTTCAAAAACATATGAAATTGATACATGCTAACAAAGCCTTGTCTGACACAAGATGGTCAGCCTGACATTATGCTGTAAGGTCTGTTAATAGCTCATACCATGAGAATATCGCAGCACTAGAAGAATTAGCAACGAATGAAAATCAGCCACGTGACTGCCGACTTGAAGAAGAAGGATTTCTAAAGGAAATTGAACAACTGGAAGTCGCTATTTTACTTGAAATTTGGGAAACAATTTTAGAAAGGAAGTCTCTCATTGAGTTTGTTAAAAAATAGCATTCTTAATTTTATTCCTATGAAGACAAAGGAAAGGAAAAGTCCGTGGTAAAAACAGTGTAAACAATCTTCAATACTATCAAACAAAAAAGAAAGCGTCAGTTTGATAAAGGGACATCAACAAAACAGTATTCTCCTGGAGAAAAAAATTCAAGATTGAGGTATTCTGGTACTGGTAATCATTGACAAACTTTCTTAAGCCCTACAACATTGGTTAGGTGCATATAAAAACATCCATGAGAAATTTGGCTTTCTTACAAACCTAACTGAGCTCAGCACTTTCGCCACCCGATGGGCAGCAGCCAAGTTAATGGAAGAACATTCAAGTGATTTCGAAGAAGGGGTCGGGTAAATCCGAAGCAACCGTTTCGTCCCCCTCAATTTACTAGCAACGCCATCGAGCGGTGCCGGTTTAGGGCCAGGAGCGCCAGTACGGATTAGCAAAAAGTGCCGCGAAGAACGCATTGGACGCCAGCTCTGAGGAAACCTTCCAGTGGGGGTTGCACCCTAGGTAGGTCTTTGATGATCACCCGGTCTGCGGCGGTCCTAACCATGGAGACCCGTGTGCTTTGCCGGGATGGCGCCAAAGTGGTAGCGGGTCGTAGTAGGAAATTCCACCACCTCCTTGTGAGGGCAACTTAGTGGGAGGCATCTTCGACTGTATGTCCTGGATGCCCAGGTGGCCGCTTCAGAAGCGACCGCTTTTGGGGGGGGTTCCTCAGCTGTTACGTCCCTTTGGTGGCCAGATGGCTAAGGGGGTCTTCCGGGAAGACCCATAAAGAGCACTAGGCTCGGGGCTTCTAATTTTCTTCCACATGTAGGTTCATGCGTGATTTCGAAGACTGCTTACCTTCAGAATTAGTCCAATTTTCAGAACTCTTAAAAAAGTTATTGTCCAGCCCCAGGCTCAGGGTTAGGAAAAGGAATTAGCACAAAGCGAAACTCAAAAAACTTGCACAGAGCTAAAAATTTTGCTGCTTTTGAATGAGCTATATTTCACACAGTCCTTTACAAATGTACACATCGCACTTCGCATCTATCTTTCAATGATGACATCAAACTGCAGCTGAGAGCGATCCTTTTCAAAGTTGAAAAGAATATATAATGAGAATTTGCATGGGACGAAAAAGGCTGAATATGCTCTCTCTAATGAGCATTGAAAAGGAACTTATAAGCTTACTCAGCTTTATTGACTTGATTGAAAACTTCGCCATTTGAAAAATTCGCAAACGAAAGTTGTTGGTTGAAATAATAATCATACATATTTTTCAATAATTTTTGTTATTTCAAATAGAGAAAAGAATTCGTTACCTCATGAATTTTTTTTTAAAATACGGAATAACGCGTAATACTATTCTTTAAGGGGGCGCGTTCGTAAGCACTAAACAGCGTAAGTCGGGATGGGACCGTCGTAACCGGAGGACTACCTGTATATAAACATGCATATCTATGCTTTCACGCCTTTAATAAATATATTATATATATAAAATATTAACTCAAAGACATTGAAATCATAATTTTCCTCAAGAAAAACATCAACAAAGAAAACCCATCATTTGATTTTTTTTTCTTTGGGGGGGTGGTGATAAAAATCGTATTCCCCCCACCCCACTGTGGTGGAGGGATTCGTGAGGTGGGAATCGTTCATGGCTTTATATCTTTTAAAACAGAAGACACTGCCTCTTTCATTCCAGCCGTTTTTTAAAGATCTCTCTGCTGCGACTATTTCTTTTCTTTTTTTCCTAATTTGTTTTAATGTTGTTCGTGTGTTGGGACTGTTTTATTATTGCAAGTTAACTGATATTTTTTAATAAGAATTTTCACGTTTCACGTATTTCATTGTATTTCTTAATTTCTTTCTAGATTAAAAAATGTGTCATCTTTTGTTTTCTGACATAAAATCGTACACAGTAAAAATTTTAGGCTCGGGTGTCACCCCCTGATGGGTGTCACCCGGGGCGGCCCGCCCCCCCCCTAGTGACGCCACTGCATGTATGAGGTGTGTCCTTACTACGTCATGTATGAGGTGTGTCCTTACTACGTCATGTAAGAGGTGTGTCCTTACTAAGTCATGTATGAGGTGTGTCCTTACTACGTCATGTATGAGGTGTGTCCTTTCTCAGACCGGAAAATGTCATCTCTCATTTCGTAATGTTAATACTGAAGAAAAACTTTTTATACAAACAATTTTTAGGCATGAATATAGAAGTAGCAATAAGTTTGCAAAGTTTTTAGCATAATTAAGTTGTTAACACGTTTTTTGTGTTGGGGGCCGTCCATAAATGACGTCACGCACCTAGGGGGGAGGGGGGTCACACTTTTGTGACGTTGCGTGACGAGGGGGAGGGAGGGGGGTTGAAGAAATGTGACGTCACATCAAAAGGGTAACTTTAAATAAAACTTCCACTGAAATATTTGGTCGCTTACAATTTATTTAATGACTATTTTTTCCTTTTTTAAAAAAAAATCAGTGCTTCTCAATGTGCTGGTCGGTAGGCCATCAGACGCTGGTTGGCGTATGCTATCAAGACACGAAACTTAAATCTAATTATAATCCTTAAGTTTGAGAATCCACAAGATAACATATGAAATTGTTACACTGCGTCGTTTGATGTTGACATCGAAAGCATTTGTGATCTAACCGCAGCTCCGTTTGGTTCTCTCATGCCCGTTACCACAAAATATACAAGTTTATGTATGCGTTACCCCCCCCCCAGACTCAAGGTCCTGCTCACGTGACTCGGGGATTTGGGGGAGCGTCTTTAGCACCCCGAAAATGCTACTGGTGAGTTTTACAAGCATGACAAGTGTCTAAAAATTATTTGAATAGGATTATGTGTAGATATTTTAAGTCAAAACGACACAGAATATCCTTTTTCTTTAAAAGGGGAGGGGGGGAGGGAATCTATTTGATAGAATTAAAAACGTTTTAAGTTTGATATAATTGTTCGATGGTTTTTGATAAAACGCCCCTGGCCATTCTAGTCTTCTAGATCAGTGCTTCTCAAAGTGGTGGTCCGCGGACCGATGCCAGTCCGTGGGCCATCCGCTGCCGGTCCGCAGATGTTCTCAAAAAAGGACAGAAAAAATTGTCAGTGCAGGGAAAATAGTGCACCGGTCCCTGGTACAATGGAAAAAATTCCTGATGGTCCGCAATACTAAAAAGTATGAGAAGCACTGTTCTAGATATAATGGTAAATGAGCCCATTTAAAATTAGTCAAGTATTCATTAACTTTATTGAATGCATCAAATTCTTGACATTGCAATTCGAGAGGAGAACAAAACAACTTTTCTTCTTAGCTCAGTTTTTAAGGCATTAATTTTAAATATCACAGAAATTATACGTGATAAAGACAAGTCATGTGGATTAAGATTATTGTCACTCGTGTCAATATAAATGAAAGTAGGGTAGATTTAGGTGTCTTCATATAGTGCGTAGGTAAGAAATCTACATAGTTGTCAAATTTTTAAAAAAATGCATTTTCTGGAAGGAACCTGTTTAATAATGGGCATATGTTCCAAGCTTACACGTACACATGACGTATTTTAATATATCTAGCGGATTGTATTGGATGTTATATGTCCCAAATGAGTCTGCATTACCCCCAAGAATTCCCTTTTTGACCCCAGTTCAGGTTATTTACCTCTGTTCGCCGACCTCTGTCTTACGGGATGCCCGTCAGTCAATTGAGGGATTTTTAAAAAATACATTTTAAAAATGTTATTTTTAAATAATTTTTTTTCTAAACAAAGACGTTAACCGTGATGATCAATAGTCAATGTTTAATTTGTATTCATTAAAAAAAAATAAGCTAAGGATGTTAACACAGTTCGTTTTCTGAAGGCCGGTTAAACGTTTTTTAAAAATGATTCACGCGGGTTACGATATTATAATTTAGATCTTCACTAAATAAATAATAAATACTTAAATGACAATAAAAGTGATTTGAAATATACTTATTTTCAAATAGAAAATAATTTTTTTTTGTTTCTTTGTTATTATTATTTTTTTTTCCAAAGATTTGTGACGTATTTTTAGAGGGGGGTCTAAGTTTTTGTGACGTCGCGTGACGAGGGGGGGGGAGGGGGTCAAAAAATCGGCAAAAATCGCGTGACGTCATTTATGGACGGCCCCTTGGTCAAGTCCTCTAAACTGATTTAAATTAATGTAGAATTAAACAAATACCAGTTGAAATAAGTCCTACGATTTGATACCTTATTGAAATATGTCCATTTCTATTAATAAATGTCCATCATAAAATGACAAGCGCCTTTGTTCACAATAATTATGGCGTGTTGCCTAACCGGGGAGAGACGAGAATTTCTTCAATCTTCCTGTGGAAAAACTCTCTGGCCGCCGTCAGCCATCATTACAATGAAGGAAAAAAAAACAACCCGTAAAAACAAAGTTTTTCACTATAAATCCCTTATATATGAGGAATAAATAAAAGTATTGATTATGTTCCATATAATACGCACCGCACGACACACTAGCATAAACATTTACAGACTGAACGTGACTGAACTCACCTTGCTGTAAAACACGGGGATGTGGTCGTCGATGGCTGGAGTGGACTCCAGTGACCGTGGAGGTCAACTATAGCAGACGGCTACATGAGCTACATAGAGATAAACTAAAAATTAATTAATTTAATTACATTACATTCGATCGATCTGATATTTTGATACAATGCATTGTTAGGTGACAAAAGTCTATGTGCAAAATTTCAACTCGATAGGATCACGGGAAGTGGGTCATTTTATAATTTTGTTTTTTTGCCCGACCGACCAACTTCACAACGTTTTGACACTTTTCACGTAATATATTTTTTATACAAGATCCAGCTGTTACAGATAATAATAATAATAATAAATTGATTATTTATATAGCGCTGTATCCCAGTAAGGAACTGGGCTCACAGCGCTTTACATGAAAGAAATAACATACCTATAAGTATTAAATTAACTTTCATATCACAACAAACACACAAAATTACAATACATTATACATAAGCTACGTTAATCATTTACAAGAAATGTTGTTTCATCAATTATAAAAATAAATTTTGAAAAGATGTGTCTTAAGTGCAGTCTTGAAGGACTTGGTTGTTTGAATACTACGTATGTGTAATGGTAGAGAATTCCATTGTTTGGCTGCACAAAAAGAGAACGACCTTTCACCAAACATTTTGGTGCGCGTCGTAGGAACAGAGAGAACGCGTGTGTCTGCAGAAGATACAAGCTGTTACAAGATACAAGCGGTTACTAGTATAGTCACAAGTGCTGTCACACAAGCAGGCACAAGTGCTGTCACACAAGCAGTCACAAGTGCTGTCACACAAGCAGTCACAAGTGCTGTCACACAAGCAGTCACAAGTGCTGTCACACAAGCAGTCACAAGTGCTGTCACACAAGCAGTCACAAGTGCTGTCACACAAGCAGTCACAATTCTGTCACACAAGCAGTCACACGTGCTGTCACACAAGCAGTCACAAGTGCTGTCACACAAGCAGTCACAAGTGCTGTCACACAAGCAGTCACAAGTGCTGTCACGCAAGCAGTCACAAGTGCTGTCACGCAAGCAGTCACAAGTGCTGTCACACAAGCAGTCACAATTGCTGTCACACAAGCAGTCACAAGTGCTGTCACAAGTTTGTCACATGTTTATAACCCGCCATACAATTTGAAACCAAACGTGACAGACGTTAATTTGAATTCATTAAAGTGCGGGACGAGTCCTTATATAAACATAAGTCAGAGATGGTGGTGAGCAGAGCAGACAGGGATGTCCATTATCCAATTACTCGTAACATCTTACAGCTCCAGCAAAGTGGAAGATTGTTTAGGTATCTTCAACTCTCTTCTCTCTCGGGACTGATTTCATTTCATCTCTCGTGTCACGGCTCGGCGACTCAACACAAATTTCCGAGTCAATTTTTAAAAAAAATCTTGTCAATTCTGACGTGAAATCTACGGCGATTTAAAAAAAACAAATGATAGGTGGGGTTGGTACTTTCTCTCTGTATAAAAACCTCTCTGTATAAAAACTTTCCGTACAGCGTAAATGAATGACGTTGAAAGACTCTAGAAATGATTTATTTTAATCATAAAAATACATTTATTATATATCATCAACAACTACATATACAATGACACCGTATGTTAAGTCAACATTGGTATACATGTCCAAGTTTAGTTTATGTATTGTCAATTTATCGTCTATTTATTGTCCGTGTCTTGGTTACATATTGTTCATGAAATATCATGTCTTTCCCATGTCTAGTCAATGTATTGTCTATATATTGTAGAAGATCTGTGCCGGAGTTTCTAACTTAGTGGTCCGTTCACTCCTCTTTTTAAATCCTTTATATTAACTCGTGGTGTCTGTTTGAACCCGTGCTTGCTTGCTTGCTTGTCGCCAAAACTTTGGATCAATTTTTAACCCACTTCCACGTAAGCTAGTGATCTGAAATTTTGCAGGCAGACTCGATGATAAAAACGATGTATCAAAATTTCACATTTATCGCATGTACTGTAATTAAATTATTGAATTTTTAGATTATTTTATTTATCTCTATGTATCATGTTAAATTTTTGAGATAGAGTGTCGCGGTGCGAATTATATTGAACGAACTTTCCTGTCGCGCAATAAGGTGCGTATTTTATTGACAACACTTTTTATAAACATATTCCTGATCGGTGCGCATTATATTAAACACGTTTTACGAGACATAACTACAATTTTGTATTTTTGGATGGTCTTGCGTTGCGTATTATAATGAACATTCTTTTAGTTACGTCTCGTACATAAAGGATTTATAGTAAAAAACTGTGTTTTGTACGGGTTTTAAAAAAAAATTAAATCCTTTATATTAACTCGTGGTGTCGGTTTGAACCCTTGCTTGATCGCTTGATTGTCGCCAAAACTTTGGATCGATTTTTAACCCACTTCTTCGTAAGCTAGCGAGCTGACGTTTTGCAGGCAGTTTTGTGCCGATGATAAAAACGATGTATCAAAATTTCAGATCGATTTCATGTACTTTAATTAAATTATTGAATTTTTAGATTATTTTATTTATTTCAATGAATCATGTTATTTTTTAGATAGAGTGTCGCGGTGCGTATTATATTGAACAACCATTCTGTCGTGCAATAAGGTGCGTATTTTATTGACAACACTTTTTATAAACATATTCCTGATCGGTGCGCATTATATTAAACATGTTTTACGACAGAACTACAATTTTGTATTGTTGGATATTCTTGCGCTGCGTATTTTATTTACGTCTCGTACATAAAGGATTTATAGTCAAATACTTAGTTTTTTACGTTTATAATAATTTGAATCAATTAAATCACGCCACTCAGTAAGTCAATTCTTTATTTGAGCATAACACCTTCTCATGTGGCCGTCATTACGTTACTTGGTGCTCAGTCTACTTCCATCCTGCGTTCTAGAGGCACCCCAGACTCCTTCTTGACACCCTGGCTTCGACTTGGTGGCTCCTTGGCTTCCTACCTCAGCACCTTGACTGCCTACTTGCCACTAGGGTTGTAAATATTGTTGAAAAAAGCTGCCCCTGGTACCCGTGTTAACCTTTCGAAATGCCTCAAAATTATCGCCGTCATGCCCGCTATTTGCCTTAAACTTCTTTGTTTATTATGATAATGCAAATTTAGATGTAATGAATCGGCAATCTAAAAATGATGACAGTGAAATACTACTATAGTTACATAGGTGTTAAAACAAAGGGGGGGGGAGGTTATAAACAAAGTATAAAAATAAAACCAAAATAAAAACGGTAATCGTATAATGACATGGCGGGTTATTTCTAGTTCATAGCTGAAAACTGTTGTAATTAACCAACTTTCTGGGACTTGCCCCTACTGAGGGTTATTTCTGTTATTATAGTAATTTTATTTTTAACCCCCAAAATATAGCAGACACTATCTATACAGACGCTCCTTCTATACAGAAGATAATTGCGTCCACATACCATGCCGGTCTGTTGGTATATGATGCAGCGTTCACAGCCCACAGCTTTAAGGGTTCCACGCATTACCCTGCCGCCTATATTCACCTAACAAGTGTTAGGTACCCATTCGGATCTGGGTGGACTCAGGGACGCCCTAGGGCCCGGGAACAAATCCTTGCCTTCACTTCACGTGGATTCGAACTGTTGACCATCGATATGCCAGCCGAGCGCACATGCCACTTGACCACCATGCCCCCGTGTGTGTGGGGGGATGGGGGGATTAGATAAACAACATTGGCTCGTCTCAATCGGTAACAAAGATGTGTGGCGTATTTCAAAGCCAAAGCCAAGGTCATTTCCTAATGACCGGCATTGTCTTCTATTTTCCTCACTTGAGCAATTCAAAGAACCAAAACCTTTTTTGTTTTAAATGATTTTTGTTTCATGTTCGATGAAAAAAAAATTATATCAAAATACGTTGTAGTTTGTTGGCACCGTGTTTATTTCCGTTTGTCCGTT
The DNA here is from genome assembly GCA_944989445.1 of Ampullaceana balthica. Classification (NCBI taxonomy): domain Eukaryota; kingdom Metazoa; phylum Mollusca; class Gastropoda; family Lymnaeidae; genus Ampullaceana; species Ampullaceana balthica. The sequence continues at coordinate 902,565 of CALYLW010000358.1, forward strand.
ATTTCTTTTTAAGCGTTTTCATATTAAATGTATTTGACAGTATATATTTCAAACGAAAAGTTTTATTTTGATAAATTTTTCGCGAGCCGAAATGTGAACATAGAAGAGCCTCAGTTCGACCACAGTTGGTATAGACATTGCAGTAACATTTTCACGGGTACCCGGGCGCAATTTTACTACCCGGGTAATTGCTCCACAACGGGTTGCCTGGTATCCGTTGACAGGCCTACTTCCCATCCTTGCTTCCTACTCGTGGCTCCCTGGCTTAGTCTCTCGGCATCCTTGCTTCCTACTCGTGGCTCCCTGACTTAGTCTCTCGGCACACTTGCTTCCTACTCGTGGCTCCCTGGCTTAGTCTCTCGGCACCCTTGCTTCCTACTCGTGGCTCCCTGGCTTAGTCTCTCGGCACCCTGGCTTCCTACATCTAGCAATTCCCTGTCCTTATATATTCTCCATCCTGGTTTAATCCTTTACATTCCTGTCTGGCCCGAGACACGTATCCCAAGAGGTGATAAATGACCATGCGAGTTTCTGGTTGGTTAAAAGTTACTTAGTTTAAGCAAATCTACAAACGTTCCCACAAAGTTATTTACGTCGCTGAAATACAATATTTGCTTCTACCCCGACTTAGACCCTGGGTCACTCAAGGGACAAACTTTCCCCCTTGTTCTCATTGTGACTTTCCCGCCTCATGTACATCTACGCGACACGTGGGGTTATTCCACTGTCTTGCCCCCAAAGTTGACATACAATCGTCTGAGACCTGTCCCCATCACCCGTATGCGATTCTCCACAATATTTTTAATGTATTGTCGATGTAGTATCCATGTTTGTATGTCTGTTGTCCATCTAACAACGTTATAAATATGCCCACGCTTGCCATTTCCCAAGCTCAATTCTCTAAAAATGATCACCGCCATAACTCACTCCACGTTTTTTGGGCTTAAGTCCGCATTATTTTTTGAAGACGTTCAACCCTGTTCGGTACCTTTTAAATATATATAGATAAAGAAATCAATTGTCCTTTTAAAAAAAAATTAATCACTTCCCATAGTTGTTAACCTCACTAAAAGTAAAAGCCGATTGAATTGACATTCCGTCACCTAAACCGGGAAAGTATGTAACTGTGACCGAAGATAGGTTGTTGCATATGCCAGGGGCATATTGCATGGTTCATTGCATTTCCCAGAGACTGTGCTAATTCATGGCTTCCAGCTGGGTTTAGTCCCCCCTCTTCACCCCTTCACTTGACCCTTTGATGACAAGCACGGATCCCGATTTAATGAGATTTGTTTCCTCGCTTATCTTTGTTTAAGGTGTTCTACTCAATCAAATACGAAATTCACATCTCAATTTCTGTGCCCTAAAGCCAGGCCGACGTGTTAAATGCATAGACTGCTTCACAAGGAACTCTCTTTGTTTATCTATTCGCTGACTTCCATGTCAAGATTCAGTGAGGTTTAAACATGAAGTCAGTCACTCCTTTGTTCAGTCAACGTCGGCATTACCTGGCCCATCCCGGCATTACCTGGCCCATCCCGGCATTACCTGGCCCATCCCGTCCCGAGACCTTTTCAAATGTTCCATAGAACTTGTTTGCGTCGTCATGGCTAGGGTATCTCAACAGCTTATCGTAAAACCCTCGGCCAAATTCTCGAGATTGATGCGTTCTGTCGCAGAGCTTTGCGTAAGAGGCAAATGTCCAAGGGGCATGTTAAGGAATAGTTGTGTTGTAAAATAAAGAAAACTTGAAATGAACATGTCTGTCTGGCTACAGTTTACATATAGGAAACATAAAAATGTCGGATGTTGATTATGGAAAATGCTATTGTTGATTTTTAAAACATGTAACATTACGATGGTGATATAAAAAGTGTAATTCTGTTTGATGACATACGCACCAGTTAATTCTGTTTGATGACATACGCACCAGTTAATTCTGTTTGATGACATACGCACCAGTTAATTCTGTTTGATGACATACGCACCAGTTAATTCTGTTTGATGACATACGCACCAGTTAATTCTGTTTGATGACATACGCACCAGTTAATTCTGTTTGATGACATACGCACCAGTTAATTCTGTTTGATGACATACGCACCAGTTAATTCTGTTTGATGACATACGCACCAGTTAATTCTGTTTGATGACATACGCACCAGTTAATTCTGTTTGATGACATAAGCACCAGTTAATTCTGTTTGATGACATACGCACCAGTTAATTCTGTTTGATGACATACGCACCAGTTAAAGCATTCAGAAGCCGTAGTCCGGAGACTTTGAGTTTTCATTTCCCCTGGAATGATCTCTCTCCTCCAATCTCTCTCTCTCTTTGGCTGTGTCAAACACCTCTCTGCCCCCCTCCCCTCCAATCTCTCTCTCTTTGGCTGTGTCAAACACCTCTCTGCCCCCCTCCCCTCAACTCTATTCCCACAGTTAGAGATTTGTATCTACGTGCTTTCCCCCTCATCCAAAGTTCATTTATAATTTAACAACGCGAATTGGCGCTCAAGAAATGTCAAATCCTTGTAAAGTGCTGTCTGAGGCGGTCTTGAAATCGGTGCACACGGATGTATCCGCGGATGCAGTGGATCCTCACACGATGATGGATAACCTGCACTGCTGAAAGTTAAGGAAAATGCACCCCCTTTCTTTTTTTTTCGCCCTGGGCGCAGCCTCATTCGTCTTCGTCATATCACAATTAATGGCATCCATTACACGCGCTATGTAGTGGTGTAATGACATTCAAAGTCTTCCTCGAAGTGTTTACTTCTCTAAACCTAGACTTAAACATTAAAATTAAAAGAAAATTACTCTAACTTTAAATTTGTATTTATTTTTAAAGTTTTGGTTGAAAAAGGGGGAGAGATAATAATTGACGTAATATTTTTAAAAGAGTGTCAAAAGAAGACTTCAAATTGATATATGAAAACGAGATATGAAGAGGAAATGCCTGGACCGTGATGCCGGATTAATTGAACACTTAGAGGTTAGGAGTGAAAAAGAATAATGTCCTAAAGGGTTCATGGGAGAGTCCATAGTGCTATGAGATTACGTGTAAAGTGTTGTAGTATCTTACAATAGAAAGAACAATTTCCCTGTTCATTATCTTCACTTTGTTACTGTCTGCTTTCTAATCTTGGTGCGACCACACACAACAGGTTATATCTATAACACAACAACACCAATCTGGAAAGTTTTATTACTATCTCTACAAAGTAAGTCCTTCTTCAACATCTATGGTGTACTAACTAGCTTGGACTTGCATAACCGTCACTGCGTCACATCCCCTAATACCGCGCCATAACAACAGTGCGTTCACTATAATAAGCACCGTGCGCCAAACTAGCATAAACATCGCTAATGCGCAAATTCCCATTTACCTTAAAATTGTCCTCGTCAAACATGAAATAAAACTATGCCCCACACCAGTGTTGCCCCACACCAGTGTTGCCCCACACCAGTGTTGCCCCACACCAGTCTATCAAATCATTCTATGCCTCACAAACGAAAGTCTATTGGGGAGGACAAAGTTGAGGCTTCCTGTGACTTTCACTATTTCTAACTTCACGAAAGAGGAATAAATAATGAATGCAATATTGGCTTAAAAAATATATGTGTGAGAAAACAGAAAATACGAAGCTTATCACATCTATAATGTAAGAGATCTTTTGCAACAGTGGCGTAGAAGTCAGGGGGGGGGCAGAATTGAGCGATACATTTAGGGCGGCTCTTTTAAAAAATATAAAAAATTGGATCCGCATTTTTACCCTTCATGTGTATCATTTTCTGATGTGATTGTTGATGAAATGGTTGGCTAAAGGCTTGCCCCATTTTCTGATATGATTGTTGATGAAAGAGGTGGCTAAAGGCTTGCCCCATTTTCTGATGTGATTGTTGATGAAAGAGGTGGCTAAAGGCTTGCCCCATTTTCTGATGTGATTGTTGATGAAACAGGTGGCTAAAGGTTTTCCCCATCTACTACCACGGTGAACACTCCTCAGCTTAGAAAGTTTTTTTTATTTACGCCTCTTCCACTGCGATATATCAATGTTCACTGATTATATTTATTGCTTTTTGTCTATAAGTATAAATTAGACTTCATTAGGTTTCGCCGACACGATCTTTCTTTAGGTGAAATGTTATGTTGGGGTCAGCAAAGGGGGTTTAACCCAAATTTGCATTTTGAGATTGGAAAAAAAATATTAATTTATGCCTCAACCATAAACTGTATGAATAGTTCGGTCATATTCAACCGCCTGCTACGACTAATGTTTGATTAAACGACGTATCGCGGATCGAGCTTTAAAATAAAACAAACCCGTAAATCAAAGTTTTTGACTATAAATCCCTTATATATGAGACATAACTGACAGTATTGATTATTTTCAAACGCGACAAACATTTACAGACTGAATCTGTTATAACTCAACTTTGCTTCATAACCCTGAGTCTGGACTCTGGTCACCGATCGCTGGACCGAGCTCAGCGTGACACGTAAAATGTAAACAAAAGCACCTGGTACATCGCGTCAACGCGCGAACTGAGCTTTCACGTGGAAGAAAAAAAAATAACAAACCGTGAAATTGAATTACATACCTCGTATAGAGATAAACTAAAAATGCATTAATTTAATTACGGTACGTTCGATCGATCTGAAATTTTGATACGATGCATTGTTAGGTGACACGGGTCCGAAAGCCAAATTTCAGCTCAATGGCTTCACGGGAAGTGGGTTATTTTTTACTTTTGTTTTTCCGCCCGCCCAAGACAGAGAGAGAGAGAGACAGAGATCACGACAGACAGAGAGAGACGGCGGTGAAGTAATATAAGGGATTTAATAAAATCACCTTTTGTATTAGACTAGTAAGCAAGTGTAAAGGGAATTAATCATGAAACAGATGTGTCACCATGCTTCGCCACACATGCTGTGTTGTCATTGGTTCAACAAACTTGACATGAGGTGACACTAAATGACTAAATGCTACATGTTTAAACGAACAACAAATATCGTAAGAATGATTTTTGGCCAATCCAAGTGTTCTCAAATGTTCCTCGCAAAATAAATCAATACCAAGGGTTAGGGTCTATAAGGTTCATTCAGGCCCATAATTTCTATATCATGTCTGGTTAAAATGTTTATTTACAAAACTCTCACTGACTTGCTTGAGGCTTCACCCAACTCGTTACACAAATCGCCATCTTGAAGTTAAACGTGAATAGAAAATTAAAGAATTTAGTTTCTGGAATGTGTTGTAATACATGTAATACATTGGGTTGTCATTTCAGTGGTGTCATGGTAATTAAATGTCAATGAAATCAAGGCTTTGAAATTAGTGTATTGGTAACTAATGGAAATGAAATCATAATGAAATTATCAGCCATAATTTGGGCGGTATTTAATGAATCAAAAAACGAGAAATTCTGATGCCGACCACGTGACAAAAACATGGGATCTCTTGTCGTGTAATGATAGGGTGTCGTTTCCTAGGTCATCGTGACATTACGGGACAATATGTGACATCAAATTTGGGAGTGAGCAAAAATGAGAGAGCGATATGGGGGTCAGGCAGAGGTAATAGAGGGCGAATGAGTAACTGAGAGAGAGAGAGAGAGAGAGAGAGAGAGAGAGAGAGAGAGAGAGAGAGAGAGAGAGAGAGAGAGAGAGAGAGAGAGGGAGAGAGAGAGAGAGAGAGAGAGAGAGAGAGAGAGACAGAGAGAGAGAGAGAGACAGAGAGAGAGAGAGAGAGAGAGAGACAGAGAGAGTGATTGAGAGAAGTAAGAACAGCTATGACAAAAAGGCAAACTGAATAATTTTAGTTTTAAAAATGTAAATGTTCAGGAAGAAAAAACGTGCACTTGAAGGGAGAGAAGCGATTACATTTTTAAAAACTTTTAAACTATGAATTATGACTGCTTTTATAATTTATACAAATTATTTGCTAATTATAACTACAATCATTTATTACACCTACGAATAAAGAATATATATATATACCCGTCGTGCGTTGAAACGATCTCAGTAAAAATGAATAAATTTAAAGCAACCAATGAGTGGTATATTTATATCATAATTATGTGATACACCTTCGATGAAGTGTACAAAAAATAGTCCAAGTTACATTGCAAAAGGATGAATAAATTAATGATTAAAAATCTTACAAAAGAACGAAAGGTATTAAAGGCCCAAAAATGAGTGATAATTTAATTTGTTTATTGCCATTGTACTCAAGCTATATTTGTCAAAATCTTGTAAAATTGAATGGGAAATACAATTATTAACGTGCAGTAAAAAAAAGACATTTGGGGCCCCAGCTCCGAGGGAATGGGCATTAGGAGTTCAGTGCCCTTTTGTATTTTAATATGGGTTACCAAGTTTTGTATGCACAGTTTAGTTAAGATCCATTCATTTACTTAGTAGCTAACGCATAAACTAATTTTTATATCTCTCATATAAGCAAAAAACAACTTTAAGGGCCCCAGGGCCCATTCAATGCAAGATATAAAGCTCAAAACACCTGTTCATTTCAATATGGATAATAATGGATACATTTATCAAGATAGTTCATAATTGAATGGGGAATAAAATCTTAAACGTATAAGAAAAAAAGGCATTTTGGGCCTCCAGCCCCGAAGGAATGGTCGTTAGGAGTTCAGTGCCCTATATTATTTTAATATTGGTTGTCAATGCTTTATATACAAAGTTTGGTTAATATCCATTCATTTACTCAGTAGCTAACGCATAAACTAATTTTCATATAGCTCATATAAGTAAAAAATGACATTATGGGCCCCCGGCGCCCCATGAGTGTTAAATTTAGAAAAAAAAGTTGCCAGTGACCATTCCGGGAGCGTACTCAACAATCTCCAAAAGTTTCATGGCGATTGGAGGAATGGTTTAGTCAGCTATAAAGGACATGCACACAGAAATACTTTCATTTTTTTAATATATAGATATATTTATAAACTTTTTTAAAATAAAATGTTCATACTCTGTAGTTATAAGTAAATCGTAAAATAAGAGACGGAGATGGTTAATGAGAAAATATTATGTACAGAGTGGGAGAGAGAGAAGGAGAAAGCTGCTTAGAAACAGACAGAGAGACAGAGAAGATGAATGAGATAATATGTAGTTATTGTTTAAACTTTAATTATACTCTACACAAAAATCGGGCCATGGAAACAAACACAGAAAAATGTAAGAAACTTTCGATAGAAACCTGTGTCAACCTCACTGTTCTTTTATCGGTTGTTCTCATATAACAGTAACAATTTCATCTATATGATAATGGACCAGTATGGCTCCGGGGCAGTTAGTTGAAACCATATTGCACCGGGACAAACAATCCCACAAGTCAAATAGCAATATCGTCTCGGGTATCGTTTCATGTTTCCGTTTACCAATATCGTCTCAGTTATTCTGGTAGCAGTATAAATTATGTTCTCATATATAAATTTCCAACCACCCTCTCCCCACCTTTTTGTTTAAGATCAACTTGGCTACTAAACTCTGAATTATTATCTCAACAGTCTCATTTAACTTCCAGAAACAACAAAAGATTTACATAACGACATTTGTAAATTGGTTAATAAAACCACGTGAGTCTGATCTTTACAATTTTACGTCTTTGTTATTGTAGCAGTAAATTGTTATTCGCTGAAACATAAACCAATGGTCCTCAATCTGTGTGACCCATTTACAAATATTCCTCCAGGACAACAAGGATATAATCCCCGTGTCACAAGGACAAGGTCCTCGCTTAGCAAGGACATAATCCAGGTGTAACAATAACACTGGATCCGCAGATAAAGAATATACAGTCAAACTTACTTTTACCACGTACGTGGCCAAAATCCAGGCCGTTCTTTCTATTGACGTGTTATTTACTGGAGAATATTCGAAACTGACAAGAATAACACCATTAGTTAAATCATTAAACCTTGAAACACTAGAGGATAGAAGAACCAAGAGTAAAGTAGTAATCATACATAAAGCAATTAATTCTAATTTAGAAATACAACACAAAGATAACTTAATACAACCCTCAGATAGACATAAGGATAAAAACACCTTTCTTATTCCGTATGCAAGAACAAACACATACAAGTTTTCCTTCTTCCCGTCCGGAATTCGGGCGTGGAATGGGTTGCCTGAAGAATCCAGGAAAACCAACACTTTATCAACATTTAAATCTCTAATAAAAATGCAGGACTAAACACAAACCATAGATAAGCGTAGGACGCAATAATCTTCTGTATAGAAGGAGCGTCTGTAACAGATAAGATGATGTAGTGAGCAATTATAATTATTATGAAGGAATATTGCTCATCTTTTTAGTGTTATATCCTTATAATTATATTTTTATACACATAAAATACGTAGACTGTTTACATGTATTTATTTATTCAACAATTATTCGGTCAGTTATTACCACATAGTGTCTAATTTAAATTAAAATTATATTTGCAAACTTGAGCGCCACTGATATCTGTTATTCTACTCGTCAAATATAAGTGAACTACTAACCAAAAGTTTGTATCTTGTTGCGTAGTAATATTGAGTAGTGATTAGGTCAACATAGACTAAATCATGTTGGAAGTTCTGTTTCTTAAAAGGTCTGGATTGCGATAGAAGTTACGATCAAAATCTGTGCTGAAAGGAATCGTTTTTTTTTAACGTAACATCGTCCAAACTATTTTTATTTTTTTTGTAAAATCATTTTTCAAGGTATCTGTCAAGCGAGCTGCTCTTCCTATGTTTGGTTTTCTTCCTTCCTTCTTCATAATCTAACCCCCCCCCCTTTCCGTAACCCTGTCGTTTTCACTCATTCTGACATACATTCCCTCTCGACTTCACTTGATATCACTCTTAAACTGGGTTTTCCAAATTTTCTCTCTCTGTCCTCCCACTACGTGTTATTTAACTCCGCTCCTCTCTACCCTCCTTACAGCTGTCAACCAAGCACATCCACGTGTGAGTGTGTGCTCACAAGATTTGCCCTCCATTAAGTTATTGGCCATCTGTGTTGGTCGGCTGAAGGTCCCCAGATGCTCGACCCTTGTGACACATGACTACAGGGGCTAGCAGGCATGCGAAACCAAGGATGTCATTAAGTTGTCTCCCCTGTGTCCACTGCCTGGACATCACGAGTCACGTGATCACACGATTAAAGACCCCACCCCCTTCTCCATTTCCAAACTGTCGGAATCTTTTGTAGTCTCTAAAATACCGGAAGCGATTATTGGTGACACAAAACAAATTTCATGAAACGTCCAGTGTAATGTCGTGTGTAATGTCCAGTGTAATATCGTGTTTAATATAATAACTAAGTGATTTTCCTGGAAATAAAGTCAAGTATCGGAAAGTTTTGTCAGGTTACAACAGGTTTACAGTAGCAAGACAAGTCATCCCTTTCCAACCCCAACACAACTTTTTAATCAAATATCAAAAATAAAAGAATATAATTTTGAACACAAACACTGAACTGCGTTATCACACTGCTAAATATCGTTGCCACGACGCTATGAAGAAATGCACTGAGGTCGTATGTGATCACGAATGGACTTTCCTAGAAATGGGGACATCTGGAGATGGACTCACCTAGAAATCGGGGCACCTAGAGATGGACTTACCTAGAAATGGAAGCACCTAGAGATGGACTTACCTAGAAATGGAAGCACCTACAGATGGACTTACCTAGAAATGGGGACATCTGGAAATGGACTCACCTAGAAATCGGGGCACCTAGAGATGGACTTACCTAGAAATGGAAGCACCTAGTGATGGACTCACCTAGAAATGGAAGCACCTATATAGGGAGTCGTTAAGAGATAAAGTAAATGGCATTCATTTAAGCTACTGCAGTTGTGAACCTTCTAATCATTATTATCCTTCGTGATAGTACATTACATTGTACTACAGTCACTCTCTTTTGTGGTAATACAGTGATACATTCAACGATTTGAGATTTGGATTTCGTTAAGCATACTGCAATGCATCTTTTAAAATGTGTAAGTCCCTTACTGGAATGCCACGCTAATGTTTTGGGCAGACCTTATCGAAGTTATCCCCAAAAAATTATAATAACTTCGATGGGATATTTGTTTAGGGGCCGTCCATAAAGTACGTCACGCTCCAGAGGGGGGAGGGGGTGTAAGAAAGTGTGACAGTTTGTGACAGGGGAGGGGGGTCCGGCCATGTGTGACGTCACACTGTTTTATATTAAATTTTGATTATTTTGTTAATAAAAAACAACATTTTTGGTCGAAAGTGTGACGTACTTTGTCCGAGATGTGTGACAATTTGTGACAGGGGGAGGGGGGAGTTAAAAATGGTCAAAAATAGCGTGACGTACTTTATGGACGGCCCCACAGAAACGTAAATGTGATAGCCGTTAAGTAATACCATTATAAGTTTTTAGGGAGGAAGATGATTATTTAAGTCATTTGACCTGGGTCCTCAATAGCTAAGAAAACTTCGTTAAGTGATAGTGAATAATTTATAATTGTTTATAAAACTTAATGTATGATTTCAGCTTTCTCGCAAAACATACATCGTTACCCATGGCAACTAAAGAGACTGAGACATGTCAGCTAAAATACAATCATTTCTTCTTCTTTGTCAGAAGGCGTGTAAGCCTGCCAATCCATTTGAACCATTGAATGGCGTCCCTTACATCAGTCTCCCGTGTGCCGAGATCAATTTCCAACCAGAGTGGCTTGAAGGGGAGATTTGACGCTCTTATTTTAAACCCCGGGAGAGTCTGCCCGTTGTCATAGAACAGTGTCTTTAGTACGTTGTTTTACCCGTTAGTTTGCTGTAGTCATGGACTAGTGGCTTCAGTAGGTTGTTTTACCCGTTAGTTGGCTGTAGTCTTGGACCAGTGTCTTCAGTACGTTGTTTTACCCGTTAGTTTGCTGTAGGCATGGACCAGTGTCTTCAGTAGGTTGTTTTACCCGTTAGTTGGCCGTAGGCATGGACCAGTGTCTTCAGTACGTTGTTTTACCCGTTAGTTGGCCGTAGGCATGGACCAGTGTCTTCAGTACGTTGTTTTACCCGTTAGTTGGCCGTAGGCATGGACCAGTGTCTTCAGTACGTTGTCTTATCAGGCCGTAGTTTTGGACCACTGTCTACAGTACTTTGTTTTACCCGTTAGTGGCCGGTTTCTTGGACAAAAGTCTTCATCAGTTGACCTGACCACTTTATTGAATAGAAGATCCTCGCCCTGAGCTGAATGTAAACAAATCGTAGATGTCTATATTAAGCTTGATATTAAAGCCCTCGTCATGTTCTAGCGATTTGTAAAGAAAGTTCCAAAATATACAAGCAGATAGTATTCAAATTGTTTCACCGTGAACACTCAATTAGAACTAAGATCCAACAACTTTAACTTTATGTTGAGATTAATGGTACATCACTCGTTAAATGAATGACTTCCTACAAAAGAAACAACTTATTTTAAAAATGTCGCTTCAAATCAGACAACCAAAACGTCCGGTTTCCATAAGATAGGGAAGTATTTATTTATAAATGTATAGTCATATTTTAAATATTTTAGTAGTGTTATTATATGTATTCGGGTGACAAACTGGCATGATTCACCAGTAAGATCTTCAGGCAAACTTTACAATTTATATTCGACAACAGAGAGGCAGGTTACTACAAGGACTCATTAATTATTTCTCTCACTGGTGGCGGTAAAAAATTCGATTTTTAAAATCAATTTATCCGACGCTTTGTATTTGTTTCTTTTTAAAGTGAATAAAGTTAAATGACGTGTTTTTCGCAGAAAGTCTAAATCACTGCTAGCTCTTTATATGGTGCACTAAACATGCTACTCTTTATGGTGCCAAATCACTGCTAGCTCTTTATATGGTGCACTAAATCACTGCTAGCTCTTTATATGGTGCACTAAATCACTGCTAGCTCTTTATATGGTGCACTAAATCACTGCTAGCTCTTTATATGGTGCACTAAATCACTGCTAGCTCTTTATATGGTGCACTAAATCACTGCTAGCTCTTTATATGGTGCACTAAATCACTGCTAGCTCTTTATATGGTGCACTAAATCACTGCTAGCTCTTTATATGGTGCACTAAATCACTGCTAGCTCTTTATATGGTGCACTAAATCACTGCTAGCTCTTTATATGGTGCACTAAATCACTGCTAGCTCTTTATATGGTGCACTAAATCACTGCTAGCTCTTTATATGGTGCACTAAATCACTGCTAGCTCTTTATATGGTGCACTAAATCACTGCTAGCTCTTTATATGGTGCACTAAATCACTGCTAGCTCTTTATATGGTGCACTAAATCACTGCTAGCTCTTTATATGGTGCACTAAATCACTGCTAGCTCTTTATATGGTGCACTAAATCACTGCTAGCTCTTTATATGGTGCACTAAATCACTGCTAGCTCTTTATATGGTGCACTAAATCACTGCTAGCTCTTTATATGGTGCACTAAATCACTGCTAGCTCTTTATATGGTGCACTAAATCACTGCTAGCTCTTTATATGGTGCACTAAATCACTGCTAGCTCTTTATATGGTGCACTAAATCACTGCTAGCTCTTTATATGGTGCACTAAATCACTGCTAGCTCTTTATATGGTGCACTAAATCACTGCTAGCTCTTTATATGGTGCACTAAATCACTGCTAGCTCTTTATATGGTGCACTAAATCACTGCTAGCTCTTTATATGGTGCACTAAATCACTGCTAGCTCTTTATATGGTGCACTAAATCACTGCTAGCTCTTTATATGGTGCACTAAATCACTGCTAGCTCTTTATATGGTGCACTAAATCACTGCTAGCTCTTTATATGGTGCACTAAATCACTGCTAGCTCTTTATATGGTGCACTAAATCACTGCTAGCTCTTTATATGGTGCACTAAATCACTGCTAGCTCTTTATATGGTGCACTAAATCACTGCTAGCTCTTTATATGGTGCACTAAATCACTGCTAGCTCTTTATATGGTGCACTAAATCACTGCTAGCTCTTTATATGGTGCACTAAATCACTGCTAGCTCTTTATATGGTGCACTAAATCACTGCTAGCTCTTTATATGGTGCACTAAATCACTGCTAGCTCTTTATATGGTGCACTAAATCACTGCTAGCTCTTTATATGGTGCACTAAAACCAATGCATAATATATGATACATTTTAAGGCACAATTTTTTTATTTACATTACATACTCATAATATTAGCATACAGAAATGATTTAACAATAAATGGGGTCCATGTAATAATCATTCGAAGAGCTCATACACCCAGCCATGTTTTTCTTCTTTTCTTCTTTATTGTGTATTGCACCGCAAGCATTAATCTTACAATAAAATATTTTTTTCAAGATTTCCTTTGACATTTGTAAATGGTTTAATCATTAAAAACTATTTAAAAGCTATGTGATTTTTTGTTCCATGTCAGAAAGCAATACTCTTTCCTTGCAGCGATAATTGCAGCACTGATGTCTCCGGACATCAAAACAGCACTGCATTCCCATCGTGTACAAGATTCCTTTTATCATTATGTACCAGAAAATCTGGATCAAAGGATTGGACAGGAGGAGAAAAAACAACAACATCAAATTAAAAACGTCCTGTGATTGGGGAGGACGTCGTTACGAGGTTGGATAAGGACCTGCTATTGATTTAACGAGACGCTTCGGTCGGAGGAAGGCACTAAGAGCAGCGGTAAGAGTCGGCCAAGATGGTGGACATGTCCAATCGACCGACGATCGCCGCAAGTGTCTGTTTGGTGCGTCTTTTGGTGATCGTTATAGGAGATGGGTCCTTTTTATCTTTTCATTACTTGGTCAAATTGAAATATGAAAACGAGTGGGGTGGGTGTTGAGGAGTGGGGTGGTTGTTGAGGAGTGGGGTGGGTGTTGAGCAGTGGGGTGGGTGTTGAGGAGTGGAGTGGGGTGGGTGTTGAGGAGAGGGGTGGGTGTTGAGGAGAGGGGTGGGTGTTGAGGAGAGGGGTGGGTGTTGAGGAGAGGGGTGGGTGTTGAGGAATGGGGTGGGTGTTGAGGAGTGGGGTGGGTGTTGAGGAGTTGGGGGTGTTGAGGAGTTGGGGGTGTTGAGGAGTGGGGTGGGTGTTGAGGAGTGGGGTGGGTGTAGTGGAGTGGGGTGGGTGTAGTGGAGTGGGGTGGGTGTTGAGGAGTGGGGTGGGTGTTGAGGAGTGGGGTGGGTGTTGAGGAGTGGGGTGGGTGTGGAGGAGTGGGGTGGGTGTTGAGGAGTGGGGTGGGTGTTGAGGAGTGGGGTGGGTGTTGAGGAGTGGGGTGGGTGTTGAGGAGAGGGGTGGGTGTTGAGGAGAGGGGTGTGTGTGTTGAGGAGTGGGGTGGGTGTTGAGGAGTGGGGGCGGTGTTTAGGAGTGGGGGCGGTGTTGAGGAGTGGGGTGGGTGTTGAGGAGTGGGGTGGGTGTTGAGGAGTTGGGGGGGTGTTGAGGAGTTGGGGGGGGTGTTGAGGAGTTGGGGGGTGTTGAGGAGTTGGGGGTGGTGTTGAGGTGTTTCGTGCTTACTTGATGTTGGCGTCTATTTAAAACTATTTGAGTTTTTGATTCTGAAGAAAGAAAATGTTTAAATGAAATGAATCAATACAGTTTTGTTTGATTTTTTGTTGTGCTAGTCTTTAAAAACATTTTCTCGAGGCCCGTGGTGTTGATTTGATATTGGTTTTGTCTGTTGGGTCGTTGTGAGAAGAACTTGACTGGAAAATATAATAAACGTTCCAGATTTTGAATTTAACATCAACATCAACATCAACATCAGATATATTTTACATGCGAAACATTCCATAAATTACATGCAGAAAAGTAAGTCAGTAAGAAAATAACTAATAAAAAAACAACTTTATATGGTTATCTTTATACTGCGCTATTCATGACAAAAAATCAGGCTGAGGAAAAAAAATTAAAGAGTCAGAAACAGATTGGCACTGAGAAGTCCTATAAGTATTATTAATATTGACCTGGTATGGCTTGAGGTGAGGAAAATCGAAGTTCGCTTTTAGGGTATCTCTTGTTGTGTACGGCCCACAGTTTGGACGCAGTTAATGGTGACGTATCACGGGGGCCAAGTCTTTGTTAATAGTCGCAGCTAAGTCGGGTGATGGTGGTGTTTCACTCAGTGAGAAGTTACGAAATGATAGCCGGGGTTGTCAGTCCGCGGCGAGATGACGTATGACGAAAAGAAATGGTATCAACCAGGTCTGGGAGACTTGGGAAAGGATAGGGGGTGGTGGGTAGACCGTTTGGAAACTTAACAGGTGATTGTTGAAACCAATTCTAAAGGTGTAGTTAATTGCCCTAATACTGCAGCTCTGAAAATTTCAGCAGAATTAGGAAATGAAACACACAAATAAAGTTTATTGGAACAAATTTATTTGTTTTAGCGCCAATATATTCGCTGCTTTTTATTTTAATAAAACAACGAAAGTATTAAGTAAAGTTAAAAAAAATAAAATAATAAAGGGTGATTGATATTACACTTTGCTAAAATCTGACTGAATTATCTGGATACTTTGTAATACAAACTGCAAGAGCTTTAACTTATCCAGACAGAAAGTCTTCTATCGTGGAGTGAAATCACCCTGCCTACCAGTGTGAGAACCTAACAACCCTGCCTACCAGTATGAGAACTTCTCATCACTTGGTGTGTTTTTCTGGTAAGTTTTCAGCCTCACCGCACATGCACTGCACATCTTCATTGTGATAACCTAACGGTGGCGCCCCATCTCATCACCCCATTCCCATAACGGTGGCACCCCATCTCATCACCCCATCCCCCTAACTGTGGCGCCCCATCTCATCACCCCATCCCCCCGACTGTGGCGCCCCATCTCATCACCCCATCCCCACGACGGTGGCGCCCCATCTCATCACCCCATCCCCACGACGGTGGCGCCCCATCTCATTACCCCATCCCCCGACTGTGGCGCCCCATCTCATCACCCCATCCCCATAACGGTGGCGCCCCATCTCATCACCCCATCCCCCCGACTGTAATCATTCACCACAGAGCACCGTGCACATGGCCGACTTGACGCCACCATGGGAGGGGGGTCGAGATCAACACTGGGGGGTGGTGTTTCACTCATTGTGCTATGGGAGCCGAGTTTTAAGGTACAGCACATTGCACCAATGAACCGCACCTCTGTATTCTGGCAGAATAGATTTCTGTCTGGCTCTGGAAGATCTCCTGCAACAGTAGTATATATTCACCATACACTAATTGCAATCATATAATCAGCTTGCAATAAAATCATGTAATCAGCGTGCACTAATTGTAATCACATAATAAGCCTGCAATAATTGTAAGGGTACACATAGTGTGCAAGTGTTATATACATATGAGCAAACAATAATTGTAAGGGTATACATAGTGTGGAAGTGTTATATACATATGAGCATACAATAATTGTAAGGGTATACATAGTGTGCAAGTGTTATATACATATGAGCAAACAATAATCGTAAGGGTATACATAGTGTGCAAGTGTTATATACATATGAGCATACAATAATTGTAAGGGTATACATAGTGTGCAAGCGTTATATACATATGAGCATACAATAATTGTAAGGGTATACATAGTGTGCAAGTGTTATATACATATGAGCATACAATAATGTAAGGGTATGCATAGTGCAGTGTTATATACATATGAGCATACAATAATTGTAAGGGTATACATAGTGTGCAAGTGTTATATACATATGAGCATACAATAATTGTAAGGGTATACATAGTGTGCAAGTGTTATATACATATGAGCATACAATAATTGTAAGGGTATACATAGTGTGCAAGTGTTATATACATATGAGCATACAATAATTGTAAGGGTATACATAGTGTGCAAGTGTTATATACATATGAGCATACAATAATTGTAAGGGTATACATAGTGTGCAAGTGTTATATACATATGAGCATACAATAATTGTAAGGGTATACATAGTGTGCAAGTGTTATATACATATGAGCATACAATAATTGTAAGGGTATACATAGTGTGCAAGTGTTATATACATATGAGCATACAATAATTGTAAGGGTATACATAGTGTGCAAGGTTATATACATATGAGCAAACAATAATTGTAAGGGTATACATAGTGTGCAAGTGTTATATACATATGAGCATACAATAATTGTAAGGGTATACATAGTGTGCAAGTGTTATATACATATGAGCATACAATAATTGTAAGGGTATACATAGTGTGCAAGTGTTATATACATATGAGCATACAATAATTGTAAGGGTATACATAGTGTGCAAGTGTTATATACATATGAGCATACAATAATTGTAAGGGTATACATAGTGTGCAAGTGTTATATACATATGAGCATACAATAATTGTAAGGGTATACATAGTGTGCAAGTGTTATATACATATGAGCATACAATAATTGTAAGGGTATACATAGTGTGCAAGTGTTATATACATATGAGCATACAATAATTGTAAGGGTATACATAGTGTGCAAGTGTTATATACATATGAGCATACAATAATCGTAAGGGTATACATAGTGTGCAAGTGTTATATACATATGAGCATACAATAATTGTCAACTGGGAGTAGATGATATGTGTAACGTATCATCATTTATATCACGTGGGATTATTCAAATGAAATCCATGAAATTATCCAAAGTAATGCAACTCAGGCTTAAATCGCGGATCCAGATAATCTATGAGAATTCCGTCAGAGTTTATGATCAAGGCTCGTTCATGATTCTAGCATCTGGTGAGTGGGGGATGACATTTATTGTCAGTTCTCATCTGGCAATGTTTGGAATTATTCTTTTCCTTTATTTTCATTTTTTTATAGGTTAGATGGACGTATACATAATTTCGATTATTTTGTAGTTTATTGAATAATTATCTCATCATGATTAAGGACTTTTCGTATATTATCTATTGCGGACATTATTTATTACGTACATTATTTATTTCATACATTATTTATTTCGTAAATTATTTATTTCGAAAACTATTTATTTCGTACATTATTTTGTCCTAAACACAATTGCTTCTCTTGAAATCAGACCGCATTCTAAACGTTTTATTGGCCACAGGAACCATGCTTTGTAGTTCAGGGCACACACAAAGATGCCATTCTAAACGTTTTATTGGCCACAGGATCCATGCTTTGTAGTTCAGGGAACACTTAATGATGCCATTCTAAACGTTTTATTGGCCATAGGATCCATGCTTTGTAGTTCAGGGAACACTCAAAGATTATTTTTCAGAATACAACTTTAAACCTCAGCAAAATAACAGAGGTGCGGGCGTCTTTCTCAATACCTCGGCGCCAAATACTGTGTGTGCCGCTGTATTAAATAAAATCGCTTGACTCTTACCTTGGGGCCACATCAAGGGTGTGCAGCTGCAAATAAGACTGCGTCTCGTCCCCATTACTGTCTATCAAAAATTAATAACGTCATACAATTGAGTCAAGTAATAATGGCGCTAGGCGAGTTAGTGTGAGGCTGTAATGGCGTGTATACCTTTGATAAGGCATTCAGACATCATCGAACAGATCATTGACACGTTCAGATGGTGACGCTGCAATAGCGAGGTGATCTTTGAAAAGGCATTCAGACATCATTGAACAGATCAAGTGAAACATTGACAAGTTCAGATGGTGTTTTACTGCCTGTGTCCGACATGGGTGGGGGTGGTTCCCAGCCCGATATTAAATAACACACCCATGTTAGAGTTGTTATTGATAGAATAAATCATCTACTTTTGAGGCTGCTATGATCGCAGTAAAAATAATGTTGACAGAATGAGTTACCACGTAATCTGCCGTATAAATTTGGCGTGTGTATATCAAAACCAAAATAAGTTAATACGTATGAGTTTTATTGATAAATGTTGTCTCTGTATCAGAATTCTTCTATTTGCCTGTAGTTTCCGCCGATGTTATAAGCGCCAGGAAAGGGGTTTAAAAGACCTATACTTACGGCCAAACAGTTACTCTCCATAACCACACTATCGTTGACTTCTATGTAAACAATGTAGAATACTTGGAAATCTTTTTCTTTCCTCCTAATTGTTGCAATTTAAAGACAAGGCAGTATTGCTAGTTGCTAGTCGATAATTTTGTTACTTTCTCACATGACTTTTGTTACCATTGTGTTGTTTTCATGCCGCAAGGCTGAGAACTACTGAAAAGGTTGCCAGGAATGTCGGACAAAAGTCGACACTCATCAATAAGCCTGTAAAGCTTTCTGCGGGCCACACACAAAAAAGTTACCACCAGGTCTTCCCTGAACGGTTGGGATTAGTTGAAATGAACTCACAACAACATAAACCAGATCAAAGTTGGAATTGTAAACATGAAGTCGTGATCTATTTGTTAGTCTAGTGATGTTAATAGCTGGCTTCAATGGGCCAAAGTGAGCAAGGTTATTGAGTCGAATAATTGCAAGACTTTTGCGGTATGAGACAATAAGTCATGTAGTAAGACCATACTCCTTATAACCAGACTATACGTTTTATAACCAGACTATAATTCTTGTAACAAGACCGTATGTCTTACACCCGACAATCCTAGCCAGGGAATAGACCAGTATTAGATTCAAAGGAAAACCTCAATGTTTCGAGACATCAATTCTTTTAAAATACTAAACGTCTCTAACTGTTAGGAAATCTTAGATTTTGTTTGATCTGAGCTGAAAATAAATAGTTTAAAAGAATCTGTTTATGATAATTTCCAAAGCAAATTTCTTGGTTCTCGTAAATGAGGCTTTACTTTTAAAATTGTGAGAATCCCCGTTTCAAGGAGGCCGAACTTTAAAAGCTGTGCGGTTTCCCTTGTCGACAGAAATACCGACTCCCAAAGACACATTTTCACGGCTTGCCGTCACCCGGCGCTGGTAGGTAATAGAAAACTATAAAATAACAGCTCGTGCATTCATCTATCTTGGCACTACAAGAACATCTCGCAGTGTTTATGTTTTCTGTGAGGAGTTGATGGAGCGATTACAAGAGCAGCTCTGAGGGCGTTTCAGCTGTTTCGATATTTCTCATGAGCTTCTTGTCCCAAACAAAACGATCGGTTAGTTTGCAATGACGAGAGAAACGAAAGAATCACCTCTATATTTTTTTTACTAATATTTTTTTAATGTCTCCTTTGTTAGTTAGAAGAGGTTCAACTTTGATTAATTAAATTTTTGTCATGTTTGTGTATGGGGCAGAGTTTCAATGTGTCAAAATCCCGCGTTGAAGTTCTAAGGTTTTCTTTTATAAACGTGTCTCGACCTGTATAACACCTTAAGATCTATTCGGTTCACAGGGCGAAAGGAAAATTTTAAATAAAAATTATTTTTTAAAAATCCCGATTATAACTGTTTATAAACAAAACCAATGAGTTTCATAAGCCAGAATATGTTCTACAGAACATCAAGTGATATTGAGACTAAAATACATGTTGTGTCCGCAACTCTATAGGTATTAATTTCAACAAGTTCTACAATAATAAATTATATAAACTATATCATGTCATTTAAAACTGCGCAACAATTTTTTGACTGTAGATAAAAGGAATGTCTCCTGAGATATGGAGGTGTATACTATATGTTAAACATTTGTTTGTCTAGACAGCACTATAAATAGCTCTAGCTGTATGATAGACATAGTTGATGATATAATCATCGATGAGATGTTGAGATATCAAGTAATGACATTTTGAGTCTAAAAATACCTGGATTGGCTAAATGTACCAGGGATACCCACAATGTTCCCTTTAAGCTGCGCGGCCGCTCAGATATCTGACCGACGCCGCGCATCAGTTTAGAATTAGGATACTTAAAAGTTTCTTTATTTAGCAGACGGGCAGCGAAATTTAAAGGGAATATCAAAATTTAAAACTTTAATAAAAACGCAAGACTAGACGAAAAAAATTTATAAGCACATGACGCAATAATCTTCTGTATAGAAAGAACATATGTAATAGATACGATAAACTAAGAAATAAAGGCCATGATTTAAGTTTTTTTTTAATAATGAAAGCAAGCCACGAGATTCCATGAGATACCTTGCGTACCCGCGTCTGACTTCTATAACCAAGAAATGGCCATGTCAGACTGAAACAAGGCATTACCCATGTCTGACTTCTATAACCAAGAAATGGCCATGTCAGACTGAAACAAGGCATTACCCACGTATGACTTCTATAACCAAGAAATGGCCATGTCAGACTGAAACAAGGCATTACCCATGTCTGACTTCTATAACCAAGAAATGGCCATGTCAGACTGAAACAAGGCATTACCCATGTCTGACTTCTATAACCAAGAAATGGCCATGTCAGACTGAAACAAGGCATTACCCTTGTCTGACTTCTATAACCAAGAAATGGCCATGTCAGACTGAAACAAGGCATTACCCATGTCTGACTTCTATAACCAAGAAATGGTCATGTCAGACTGAAAAAAGGCATTACCCACGTATGACTTCTATAACCAAGAAATGGCCATGTCAGACTGAAACAAGGCATTACCCACGTATGACTTCTATAACCAAGAAATGGCCATGTCAGACTGAAACAAGGCATTACCCATGTCTGAGTTTTATAACCAAGAAATGGCCATGTCAGACTGAAACAAGGCATTACCCATGTATGACTTCTATAACCAAGAAATGGTCATGTCAGATTGAAACAACGCATTACCCATGTTTGACTTCTATAACCAAGAAATTGCCATGTCAGATTGAAACAAGGCATTACAATTGATCAGGATGGTATAAAGCGTCCAAAATATTCACCACGTCGCCTCTGATATAACATTAAAACACTGAAAATCAGTAAAAAAAAACTTTTTGCCACTTATCCGCTGAGTGTCCCATACATTAACACGTTTAGAGGCAGTATAGGATGTGTGTAACTATAACATCTGAGTGTCCCATACATTAACACGTTGAGAGGCAGTATAGGATGTGTGTAACTATAACATCTGAGTGTCCCATACATTAACACGTTTAGAGGCAGTATAGGATGTGTGTAACTATAACATCCACCCGAGAGCGCTGGGAGGCGGGGCCCAAAGGACCCAGAAAACATAATACTAATAACCCTGTTCCTTGCAGCCCTATAGGGCCATAGGACGCTGCATTGCACCCTTGTAATAAAGTACTCTTGTTCTCGACTGTACCCCTCTCAGGTCTCTGGAATGACTAAGATAAACTCTTGGTCAAATACTCGATTTCTCTAACAGCCAAGCTTCCATTAACAGCGAGCAAACACGTGCAATAATCAGCCTCGATCTCGTGCAATATTTAAAATCATAATAAAGTTATTTGATGTCCCAAAATATTTCCTGAAATTGTGGCGTTTAAATCCATCGACAAATACTTCTCTTACCAGTGTGATCACGTGATTGCGACAGATACTTCTCTTACCAGTGTGATCACGTGATTGCATTCAAAGGGAGGTTTAAAAGGAGTTCTATCGCTTTGATGGTAGCACATTGAGCAAATAAAACACGGGAATTCCAATTGAAGATACCTGCCCCTCGCCAAAAAAATCTATAATTAGAATGGGTCACTCCGGCTATAGATAATATTTTCTAGACAGATAGAAAACAAAGACGATCCCACGGTAGCGCCATCGTGTACACCAGAAGAACACAGTTACCTCCCTCAGCCGGCTAGAATCAAATACCGTTTGGAGATGTTTGCACAGCGAGTTCGCCTGGTGCAGTTGCCATATTTCGCAGCTTTTGTTCATCTCGGGGTTGCACGGTGCAAACGGTTCGATCTTGCCCATTAAGCCACACTGACAAGGTTGGCAGCTGCTGCGCTTGAAGGTAATTGTCCGACACCTTGGGTGGCAATTTCCAGCGCATTGTCCCGTATACCTTACAACGCGGCGGGCGCTTTTATAAATCATGGTGGTCCAGGCGGGGCTTACATAGCACGTGGTCCGCCATAAAGATTGTGTTGCGTAAGATTGAAGTCGTGATTTAAATTTAAATGGCATCAACGGAAATCTCTCAAGCAGAGCCACCGTACATCTCATTACATAGAACTCCATTGGCTGAGCCACCGTACATCTCATTACATAGAACTCAATTGGCAGAGCCACCGTCTAAACGGAAATTCCCTTAACAATCGCCACCGTTCATATAATTCAAGTGAACATTTTAACTGCAGAGTCTTTGTTTCTCTTATTACTTGGAGATTGACTTAGCAAAGAAATCCACCAATAATGGGCATTTTCTAAACATTGCCATGCTCCATCTTATTTTAAAACTAGCTGGGGTACCCGTGTTTCACGATTTACAAAATAGTAAACAGATTACTATGGAATTCCACACCGTTGGACCTAGGGTGCTGAAATTTTGCATGGGACCCTCATTTGACCCGGGACAGGTCATAGGCTATGTTTCAACCCCAGTTAAACATATATACATATATATATATGGGTGGATGTGTGGGGTTGGGGATGTGGGATGGGAGTATATATGTATGTAAATATGTATGTATATGTGTATGTATATGTGTATGTTTATGTGTATGTATATGTGTATGTATATGTGTATGTTTATGTGTATGTATATGTGTATGTGTATATGTATGTATATATGTATGTATATATGTATGTATATATGTATATATGTATGTATATATGTATGTATATATGTATGTATATATTTAAATTTAATTTCTAATTAGGCACAACAACCTTATTATAAGTGCGTTTTCTCCTTCTACTGAATGCCATCCAATATGAAACCTGAACAGCTTCAATGTTAAATAAAAACGTGTCAACCCATCCTTTAATCAGTCAATGAATTAATCAAGAAGTAAGAGTGATAGTCAAGCAGTCAGCTAGTCAGTCACTCAGTCAAGCAGTCAATCACTCAATCAATCAGTCAGTCAATGAATTAGATAGTCCCTCAGTCAAACAGTCAGCTAGCCAGTCACTAAATCAAGTAGTCAGTTAGTCAATCAGTCAAATAGTCAGTCAGTCAATGATTTAGTCAGTCACTCAGTCAAGCAGTTAGCCATCGGACGTTTATAAGCGAACAATCCTTTCAGTCACCTTGTCGGTCGAGATATCAGCATCTGTCTGATAATCAAACTGTCAGATAGTTACGTAGAGACACGTGATTGATGAACTTTCAGCGGTAGACATTTCATTACTTTTCCTGATCTAACGCCCCACAGGTTGGTCGGAATATTTTGTCATGCAACATTTTAATGTCTTTTCAATAACTCCGCCCCTTTACCTTGTGCCACGCCCTCAGTGAAGACAAAAACAGCGCAAATATAGACTGTGGGATTAGAATAAAGGTTCTGAGACATCGATACAAATCCCGATTACAAGACACGAGTACAACACACGAGTACAAGACACGAGTACAAGACAGGAGTACAAGACACGAGTACAAGACAGGAGTACAAGACAGGAGTACAAGACAGGAGTACAAGACAGGAGTACAAGACACGAGTACAAGACACGAGTACAAGACAGGAGTACAAGACAGGAGTACAAGACAGGAGTACAAGACAGGAGTACAAGACAGGAGTACAACACACGAGTACAACACACGAGTACAATACACGAGTACAATACACGAGTACAAGACAGGAGTACAAGACAGGAGTACAAGACAGGAGTACAAGACAGGAGTACAAGACAGGAGTACAAGACACGAGTACAAGACAGGAGTACAAGACAGGAGTACAACACACGGGTACAAGACACGAGTACAAGACAGGGTACAAGACAGGAGTACAACACACGAGTACAAGACACGAGTACAAGACAGGAGTACAAGACACGAGTACATGATTACAGAAGAGTGCAAGACATGCGTACATTAACGATACAGGTCAAAGGTACACGACATGATTCAAGTCAAGATGCGACTAATACTTTGCGAAGATATCTATAAAGCAAGTACAAAACTCAACAATGCAAAGTGGTCTAAAAAAAAAGTGACAAACATTTAATTCATGTTTGGTTACTCTGTTGCGACTAAAAATAAATTAAGTGCCAATGTGCCATGTCATTTTGTGAACCAAGGCGAGCAAACGGTTGAGGTTAAAAAGCGTTTTGTTTAGTGGATAATTTGTCACCTCGAAATGATACATAGATGAGCTGAGACGTCGAGGACACGACACATAGCTGAATTGTCACTTCAAGAGTAGATTTTTTAAAACATTTTTTTTATTTTTCATGCTGAAACAACCTTTCCTAATGATTCGAGATAAAACCATCAGATCACTAATACCATCAGATCACTAATACGGACTAATAGAGATAAAACCATCAGATCACTAATACGGACTAATATTGAGATAAAACCATCAGATCACTAATACGGACTAATATTGAGATAAAACCATCACATCACTAATACGGACTAATATTGAGATAAAACCATCACATCAGAGGCGTCACTAGGTGTGGTGTCACCCGGGGCGGTAGCTTATGGTGTCACCCCTTTACGACTGAAGGGGCCGTCCATAAATGACGTCACGCAAGGTTGCCAATTTTTACCCCACCCTCCCCCAGCGTCATACTTTGTCACAAAAATATAGACCCCGTCCCTTTTTTACGATATGACGTCACAAAGCTTTGACACCCCTCCCAAAAGCCGTATTTTCTCAATAAAAATTAACATGTTGCAAATTATTTTTTGTCATTTAAATATGTATTTAGGGTAAGTCTGCACTGTAATATCGTAACACGCGTGAAGTCATTGAAAACGTAATTAAATAAATGGTAAACAATCAAATATTTAAGTGGAACTTTTATTTAAAGTTTCGCGTTTTTTATGTGACGTCACATTTCTTAAACACCCCCCTCCTCGTACCACATCGTCACAGATTCGTGGACTTAAACTATGGTGGATTAAAAGGGGGCGTGTGCTGAACGGGCTAAAGCCCCCAATAATTTATGGCCCATAAACTTTTTATGAATTATAGTGTATAATAAAGATGCAGGCCATTATGTTTGTACGAATCCCTGAAAATGCCTTGGACAGTCATACGGCAATGCTACAAATGAGTAGGAAGTATAACCGAAAGCAGGCTATTCTTCGTGAGAAGAGTATTGTAGCTCATTATGTGCCGTGCACAGCTCATTCCTTTAATTTGGTTGGGAAAAGAGCAGCAGGTTGTCCTACTGCGGTCAGATTTTTTTGTCTTCTTCAAAATCTTTATACCCGACTTGTTGCATCTACTCATCGTTGACAGGTACTTCAAAAACATATGAAATTGACACATGCTAACAAAGCCTTGTCTGACACAAGATGGTCAGCCTGACATTATGCTGTAAGGTCTGTTAATAGCTCATACCCTGAGAATATCGCAGCACTGGAAGAATTAGCAACGAATGAAAATCAGCCACGTGACTGCCAACTTGAAGAAGAAGGATTTCTAAAGGAAATTGAACAACTGGAAGTCGCTATTTTACTTGAAATTTGGGAAACAATTTTAGAAAGGAAGTCTCTCATTGAGTTTGTTAAAAAATAGCATTCTTAGTTTTATTCCTATGAAGACAAAAGAAAGGAAAAGTCCGTGGTAAAAACAGTTTAAACAATCTTCAATACTATCAAACAAAAAAGAAAGCGTCAGTTTGATAAATGACATCAACAAAACAGTATTCTCCTGGAGAAAAAAATTCAAGATTGAGGTATTTCTGGTAATCATTGACAAACTTTCTTAAGCCCTACAACATTGGTTAGGTGCATATAAATACATCCATGAGAAATTTGGCTTTCTTACAAACCTAACTGAGCTCAGCACTTTCGCCACCCGATGGACAGCAGCCACGTTAATGGAAGAACATTCAAGTGATTTCGAAGAAGGGGTCGGGTAAATCCGAAGCAACCGTTTCGTCCCCCTCAATTTACTAGCAACGCCATCGAGCGGTGCCGGTTTAGGGCCAGGAGCGCCAGAACGGATTAGCAAAAAGTGCCGCGAAGAACGCATTGGACGCCAGCTCTGAGGAAACCTTCCAGTGGGGGTTGCACCCTAGGTAGGTCTTTGATGATCCCCCGGTCTGCGGCGGTCTTAACCATGGAGACCCGTGTGCTTTGCCGGGATGGCGCCAAAGTGGTAGCGGGTCGTAGTAGGAAATTCCACCACCTTCTTGTGAGGGCAACTTAGTGGGAGGCATCTTCGACTGGATGCCCAGGTGGCCGCTTCAGAAG
This sequence comes from Ampullaceana balthica, assembly GCA_944989445.1. Taxonomy (NCBI): domain Eukaryota; kingdom Metazoa; phylum Mollusca; class Gastropoda; family Lymnaeidae; genus Ampullaceana; species Ampullaceana balthica. The sequence goes on from CALYLW010000358.1 coordinate 929,775, forward strand.
CGACCGATTTTTTAATTATTTTTTTTTGGGGGGGTCCTCAGCTGTTACATCCCTTTGGTGGCCAGATGGCTAAGGGGGTCTTCCGGGAAGACCCATAAAGAGCACTAGGCTCGGGGCTTCTGATTTTCTTCAACATGTAGGTTCATGAGTGATTTCGAAGACTGTTTACCTTCAGAATTAGTCCAATTTTCAGAATTCTTAAAATGTTATTGTCCAGCCCCAGACTCATGGTAAGGAAAAGGAATTAGCACAAAGCGAAACTAAAAAAACTTGCACAGAGCTAAAAAAATTTGCTGCTTTTGAATGAGCTATATTTCACACAGTCCTTTACAAATGTACACATCGCACTTCGCATCTATCTTTCAATGATGACATCAAACTGCAATTGAGAGCGATCCTTTTCAAAGTTGAAAAGAATATATAATGAGTTAGAATTTGCATGGGATCGAAAAGGTTGAATATGCTCTCTCTAATGAGTATTGAAAAGTAACTTGTAAGCTTACTCAGCTTTATTGACTTTATTGAAAACTTCGCCATTTGAAAAATTCGCAAACGAAAGTTGTAGGTTGAAATATAATCATACATATTTTTCAATAATTTTTGTTATTTCAAATCGAGAAAAGAATTCGTTACCTCATGATTTTTTTTTAATACGGAATAACGCGTAATACTATTCTTTACGGGAGCGCGTTCGTAAGCACTAAACAGCGTAAGTCGGAATGGGACCGTCGTAACCGGAGGACTACCTGTATATAAACATGCATATCTATGCTTTCACGCCTTTAATATATATATATATATATATATATATATATATATATATATATATATATATATATATATATATATATATATATATATATATATAAAATATTACACTCAAAGACATTGAAATCATAATTTTCCTCAAGAAAAATATCAACAAAGAAAAGCCCCCCGCCCCCCCCTAGTGACGCCACTGCATCACATCACTAATACGGACTAGTATTGAGATAAAACCATCACATCACTAATACGGACTAATATTGAGATAAAACCATCAGATCACTAATACGGACTAATATGAGATAAAACCATCAGATCACTAATACGGACTAATATTTTTGTTTCATCTCGGATGACATTGCATCTTTGATTGCTTTGGACGCTCATTATCCAACTGTTCCCTTTGTAGTTTAGGTTTCAAGGCCTAAGTCCCTGGGTGTTGGCCGCTACCGGGTCGTCCCTTTCTTTTCCCCGGTGTTTTCTTATAGATTGCCGACCGAGGTGAGCGAGTGCTTTCTGGAAATGCAGGCAGTTGAGTGCGAGTAAACATCGGCTGGTTGAAAACAGAGCTTCAATCAGTCCGAGCTCTCGCCATCTCCTCAAATGGTATATGATTTACACATACCTCAGGTGCCCGTAATACAAGTAAATAGCGAGTGCTGGGTTCAATAAGGACAGCAGGAACCATCGTTTCAATTTATGGATTAGGAATTTAATATCCAAATACCAATAATATTTGAACTGAGGTAGACGTTTCAGCTGAGCGCTTGGTAACAATTGGTTTGGCGATTACTGTGGTGTGGACTATTTGGACGGAGAGGTTCGTCATGTGTTCATCCGCGTTAAATTTGCATATCCTGAGATTGGATGAGATGAGTACAAGGGATGTTTGCTGGGAAATTTTGTTTTTATCCTCTCTAAAATGTCCAGCTTTACCAACTATTTTATTGATGGACTGTCCAGTTACTTGTAAGAATCCAGCACCAGTGGTCTTTGACCATTCTGCTCATGGAAGTCCAATATTGACTGAACCATCAGAAAAATCTAAACAAATATTCCACTAACTAGTTGTGACGTATATTAACATTATATTCCAAATGACCAATGCTTATTGCTACCAATGGCTATTAATTTTTAAATGAAATTTCCAGTTGAAATATTTTAAAATTATTAAACTTGTTAACAAGTCATGTTTAGTTTCATATATTATTTATTATGTCTTAAAATTTAATGTGGTGACTAATTCCTACCATTAGAAAGTCAAATTCATGTAAACATCTAATTTTAATTATGTTTTTAAGACATCCAGTTTTATTAATGTCCATATAACATCCATTTAGTGATGTCTGTAAGACTTTCAATGTTGTCTGTTAGGCAGACTTTCCCCCATGAGCCGCATACGATCGCATTGAAACGGAGGGAGAAAAATTATTATTTATTTTTTAAATTTTTTTTTAATAAACATTGTTGATTAAGTCTTGTTTACTTTAAATTTAATTCAATTGATGTTTTTACAGCTTCAAACCAGGGGAGGAAAGTGTAATAAAAACAGAACACAGAATGGATCAAGCATATTTGGTTATTGAAAGAGTTTTCGCGTTCGTTAAACATTCTTTGCCGTAACCTGTTTTTCTTCTTCTTTTTTGTCCTTCTTTTTTTTCTTAAAAGTCTGTAGGCCACATAGAACTACAAGTTTTAAAACAAACAATAGTTTCAGCTCATAACGATGTTGACAATGGAATGAATATATTAAATGATTCATTTCTACATTTTATTATTTTAATACAACCCCCGAACAAAATACATATGCAACTGATGAAAATTGTTCATCTATAACCAAGCTAACATACCTATACAACCAACCGACACATATTAGTCCTTGTTCCACGTCAACCAACACAACCTACATCAGACAGACGAATCTCATGTTTTACATTCAGAGTTATTCCCAGTTCATACAATATCTCCCCCTCCTTCCTTTCCTCTCCCCTCCTTCCTTTCCTCTCCCCTATCAGACGACGAGACGAGATTCCCGTCCGTCCACATCTCGCACCTCCAGACTATGCGATGCATTTTTTATGTGTAAATCATCGGGGACTTGTGCTACCTAATCCAACACCTGGTGCTCCAACGGCTCTCAGTGTGTGGTGCTGCTACCCGGTGAAGAGAAATACTCTCATCGGCCTTCTTTTAATTATTTTTTTTGGAAACGGCGGGAAACTGAGTGGGGCATGAAAACTAATACATTTCGACACACACATTACATTACATAACTTTGTACTGTTCTACATCACATTACTTTAAACTGTTCTAAATCAGATTGCTTTGTATTGTTTTAAATCAGATTGCTTTGTATTGTTCTAAATCAGATTGCTTTGTATTGTTCTAAATCAGATTGCTTTGTATTGTTCTAAATCAGATTGCTTTGTATTGTTCTAAATCAGATTGCTTTGTATTGTTCTACATCACATTACTTTTTACTGTTTTACATCTTATTACTTTGTACTGTTCTACATTACATTACTTATTACTGTTCTACATCTCATAAGTTTATACAAGGCATTAGGTTCAAGCAGGCGAGTGAACCTTGAACAAATTAAACTTACTTGTTGTGTGTAAACTGCGTTCATCTTCTTTTCTAAAAAGTATATACTTTAAAATCAATAATAATTCAGTGAAACCCATCTGTCTCTACCTCCGTTAACTCGCCGACCGCATTAAGTCCACGGTTTTGAAGGTCATCTCAAAATTCTCTATTTGTAATAGCATTTGCTCATCGGTTATTTCCATTCCTTCATGTCACCATACCCTGTTATCACGAACAAAATAGATCAATGGGCTAATGTGTCATTCAACATTGGTTATCTCGATCATCCTCACCTATCGCCAGTTTACAAAGAATATTTTTTCTTAAAATGTTTATATTATTTGCACAGGTTTATTGTAGTAGACTTATAGATATACAGCTTGACTCATAGGTTCTCTTTATAGAATGAACGTCTGTAATGTACAAGATTTTCGTCCCAATGTTTTCAAATTTAGTCAACTTTAATTGCTACCCTGAGTTAATTTTTTTAAAGCAATTCAAAATCATTATAATTGTATCAATATGGTTTTGAATCGTTATCAAATCTTTATGTATTCCATTTTCTATGAGTTAAGATGTGTCGGTTATATTGTTATTTTTATCGACATATTATTTCATTACTTTGAAGTGGGTGACCCTTTTAATGGCGAAGTCCCAGATGCTACAATAAATTCAATAATATGACTTGTAACCATAAATTTTTGAATAATTAGGGTTTAAAATAATCTTATATTTAACTTATTCCATAATATACTACATTAAGGTGTCTAAATCCTGCATAATTGACATTACAATTTACCATAATAAGCCGTGTGCAGAATGGCGGTCCTAGGCAGCCATTCATTCAACCTCATTATTACTTTACTACTGCTAATAGGACACTTATGATTTCAATCATTCGTTAATATTTCCGCGGTATTATTCTCGTTTATCTCGGTTATCGGCTATCTCGACGCTTTTTGGATACCAAAAGCCAGCGAAATACTGGGTTCCACTGTTATTGAGACCCAAAGCCAGATTATCTCTTTTTTTGTCGCTACGTTGTTTCATTGTAGTTATTTCGTGTTTCATTGTGTGGTTATTTCGTTAATAGTTGACCAGGGATGTCGAACGTTGATTTAACTAACCTCAAATCCACCCCTAACCTCTAATTTAACTACCGCCTATTGACAGAGACTAAGTAAAAATGTATCTAAGAACACATCTCCGTGCGATAGTGTGAGAACGCTTCATACGATGTGTTCCTATTAACGTCCTTGCTATTAGAATAATAAAATGATTGTCGGAATAAGGAGCAGCGCCACTCCTGTACCTGACCACCAGGTGTGCGGCCAACTGGTGCTCACAACACGGGATACTTTATCTTGGTTCCCCATTGCGCCTTCCATTTCGCCCAAGGAACGTGGATGATACTGGAGGCTTTCCACAAGCTAATGAAACCTTTGTAATCGATGAAGTCAAGAGATTAGGCTTGCCAAAAAATGTCTACCCCCAACTTCAAAGTGTATTTTGTAATCGGAATTGTTGCCCACCATTGCACAACACAACCAACTCATTTAATTGTTGCACACTCTCACACATCATAACCAACAAATTTAATTGTTGCACACTCTTATACAACACAACCAACTAATTGAATTGTTGTACACTCTTATACAACACAACCAACTAATTTAATTGTTGCACACTCTCACACAACATAACCAACTAATTTATTTTTGTAACAGATCAGGAAGCGTGTAAGCCGTGGGTTCCCAGACAGTTTCTATTCGAATTGCCCTTGCTGAATCCTGTATTAAATTCCCTCAAGTATACAACGAAGTAGAAAATTAAGTAACACATTCTGATTACTGTGTTTAAATGGATTACTCAACTAACTACACATTAGCACCCACACGCCCCATTCACTGCTATTTTAACGTCCAATCACAAGTGGAGATGAAATTTATCAATGAATAATTAAATATTTAAAAAATCTTTTTTTAAAAAGGACACGCTTTTAACATAATCACTACTTTTAGTTATGTCTCATATATAAGGGATTTATAGTCAAAAACTTTGTTTTTACAGCTATTTTTTAAAACTTATAATAAAAACTCTTTAAAATTCACGTCTGAAGCCCACACATCTTTTTTACCCACTATTTTTTTTTATACCAAACACCTCATAAGCGCCCGCCCAACGTTTTATACCACGGTGTTGTGTTCACGTGGTGAACTCATGGATGTCAACAAAGCAGACGGGTACCGATGCTTATATATAGACTATAGATAAACTAAAAATGCAATAATTTCAATACGGTACATTCGATCGATCTGAAATTTTGATACAATGCATTGTCATCCAAGATCTATCTGTGGGAAAATTTTTAGATCTCTAGGACCATCCAAAGAGTTTAATTTTACGTTTCAAGTTTTGAAGGAAGGATGGATACAACATACAAACATTGTGACTTAAATAAAAGCGTGTAATAAAATAGAGTTTCCATTCCTTCGATTATTCTATCAACATGTTCTCTCTAGCCGTATATCGCGTTGGTTTAATGTCCACTCTTTATGTGTAAAGTTTGTGTCTTGGGTTGTGCAGCATACTGTCAAGTAGAATTGTAATCGATTATTTTGGGATTTAATAGAGATTTACTTTCGGGTCTTACAAGAACTAAATAACATAATTTGCAATCTGTCACGCAAGTAGTGTCTGTCAGTCCTTACGCTATGCGAGGTAACTCCCGATAAAAAAAATTGTTGCTTTCGAGATTAAAAAAATGTGATGCTCGCAATAAAATATTGTGACGTGACGTCATTATTTGAGCTTTTATTAATGTGTGAAGGGAACGAAGTAAAAAGAGCCATGTTTTATTTGATGTGATAAATATTATTATTATTTTTTTGTATTAAATGTCCGTTTTTGTGTATGTGTCCATGTCAATATTACATACGTATTTATAAATTTAATTTTCTATATTAATATATAACATTCGTTTTTCGGTTTATGAAATTTACAATTGGTTGTCGTTCGGTTGTCAAGTTTCGATGCGTTTTGAACTACAAAGCCATTATTTTATTACTGAAAATGAAATTTGTCAACTTATGCTTCATTTTAGCGTTTGTTTTTCTTTTATACACTTTGAGATTGCATATTTGTATGTTTAAAAAAAATCGGACCCCTCCCCACAATAGTTTTTTTAAAAATATTTTTATTTACATGTAGTATTTTAATGCGTCTTAGACTAATTTTGAATAAAAAATCTTTGCTTTTAATATAGAACTGGAAGTGATGCTGACTTGACAATAATGAAAACGTTTATTAGAATTCCTAAAATGTGTATATTAAAGTTGATACCTTAATAACTACTTTTATCCAGTGCTTAACTTTACTTCAAAGATTTCATGCAAAATAAATAGTTCGTTGTTATTCATATTTCTAAATAGTTAAAAAAAATTATTTACATGTTTTTGATAATGTAAAGGTAATACTGTAT
>CALYLW010000358.1:941471-1364261 GCA_944989445.1 Ampullaceana balthica
ATTCTCTTTTGTCTGGTGTGCCAAAACAATGCATTGAAAGAATACAGAAAGTTCAAAATTCAGCTGCCAGACTGGTGCTCAAGGCAAAAAAACATGACCATGTTACTCCACTTCTTCGCTCACTTCATTGGCTGCCTATACAAGCCCGTATTGATTACAAACTGACCGTTCTCTGTCACAATTTCTTTTCGGACTCATGCCCATCGTATCTTACTGAACTTTTGTCGGTCTACTCACCCACTCGCAAGCTAAGATCTTCTGCAGACACACGCGTTCTCTCTGTTCCTACGACAAGCACCAAAACGTTTGGTGAAAGGTCATTCTCTTTTTGTGCAGCCAAACAATGGAATTCTCTACCATTACACATACGTAGTATTCAAACAACCAAGTCTTTCAAGACTGCACTTAAGACACATCTTTTCACAACTTATTTTTAAAATTGATGAAACAACATTTCTTGTAAATGATTAACGTAGCTTATGTATAATGTATTGTAATTTTTTGTGTTTGTTGTGATATGAAAGTTAATTTAATACTTATAAGTATGTTATTTCTTTCATGTAAAGCGCTGTGAGCCCAGTTCCTTACTGGGATACAGCGCTATATAAATAATCAATTTATTATTATTATTATTAGTATTATAAAATGAAATGAGTTTATACTCTGCTTCGATGATTTAAAAAATGTGGCGCGCAGGCGGCGGTAGGCTGTGTGAGACTGCAGTCAGGTGAGGTGGGGGGGAGGGTAGGCTGTGGGAGACTGCAGTCAGGTCAGGTTGAAAGAAATTGGTGAAAGAAGCTTTTGAACACAAATGTTTAACAGTAGCATTAAAACCACAATTATATTCCTTGTTTCACTAATTTTTTTTCTATTAGGTCTACCAGAGTGTGGTGAGGGAGGATTGGGATAAACTGCAATGCTATTTACACGTTAGATTGTTTAACTATAGTTAGAAGAATAAAGTGGATGTATAGCATAACAACTAAAAACGAAACAAAAAATTTCATCAGGAGATTCAATTTTGAAGAAGTAGAATACGTACAAACTGTTATCACTACCTTCAAAGCATCATAGTTCGATAACTGATAACGTTCTGCAAAACAATGTCACGGTTGTTAATAAATGCAAAGGATTGCTATTTTTTTCGTTGATAACCGGGTAATCGTTTATCTTTCACGTGTGAACATAACTTATCTTCCGATGATTTTGTGAAGAAAATGTTACCGATATAATGATTTTTATAGATTTAACGAATTTCATGCTCCTTTCGTTTTTCTTGACATGTCTTCACAGGCTTGCCCAATATCAGACGAAAATCTTTTTCCGTTTTAAATAACTCTGACCAGGTGGTTATTGAAATTTATTTTGAGATTTCTTATCTGACAAAAGTATTTCCTTATTACTTATCTAAAAAAAGGTATTTCCTTTATCAGCAGACTTCTGTTACGTCAGAAAATATTCACACATGAAAAAAGCATCGCTATGAGATCATATTACCATTTAAAGAAAGTCTAAGGGTAAAACAGCACACACTAGTCACAAGCAATACCCGACTGGGTTATCAGATAAGACAGTATCAGTGAAAAGCATTTCCGAGTTTTAATGTAGTGTTATCTCATGTATTGAACGATCCACACAAAAAAATTAATTTAAAAAATCAGCATTCGGTAAGAAAATAAACTACTCACAGCGTGCTTCAAACGTATACTTTGTGAACGCCAAGTGTAGCTGGCCCTCACTACGTCCTACGACCTACGCCAGGCTTAGATGGCGCTACCAACTTAATAATCTGCACAATTTCATCAACTCAAAAGAAAGTTCATGTGATTAAAAACAGCAAAGACCACACATAGCCCTACAGCTTGGGATCCCCGGCCAGTGACCCCAGCCAATGACCCGCAGCCACTGACCCCCAGCCAGTGACCCCCCAGCCAGTGACCCCCATAGCCAGTAACTCAAAACCCTACGAGTAACCTCTTCCAGCGATAACCCCCAGTGATCCCCCTCAAGTACCCCCCAGCCAGTGACCCCCCAGGAAGTGACCCCAAGCCAGTGACCCCCCTGCCAGTGACCTCCAGCCAGCGATAACCCCCGTGATCCCCCTCAAAGGCCCCCCAGCCAGTTCCCCCCAGCCAGTGACCCTCCCCCAAGTGCCCCCCAGCCAGTGACCCCCCAAGTGCCCCGAGCCAGAGCCCCCCAGCCAGTGACCCTCCCCCCAACCAGTGATAACTCCCAGTGATCCCCCTCAAGTGGCCCAATATTAATATTGTATTTATTCCTTGAGGAGACAGCCGACAAGACAATTTAATTATCAGGTCATCAAAGTTTTCTTTGTTCCGTTAATGCTTTATGCCATTTCTTGTTTTCTTTTAATTTTTATTCCAATATGGTCGAATGTTGAGGGCAGGCAATAGGCCTTGTCATAATATTATGGCGGAAACCTATTAATAGAAATATTGGGGCTATATAAATCTTTTTTAAGGACAAATTTCATAAAAAGTTAATATAAGATACGAGTCAATTTGTAAATGTAGGTATATTGACAAAGATGTATCTTATTAGCTATTTGTTAATTTTTCGTTAATTTAAGACATCTTATTGGACTTGAAAAAGGAAAAATAGATTCGTAATTTTACTATGCTAACAATTTTGAGAACACATTGATTCGACTGTATTTATGCTTCAAAACATTGTTCCGCTACAATGTAATCTAAACATTGAACATTACTCTTTGAGCTATGATGTTTTCCGGTTTTAGAAATGACAAACCCTATACAAGTCGAACTTTTTTTAGTGGAATAACAAAAGTACCCGTTGAGGGTCGGGTAAATCCGAAGCGACCGTTTCGTCCCCCTCAATTTTACTAGCAACGCTAATGAGCGGTGCCGGTTTAGGGCCAGGAGCGCCATTACGGATTAGCAAAAGGAACCGCGAAGAACGCAGCGGACGCCAGCTCTGAGGAAACCTTCCAGTGGGGGTTGCACCCTAGGTAGGTCATTGATGATCCCCCGCAAAGCGGCGGTCCTAACCATTGAGACTCGTATGCTTTGACGAGGTGGCGCCAAAGTGGTAGCGGGTCATAGTAAGGCAATTCCACCCCTCCTTGTGAGGCCAACTTAGTGGGAGGCATCTTCGACTTTCTGTCCTGGATGCCCAGGTGGCCGCTTTAGAAGCGACCGCTCGGGGGGGGGGTTCCCAGCTGGCACGTCCTTTTCTGGGGAGGGGGCCAGATAGCTGGGAGGGTCTTCCAGGAAGACCCATGAAGAGCACTAGGGTCGGGGCTTCTGATTTTCTTCCATATGTAGGATCATTAGTGGAATAAAAAAAATTTACAAGCTTTATCAATGAGACTACTTGTGTAAAATAAAACAGTAATACAAATATCGTCATATTATGTTTTAGATTATAGATAGACCAATAAGTTATTCATAGAGGAGAGTTTTGTAAAAAGAAACAAATACAACTGGCAGGAGTTAACAAAAATAGATTTACATGCTCTTTATTTTTACCGAACGGATATAATATTGTTCTAACACAAGAAACACTAAATGGAATAAAGTCTTGGACTGAAATTAAATGGAATAAAGTCTTGGACTAAGACTAAAGGGAATTATGTCTTGAACTAAAACTAAAGGGAATAAAGTCTAGGACTGAGACTAAATGGATTAAAGTCTATGACTGAGACTAAATGGATTAAAGGCTATGACTGAGACTAAATGGATTAAAGTCTATGACTGAGACTAAATGGATTAAAGTCTATGACTGAGACTAAACAATAACGTCTCACAACGATTGAAATAATTTTAATTACACAAATAAGGCAAACAGAAAGCTGTAGGTATAGTTGAAAAATAAAAGTTCATGAAATTGTGATTGAGATAAAATTGCTGGAAGTGTTGTACCAAGTGTTGTACCAAGTGTTGGACCAAGTGTTGTACCAAGTGTTGTACCAAGGGTTGTACCAAGTGTTGTACCAAGTGTTGTACCAAGTGTTGCACCAAGTGTTGTACGAAGTGTTGTACCAAGTGTTGTACCAAGTGTTGGACCAAGTGTTGTACCAAGTGTTGTACCAAGTGTTGTACAAAGTGTTGTACCAAGTGTTGTACCAAGTGTTGGACCAAGTGTTGTACCAAGTGTTGTACCAAGTGTTGTACCAAGTGTTGTACCAAGTGTTGTACCAAGTGTTGTACCAAGTGTTGTACCAAGTGTTGTACCAAGTGTTGTACCAAGTGTTGTACCAAGTGTTGTACCAAGTGTTGTACCAAGTGTTGTACCAAGTGTTGTACCAAGTGTTGTACCAAGTGTTGGACCAAGTGTTGTACCAAGTGTTGTACCAAGTATTGTACCAAGTGTTGTACCAAGTGTTGTACCAAGTGTTGTACCAAGTGTTGTGTTGTACCAAGTGTTGTGTTGTACCAAGTGTTGTGTTGTACCAAGTGTTGTACCAAGTGTTGTACCAAGTGTTGTACCAAGTGTTGTACCAAGTGTTGTACCAAGTGTTGTACCAAGTGTTGTACCAAGTGTTGTACCAAGTGTTGGACCAAGTGTTGGACCAAGTGTTGTACAAAGTGTTGGACCAAGTGTTGTACCAAGTGTTGTACCATGTGTTGTACCAAGTGTTGTACCAAGTGTTGTACCAAGTGTTGTACCAAGTGTTGGACCAAGTAAGCTGTAGAGCTGCATCAATTATTTCGACTAATAAGAGTGCCGAGTATCCAGACTACTGAGACTATGATTTGTTTAAGAATACTAAGACTGGCTTAGCAATGAGTTATGTATAATATTAATGAAACTTGTCCATTTCATTACAATAATCAGTATAAGATTAATGAATCGTATAGAATAGGACTATGATATTTTGTATTGTAAGATTAATAAGAGTCGTTTAGCACTATGATTGGTATAAGAGTAATGAGTCAGGTTTAGTTTACAACAGAGAGCCATAGAAGTGGCTATCGTTAGGGGGCCGTCCATAAAGTACGTCACGCTAATTTGACCATTTTTAACTCCCCACTCCCCCCTGTCACAAATCTTGGACCCCCCCCCCAAAGTACATCACACTTTCGAACAAATATTGCGTTTTTTAGTAACAAAATAATTAAAATGTTATATAAAACAGCGTGACGTCAAACATTGCTGGACCCCCTCCCCCCTTTCACAAACTGTCACACTTTCTTACACCCCTCCCCCCTCTGGAGCATGACGTACTTTATGGACGGCCCCTTAGGTGGATTACTATGTTTTTATATAGTAATAAAGAGTACTCACGTGACAGATGCTCCCACGAAGTGTTGGCCTTGACATTCAACGTTACGTAATCCATGACCAGAATAAGAAAAGGTATGAGAAATGCCGTCAGACCACGTGTAGCAGTCCTGTTGTCCATTTTGACCGTCAGTAGTAGATCAGTGGTAGTTAGTTGACTGAAACAAAGATATACAAGAGCTTTAGATTAATTGACTGAAACAAAGATATACAAGAGCTTTAGATTAGTTGACTGAAACAAAGATATACAAGAGCTTTAGATTAGTTGACTGAAACAAAGATATACAAGAGCTTTAGATTAATTGACTGAAACAAAGATATACAAGAGCTTTAGATTAATTGACTGAAACAAACAAATAAAAGAGCTTTAGATAGTTGACTGAAACAAAGATATACAAGAGCTTTAGATTAGTTGACTGAAACAAAGATATACAAGAGCTTTAGATTAGTTGACTGAAACAAAGATATACAAGAGCTTTAGATTAATTGACTGAAACAAAGATATACAAGAGCTTTAGATTAATTGACTGAAACAAACAAATAAAAGAGCTTTAGATAGTTGACTGAAACAAAGATATACAAGAGCTTTAGATTAGTTGACTGAAACAAACAAATAAAAGAGCTTTAGTTTAGTTGACTAAAACAAACAAATAAAAGAGCTTTAGATTATTTGACTAAAACGAACAAATAAAAGAGCTTTAGATTAATTGACTAAAACAAACAAATAAAAAGAGCTTTAGATTAGTTGACTAAAACAAACAAATAAAAAGAGCTTTAGATTAGTTGACTAAAACAAACAAATAAAAGAGCTTTAGATTAGTTGACTGAAACAAACACATAAAAAGAGCTTTAGATTAGTTGACTAAAACAAACAAATAAAAAGAGCTTTAGATTAGTTGACTAAAACAAACAAATATTACAGCTTTAGATTAGTTGACTAAAACAAACACATAAAAAGAGCTTCAGATTAGTTGACTGAAACAAACGTATATTAATTGGTACACAAATGTTAATGTTAATGAACATTAATAAACGAAAAAAAAATATTTTTTTTAATTTACAACAAACAAAAAAATATTTAAAAGAAAATAATAAATAAAAGTAATTTCTGTTGTGGAATTTAATTCCATTTGGAAATCTAATGCTGCAAAGATTGTTACACACAACCGGAAAAGGAGACTTCTATTAAGGATGGCATTCCATCAAAAACGGGATTTTACTTTTTTAAACAGGATCACACAGAGATATGGGATTCTATTTGCGTATGACATAGTGTGTTGTTATTTTTTAAATGGATCTTATGGGTGAACGAATTGTTTACACAAATAATTTGAATATGTTTTATTAGGAAATTTATTTTAAATTTAGTAAATTTCCTGTGTTTTATTTTAATCAGGGGCCTTAATATTGTTTTTACTTCCCCTGAACATTCCGGATTCCGCGAACCTTTTTCTAGTTTAAAATTAAATATAATTTTTGTTTCTGTAATTGCATGTTACTTTATACCGAATGCGTTCCCATTATACTTAACTTAATGAAACTTTGGAGAGGTGTGCGCTGCACCCCGCCCCCTTTTTTTTCCTGCAATTTCTATGTTTTTGGATTTGTTTTTTAACATGACATTACATACCGTTTATTGCTGTGAGATGGCCGTACAATCTTTTAGTTCAATGAATATCATATTACACATTAATTATAAGAGTGATGGCTGGCTCTGGAATCAAATATTGATGAACAAAATCTACGTCATCCATATAATCAAATATTGATGAACAAAATCTACGTCATCCATATAATCAAATATTGATGAACAAAATCTACGTCATCCATATAATCAAATATTGATGAACAAAATCTACGTCATCCATATAATCAAATATTGATGAACAAAATCTACGTCATCCATATAATCAAATATTGATGAACAAAATCTACGTCATCCATATAATCAAATATTGATGAACAAAATCTACGTCATCCATATTACACTACTTGGGTAATTTAGCTAATTTATCAATACCCAACACCCATTTTTCTGATAATTTGATGCAATGTTTCCGCAAAACTTCAACAAACCCTTTATTGTTTCTTTCTGAATAATGATGAGCTACCTAAATATAACAAACACATAACTTTTTCACGGGTCGATGGATCTGGATCAGTATTCATAAACATGAATCGGATTATCATGTTAAAATACTGAGGGTAACTGAACTCTTAATGCCAAATAGCTCGGGGTGAAGGTGTGTGTGTGTGTGTGGGGAAGGAGTGGTGATAATGTTATTGAACAGTGAACAGCCATATATTCCAACAATAAGTAAAAAATATGCAAATACAGTGTCAAAATATGTTGATGTACATATGGTTTCAATGCCAACAATATGTTATTTGATTCATAACACAGACATTCAAACACTTGTATGTTGGAGAGTTATTTTTAACACATAAGATTTGTTCTCCGAGGACACGACTGTGTTAGAAAGACTGATTCCAAAACACCGAGAATATCCTAACATGAATGTTCCCAAATAGCCTAGAGCATATCCCAACAGTAATCTTTTACAACAGGGATATCCAAACTTTTTGTAACGAGGGCCATATACCATAAAGCAAGAATGTGTGAGGACCGGGTTAAGATAACATGCAAAACGAGATAGTCGGTGTAACTATAACTATATATTTCTCTTTATGTAGGCGTTCTCACAGTACCTAATCTTGTGCACAATAATTCACTGAGGAGCTTGTTAACCAAACCAACTTTAATATATATATTATGTACACATAAAAATCATTTGAGGTAATACAACGTGGAAATCTTGAGGCATACACCATACATCCTTCCTTGTCGGAAGTTCACTCACAACTGTTCACCCAACACTTTCAACCAATAGAAATGCTCCTTTCTTCCCGCGTTTCTTAAACACGTGACCTTACGTCACAAAATTATGTTAATCAAATGTGACAGTCGGGACTGAGTAAAAAAGTTTTTTCATTGTATCCTTGTTTTGTTTTTATTTAATTTGTAGAGTGATATTATATGTGGGGGAAAAGTTAGCAATATTATAGAGATTAAAGGCATTTTAAAGATTAAAAACATTTATCCAACAATTAACGTATTGCATATCCCAAAATAAATCCTTTACAGTAACTATTTCCACGACACACACATAAATTAAATGTTTCACAATGAACATTTAGAAAAAGGACAATTACTTACTACCATTATTTCCTACCATTATTTCCTACCATTATTTCCTAGCATGCATTCGCTGAGATTAGTGTACAGATTATGGCAGCCAGACTTACAATATTTCAAAGCCATAACCAAAATATATACCAGCCACAATGCGTTATTGTTGTGATGCAATGATAGAACACGCAACCAACAACCCACTGTTAATGTTATGCCCTTGCCATTGTTGTGATGCAACGATAGAACACACAACCAACAACCCACTGTTAATGTTATACCCGTGCCATTGCCAGTGACAGAATCCAGCCTGCAATACCCTAGCACGGCCCGTAGCCAGGGACACCGCTATAAAAATAGAAGCTTACGGAGATTTTCTTTGTGCCCCGTTTTATTGCAACGACACGATGGCCTGGCGGTAATTGATGGCCAGATTAGGTTACCCAATAAAACCACTGGACTTCAAACGCCCCTGAGTTTTTTGTTTGTTTTTTTTTCTGCGCCGTAACGGCAAATGGAACAGATGAGAGATATTAGAGTCCAACGCCCAGCATTCAATACCACAATGACCAACGTGTAAAAACTTTGAAACCAGGACTGGGAGAATTCTGGTGAAGGGCAGGGGCTGTCTTGGCTTCTAGGGAATACAGATGGCTTCAGAGGAAGATGAGGGTGAGGGAAGGGGAAGGGGCGTTTTTCAAATTAAACAGGGGCGGGTCGAATTCAAAGGCCACGCGCCACCCTGCTGTCTTTAAATCCGTCATTAACATGGTTAAGATACGAACCATGCACAAGTTGCTAGTAGACTGCTTTTGGCTGGTGTAACTGTTGGCTGGTGTTACTGTTGGCTGGTGTAAATGTTGGCTGGTGTAAATGTTGGCTGGTGTAACTGTTGGCTGTGTGTGTAACTGTTGGCTGGTGTAACTGTTGGCTGTGTGTGTAACTGTTGGCGGTGTGTGTGTAACTGTTGGCTGTGTGTGTGTAACTGTTGGCTGTGTGTGTGTAACTGTTGGCTGTGTGTGTGTAACTGTTGGCTGTGTGTGTAACTGTTGGCTGTGTGTGTGTAACTGTTGGCTGTGTGTGTGTAACTGTTTGCTGTGTGTGTGTAACTGTTGGCTGTGTGTGTAACTGTTGGCTGTGTGTGTAACTGTTGGCTGTGTGTGTAACTGTTGGCTGTATGTGTAACTGTTGGCTGGTGTAACTGTTGGCTGGTGTAACTGTTGGCTGTGTGTGTAACTGTTGGCTGTGTGTGTAACTGTTGGCTGGTGTAACTGTGGGCTGGTGTAACTGTTGGCTGTGTGTGTTACTGTTGGCTGTGTGTGTAACTGTTGGCTGGTGTAACTGTTGGCTGTGTGTGTTACTGTTGGCTGGTGTAACTGTTGGCTGTGTGTGTAACTGTTGGCTGTGTGTGTAACTGTTGGCTGGTGTAACTGTTGGCTGTGTGTGTAACTGTTGGCTGTGTGTGTTACTGTTGGCTGGTGTAACTGTTGGCTGTGTGTGTTACTGTTGGCTGGTGTAACTGTTGGCGACTTGCTTCATATTTTGATTAGATTCCTTTACATTTTTCAAGTAATCCCAATGGGTTTAGGGGGTCCTCGTGATGGCTTGGCTAAAACAATTGTTTATTTTTGTCATTTCTTTTTCAAAAGTAAATATCGCTCTGCCAACTTAACAATCTTGACTGGTCAGTTGGTCAATTGGACAGTTACCAGACTGTCAGCTGTGGTAGAAACTCCTAAATCCCTACCCCAAAAGAACAGAAATAAAGTAAAAATGTAAATTATTTCATTAAGCAAAATTTACAAGGTTTGGTTTTTAAAATGTCAATAACAAAAAACTCTAATGTCTCTTACGTCTTATTTGACTTGAATGGCATGGGATCACATAGTGCAGCTTTGGAAAAATAGTGTGTGTGTTTTAGATTTATGTTAAAAATTATGGCATTATATCTAAACTAGCGTATCACCCGTCAAAAATGACGGAAGTTTTCAGCTGAAATCTATATATTTTGAAAAAAATGCTATTTGTTAAGGGCGCCTACGGCGCCGACCTTTTTCAAAAGCCCAACTAACTTGTCCTTGTTTGATATATACGAAATATTAAACTTTCTGAAATGTACACAAAGTATTTTATAATATGGCACCCCATTTGTTTTTTGATTTTATAATTAACCATCATCAAATCCTCTTTTTACATTATCCCTTTTCCAAAATTAAAATATGAGCTAAAACAATGACGTCATATAATTTTTTTTGTACAGCGCATCTTTAATTTGCACACCTTTTGATGCATTGGAGCAGTAATTTGGTGCGCTGCTTTCTAAAATTAGTAGCGTCACGGACAGACAGACATGCATGACAGACAGACGTGACAGAGATTGCCAATTATGTATATTGATGATTAAGGTGAAAAACAAAGAGAGAACAGAGAGAGAAAGAGTGAGGATACACATTTCTGTCTGCTGAACTCTTGCTCTCCCTCTACCCCTCAAAGAGGGAGATAAAGAGAGAGAGAGAGAGAGAAAAGGGGATAGAGGGGTTTTATCGAGGGAGAGAGCCATGAAAGTAGAGACGAGGAGAGACCAAAAAAATGTGTTGAATGGTCAACTTTTCACCCTCAAGTCAAACCAGCTGTATGATTCATTCTTGATATTCCCATAACATATCTGATACATAACATAACATATCTGATACATAACATAACATATCTGATACATAACATAACATATCTGATACATAACATAACATATCTGATACATAACATAACATATCTGATACATAACATAACATATCTGATACATAACATAACATATCTGATACATAACATAACATATCTGATACATAACATAACATATCTGATACATAACATAACATATCTGATACATAACATAACATATCTGATACATAACATAACATATCTGATACATAACATAACATATCTGATACATAACATAACATATCTGATACATAACATAACATATCTGATACATAACATAACATATCTGATACATAACATAACATATCTGATACATAACATAACATATCTGATACATAACATAACATATCTGATACATAACATAACATATCTGATACATAACATAACATATCTGATACATAACATAACATATCTGATACATAACATAACATATCTGATACATAACATAACATATCTGATACATAACATAACATATCTGATACATAACATAACATATCTGATACATAACATAACATATCTGATACATAACATAACATATCTGATACATAACATAACATATCTGATACATAACATAACATATCTGATACATAACATAACATATCTGATACATAACATAACATATCTGATACATAACATAACATATCTGATACATAACATAACATATCTGATACATAACATAACATATCTGATACATAACATAACATATCTGATACATAACATAACATATCTGATACATAACATAACATATCTGATACATAACATAACATATCTGATACATAACATAACATATCTGATACATAACATAACATATCTGATACATAACATAACATATCTGATACATAACAATGGAATCCTATCGACAGATAAGTAAAGAAATAGTACATCAATAACAAGTTACCGATTCACATTCTAGCGCACATCTTTACACTGCTCTATAAATCAAACTACTTAGGTCAACGCCCCTTTGAATGTACCCTGTCTGATACAGTCCCGTACCCTGTCTGATACAGTCCCATCTCTTGAACTTGGCACCACCGACCGACGTGTCATCGGTAAAATACCAGCACCCCTTACACGCGCCATGATTTAGCACCCTATTCAGTAGTAAACATGGGGCGCTGATGATAAGGATAATCCCGCAGCAGACCTGGCGCCCAGCGGGGCTCGGCTAACGTCCTAACACATCGACCATAAACAATATCTGCTTGCCATCATCTCCAGATTTTTACAACAGATTTATCACGTCCGACAGGGGCAGAGCCAGAGAGGGGGTTCTAGCCACACAGAATCCTTCCCGTGTCAGCCTTGAAATAATATTTTCCAGCCCCCCGTCCCCCACCATTTATGACTATGACTGCGCTATTTCTAATCTAAATTTGCTTTATCGTTGTAGCTTCATCATTTTACTGGACAGATTCTGATAAAATTTAGTTGTTGTTTGTAATGTATTTAGGTTCTGTTTATTTAAAATATAACCTTGTTTTATTATTGTTCCCTTTCATCTACACTAACAACATCATGTATCATCTTGATTCGACTATTTTAACTACATTTGTATCTTGACTTTATTGTTGAAACTGACCAGGCATGAGAATCTTAAACCTGATTTGTTAAAATTATTTTATAGTTTTATTTGAAAATGTCAAACATTCATGGTGAGTCAGAACTAAAGTTTCAGCCCGGACTTAAGAGTAAAACTTGAATGTCTGGTGCTCATGTTATCACGCAAATTTATGTATAACGTTAATGTGTAGATGATAGGACGTCTGTTTATTTTTATATTTATTTATTTTCATTTTATTGTTTACTAGCTTAAAGCTTTGCAACGATCTCAGATGAGAGGAATTTCAAAGAAACTAAAGAGCGGTTTTTTTAAAAGAAATCGTTTTATGCCGAAACCTTCAACAATTTCCCAAAGTTTCATGGCAACTATAAAATAATAGTGATATACAATGTACCATATGCTTAAATATACAAACTTAAGGGCCCCGGCGCCCAAACGGTACAAGATGTAATAGTTCAAAACCCCTTTCAATTTCATTCTAGATCATGATGGAAAGATATATCAAACTTTGTCACGATAGTGTAAAATCAAATGGAGAAATTTAAGTAATTAAACTTTTACGAAAAAAAAAGTATTTGGGGCCTCCGGTCCAGAAGGAATGGGCATGAGGGATTAAATGCCCCAAGTAATTTATTTTCAGCCATGACGTCGTTAAGTACCAAGTTTGGTCAGTAGCCAATTTTAGAAATAATCTTTTAAATACCTCATAGAAGAAAATAACGACATCTTTGGCCCGCAATGAGTTATGATTTTTAAAAATATTGCGCAACTGTCCTTGGCGGGTAGTGTACTCAACAACTTCCCAAAGCTTAATGGTGACTTAATGGTGACTTAATGGTGACTTAATGGTGACTTAATGGTGACCTAATGGTGACCTAATGGTGACCTAATGGTGACTTAATGGTGACCTAATGGTGACTTAATGGTGACTTAATGGTGACTTAATGGTGACCTAATGGTGACCTAATGGTGACCTAATGGTGACCTAATGGTGACCTAATGGTGACCTAATGGTGACCTAATGGTGACTTAATGGTGACTTAATGGTGGCCTAATGGTGGCCTAATGGTGACTTAATGGTGACTTAATGGTGACTTAATTGTGACTTGATGGTGACTTGATGGTGACTTGATGGTGACTTGATGGTGACTTGTGACTTGATGGTGACTTAATGGTGACCTAATGGTGACCTAATAGAGACCTAATGGTGACTTAATGGTGACCTAATGGTGACCTAATGGTGACCTAATGGTGACTTAATGGTGACTTAATGCTGACTTAATGGTGACTTTATGGTGACCTGATGGTGACCTGATGGTGACCTGATGGTGACTGATGGTGACTTGATGGTGACTTGATGGTGACTTGATGGTGACTTGATGGTGACTTGATGGTGACTTATGGTGACTGATGGTGACTTAATGGTGACTTAATGGTGACTTAATGGTGACTTAATGGTGACTTAATGGTGACCAGATAAATGTTGAGGTAAGTCATAAAGGACAAACAGACGTACATTCATTTTCATTTATAGAAGATATGAGTTATGTGACTTATTAGTGTTTAAAAAATAAGTCTGATTTCACAAACTCACTAAATTAATCATGATAGTTAATGTTAAGAAATAAAATCTTTTGTTTAGATTTTAGATTAATTTGCACATAATCTATACTTTATGTATAATTATTATTTTTGCCTCCTCTTCTATGTTGAGTTTTATTTTTTAGTACTTATCATTTTTCTTCTTTTGTTAACTATATTAGTTTTTCCTGGATTGGTTGGTAATATCTTTAAGAAAGGTGATAAATCAGACCCTGGTAATTACAGACCTGTATCACTTACTAGTATCACCTGTAAATTACTAGAACACATGATATATAGTAAAATAGTTAACCACCTAGACAAATATAATGCCCTATGCCCACATCAACACGGCTTTAGAAAAAACAGATCATGTGAAACACAATTAATAGGTTTAATAGATGAACTATCAAAAGGCTTAGACAAAAATGATCAAATAGACACAATATTACTTGACTTCTCAAAAGCATTTGACAAAGTTCACCACCTTAGTTTACTTAAAAAACTTAACTACTTTGGAATCTCAGGTCCCTTACATCACTGGATCCAAGACTTCCTTTTGGGCAGGGAGCAAACTGTAATAATTAATGGATCTAAAATCTGCACCAATAAAGGTTAACTCAGGAGTTCCACAAGGAACTGTGCTAGGTCCCTTACTCTTTTTAATTTATATAAATGATTTACCCAACAACATCTCAACAGGTACAAAAGTTAGGTTATTTGCTGATGATTGTATAATCTATAGAACAATTAAATCAGAACAAGATAGCAAAATTTTACAAAAAGACTTAGATGAATTGATAAAATGGGAAACAACTGGAGTATGTCTTTCCACCCAGAAAAGTGTCAACTGTTAAGAGTAACAAAGAAAAAGAAACAAATAAATTCAAAATATTACATTCATGGAAAAGAACTGACCCAAACTAAAGATGCAAAATACTTAGGAGTCTTAATAAATGAGAAACTATCATGGAATCCCCATGTCAATGAAGTTATTAAAAAATCAAACAAAACCTTAGGCTTTATAAAAAGGAACTTTAACAAATGTAATAGAGATATAAAACTAAAATGCTACCTCACTTTGGTGAGACCTGTACTAGAATATGCATCTTCTGTATGGGACCCATCCACCAAAGAAAACATTGATAAACTAGAACAAATTCAAAAAAGAGCTGCCAGATTCATTACTGGAGAATATTCGAAACTGACAAGAATAACACCATTAGTTAAATCATTAAACCTTGAAACACTAGAGGATAGAAGAACCAAGAGCAAAGTAGTAATCATACATAAAGCAATTAATTCTAATTTAGAAATACAACACAAAGATAACTTAATACAACCCTCAGATAGACATAAGGATAAAAACACCTTTCTTATTCCGTATGCAAGAACAAACACATACAAGTTTTCCTTCTTCCCGTCCGGAATTCGGGCGTGGAATGGGTTGCCTGAAGAATCCAGGAAAACCAACACTTTATCAACATTTAAATCTCTAATAAAAATGCAGGACTAAACACAAACCATAGATAAGCGTAGGACGCAATAATCTTCTGTATAGAAGGAGCGTCTGTAAACAGATAAGATAAGATAAGATCTAATGCACATTTATCTTTAAATACTTTTAAAAAATGTATTTCTACTATTGAAATCATTTCCCAAACGTCTAGATGTGTCTATTTAAACGTCTAGATGTGTCTATTTAAACGTCTAGATGTGTCTATTTAAACGTCTAGATGTGTCTATTTAAACGTCTAGATGTGTCTATTTAAACGTCTAGATGTGTCTATTTAAACGTCTAGATGTGTCTATTTAAACGTCTAGATGTGTCTATTTAAGCGTCTAGATGTGTCTATTTAAACGTCTAGATGTTTCTATTTAAACGTGTAGATGTGTCTATTTAAACGTCTAGATGTGTCTATTTCAACAGTTTTATATCGACTGTTTTAATCACATAAACTGTTCGTGGATCTAGAATTTTATTTGAAAATGTTTATAGCAGTCCATTTCTGTACAATGAGAAAAGTTTGTGTTGGTTTTTATTTTGCTTTTATGTGGGTGCAACATTGCTATAGAGCAGTGGTTCTCAACCTTTTGAGGTTCACGGACCACTTGAAAAATGTGTGTCTTAGCCACGGACCACTACTGAAAATTGTGCTACTGCCATGCTGGAAATTTTTACATAATTGTACTGTGTATATAACTAGTTACTAGTATACATGTTAGGTTAGTAAGTAAAACTATACTAATAAGCTACGATTTGCGTGCTCCCATAAAATATTGAATGGAAACAGATTGTAATGGCTTACTTTTGTAATTAACAAATGTCCCATTTACTAGGCGTATACTTATAGTCTTATAAATTCGCATTGCTTACTATAAAAAAACGTTAAGTCATAAACAGTAGTAAGTATTAGTAAGACTACTATATTATATTTTCATTTAGTGCGAGCGTTGAGCTTGCACAGTTGAGCACAGCATATCCAAACGAGTTGTAATACTTGAAAAAAAACAACTCCATTTGTAATTCATCTTCAAATTCAAGTTGGAAACAAAGTTTTGTCTTGATTGTAAACAATGCAGAAAATCCAGATTCACAGAGTTATGATGTGACAACGGGTAAAAGTATCTTTTAAGCTTTCAGAGACAATTCTGAGTATTACAAAATTATCACGCTCACTTTCTGATGCAACATATTCAAAGTAGTATCGCTGGTCAAGTTCCATGAGTGAGTCATTGTGTGCAAGAAACGTATTATAAACACGAAAAACTCTATATTTGCATATAGAAAGTGCACTACAAAGAAGAAAATAAAAATGTACTATGAAAACAGGTGAAATCGGTAAACCTATCTACTGCACATAAAAGCGTGGGGCGCCAATCACAAAACATTTCTCATTGCAACTATTCTCTTACATATAGATATATATTTCTAATTAATGTGATAGTAGCATTTAAATGATCAAAGTTGTGAAACTTTTACTGTTTATTAATATTCATACAAATTTGTTTTTATATTTCGCAGTCTTGTACACGATAGAGAGTTGTGATGAACGCCCCACGCTTTTATGTGCAGTAGATAGGTTCACCGATTTCACCTGTTTTCATAGAAAATTTTTATTTTCTTCATTTTATTGCACTTTCTATATGTAAATAAAAGCGTGTCCATTTAAAAAAAAGATTTTTTTACATTATTTTATTTTCTACTTTTTAGAATCAACATTTTTTAAAATTGATTTTTCGACCTTATCAATTCAATTTAATTAGTTAAACTTCATTGTCAATAACTTAAATGTGATAGTGGTAAAAAGAAAGATTATTCATTACAAATTTATGTATAATAAAAAAAATATTTTTTTCCCTAAGTGAAAATTGAACCTCGTACCCCCATGTCGGCAATCGATCACGCTTATATTTCGGCCAGCAAGACTTGATTTTGATAGTACTTTTTAAAGTTATAATAATTGTATCCCTCTAGGGCGAATTGAGGCATGGTTCATTGACGCGAGTGATAATATTTTATATAGACAAAAACTAAAAACTAAAAGTGCATTAATTTAATTACGGTACATTCGATCGATCTGAAATTTTGATACAATGCATTGTCGTCCACGATCTATATGTGGTAAAATTTTGAGTTCTCTAGGACCATCAGAAAGTGGTTTAATTTTACGTTACAAGATTTGAAGGAAGGATGGATGGATGGATGGATGGATGGATGGATGGATGGATGGATGGATGGATAAAACATACAAACAGTGTGACTTAAATAAAAGAGTGTATATAGAGTATTGGCTGGTGATCGACTGAAACGTTATTTAACTTTAAAGTAGAGACGGAAAGGATAGAACACATAATAATTTTCTGTCTCAGAATATGGTCACTATGGTCACTCTGGTCACTATGGACACTATGGTCACTATGGACACTATGGTCACTATGGGAGCTATGGTCACTATGGTCACTATGGTACCTATGGACACTATGGTCACTATGGGAACGATGGTCACTATGGATACTATGGTCACTATGGTCACTATAGAAACTATGGTCACTATGGGAACTATGGTCACTATGATCACTGTGGTCACTGGGGTCACTATGGTCACTGTGGACACTATGGTCACTATGGTCACTATGATCACTATGGAAACTATGGTCGCTATGGTCACTATGGTCGCTATGGTCACTATGATCGCTATGGACACTATGGACATTATGGTCACTATGGTCGCTATGGTCACTATGGTCAATATGATCACTAAGATCACTATGGACACTATGGTCACCACGGGAACTATGGTCACTATGTTCACTATGATCACTGTGGACACTATGGTCGCTATGGACACTATGGTCGCTATGGACACTATGGTCGCTATGGACACTATGATTACTATGGGAACTATGGTCACTATGGTCACTATGGTCGCTATGGTCTCTATGATCGCTATGGTCACTATGATCGCTATGGACACTATGGTCACTACCGTCCCTATGATCACTCTGGTTCCTGACTTGAATTCCAACCCATCCCACCCCAACTCCCACTCCAAAACAAAATGGAAAATATTTTTCAAATATCAGTGACAAAATAATTTATGGCTTGGCCAGGGCGCCATGTTAAGCCCCCGCCCTTTCCGGCACCTTACCCTCTTCGACACAACCCGCCCTAACACACACGCTGATACAAACGTCATTTTGTTGAACTTAATTGTCTCTTTCCTCCCCCATCCCACTTCCCCGCATTCAGTCATCAACACCACCCCCTTGCCTCTCTCTCCACCCCCCACCCCCAATATCTCCCTCCCTCCACGTGACAAGCGCGTGCCATAAATTAATGGTGAGGGCTCAGATTTCAAGAACCACAACTCCAACATTAACCCCTTACCAACCTGTCAGGATCCTTGACTTATGTGACACAGAGTGAAATCCAATCTCAGGGAAACCTATTCATTGTCGTGTCTGGTATTTTTCTCAAAACTTTAAACATTTTAATAACTCTGATGACAGTTTCATATTTTCTTTTTTCATTTTGTTTTATATTCATGGACGTTAAAACGCAAAGGTCGGACAACGCTATTCAACTTGTGCGTCTTTAATTTTAATGTGGTTCCGTTGGCACATTTCGCGCTGTTCTTTTAATTTAGAAAGTCCAATTGACGCAATCTGTACATTTCTCAACAAAAACCTGTCACAGGTACAAATAAAAACAACCCGTAAAAAACCAAGTTTTTGACTATAAATCCTTTACGTATGAGACGTAACTAAAAGAATGTTCATTATAACACGCAGCGCAAGACCATCCAAAAATACAAAATTGCAGTTGTGTCGTAAAACGTGTTTAATATAATGCGCACCGATCAGGAATAGGTTTATAAAAAGTGTTGTCAGTAAAATACGCACCTTATTGCGCGACAGAAAGGTTGTTCAATATAATACGCACCGCGACGCTCTATCTCAAAAAATAGCATGATACATAGGAATAAATAAAATAATCTAAAAAATCAATAATTTAATTACGGTACATGCGATCGATCTGAAATTTTGATACATTGTTTTTATCATCGGTACGAAACTGCCTGCAAAACTTTCAGCTCGCTATCTTGCGAGCAAGTGGGTTAAAAATTGATCAAAAGTTTTGGCGACAAGCAAGCAAGCAAGGTCGGCCGCAGACACCACGAGTTAATATAAAGGATTTAAAAATAAAAACAACCCGTAAAAAACCAAGTTTTTGACTATAAATCCTTTATGTACGAGAAGTAACTAAAAGAATGTTCATTATAATACGCAGCGCCAGACCATCCAGAAATACAAAATTGCAGTTGAGTCGTAAAACATGTTTAATATAATGCGCACCGATCAGAAATATGTTTATAACAAAGAGCTGTCAATAAAATACGCACCTTGTTGCGCGACAGAAAGGTTGTTCAATATAATACGCAGCGCGACGCTCTATCTCAAAAAATAGCATGATACATAGGAATAAATAAAATAATCTAAAAAATCAATAATTTAATTACGGTACATGCGATCGATCTGAAATTTTGATACATTGTTTTTATCATCGGTACGAAACTGCCTGCAAAATTTCAGCTCGCTATCTTGCGAGCAAGTGGGTTAAAAATCGATCAAAAGTTTTGGCGACAAGCAAGCAAGCAAGCAAGGTCCGCCGCAGACACCACGAGTTAATATAAAGGATTTAAAAAAGATAACCCGAACCGCAACACACCGGCCAGAAAGATGTGCATTTTTAAGTATTCAGTCCTGTTACGGTCAGTACCAAGAAGTCAATCATTAAAATATCTTTAAGGGGCCGCCCATAAAGTACGTCATGTTATTTTTGACAATTTTTAACTCCCCCCCCTCTGTCACAAACTGTCACAAATCTCGGAACTAAAGTACGTCACACTTTGGAACAAATATTGCGTTTTTTAGTAACAAAATAATTAAAATTTGATATAAAACAGCGTGACGTCACACATGGCCAGAACCCCCCCCCCTCTGGAGCTTGACGTACTTTATGGAAGGCCCCTAAGGCCGACATTTTTAGTCATTGATGAAATCTCGACATGGAAAGACAATGGCAGTAAAGTTGTCAATAACAAAAATAACTAGTGCAGACGTGAAGGAAAGGTACAAAATGTCATCTGACTCATACTTAATGTTGATAGTAAAACAGTAACAATGAAAATAATATTATTATGTGCATAGTTGTTGTCATTTCTCAGGCAGGGAAACGTCATATCTCATTACGTCATATAACTATTTTTAGTCTGGTTTTTCGGTTGAGAAATAAATTTGTCTCTATAAATATATAATTAACCATACACTGCTATTTATTTATTTTTTAATTTTTTTTAATTTTAAATTATTTTTTTTTAAAATCAAGTTGTAACAAGTAATTGTCCCTAAGCTCAAAACAAAATTTATTGAAACAAGTCCCAACAGATTACTTGAATATTTGATTAGTATCTTGATGAGATTGTTGCGACTGAATATCGAGATATAATTGTTCTAAATGTTGGACCGACTGTAAAATATTTCTAGACATAAGGATAAAAACACCTTTCTTATTCCGTATGCAAGAACAAACACATACACGTTTTCCTTCTTCCCGTCCGGAATTCGGGCGTGGAATGGGTTGCCTGAAGAATCCAGGAAAACCAACACTTTATCAACATTTAAATCTCTAATAAAAATGCAGGACTAAACACAAACCATAGATAAGCGTAGGACGCAATAATCTTCTATATAGAAGGGGCGTCTGTAAACAGATAAGATAAGATAAGATAAGGTTTTCAAATACCAATCAGATATCAACAACTACATGAAAAACTTCATTGCAAGGTACACGAAAAATATATTAATTAATGCAATGAACCAAGACTCAACCCAATTATCATGCTTTTCTTACATTTTAGTTGCTTCGCATATTATTCAGTCTTATCATATATTCACATTGCACAGTAATCTCATGCAGGCATCGCTTGCCATCTAATTTATATCCAGATACAATGAGATTTGGAAATACAAAGCAGATACGAGTCTATATTGGCGATTGAATAATTGAAATCATTGAACTAGAGATATAAAGCTTTGACGTAGACAGTAGACATAGGCATAAACTGACACATCGAGTGAGCAGCACTGACTTACTTTTTAAATTACATACTATTACATAGAATGACAATAGAAGACAGCAACATTCATAGACGCATGTTTGACACACAGACTGACATAGACGAGCACACTTTAAAGAGATTTATTGACAGACGTTATAATGTAAACAACCAATACCCACCATGATCACACCACTATCCAGCACACACATATCACATATCTGACATATCTCACATATCTCACATATGACCATATTCCCTCATGTGTTTACCTTAGGTCGTCTTTGCACAGTTAACGGTACAGCACACTTGATGAGTACAATCGTGCTTCGTTAAGCCAACATCAATTGTAAACAAACGTATGGTTCGCTGGCCTACGAACGACGCGCAGGGCGAATAGTCACATGTCACCTTGTTTAGCATTGTCACAATTTTGTCACTAAGTCCAACTCACAAGTCCCATCGATCTGTATGATGTTATTTTATATATCCATTGGATTATTCTTCCTGGATGAAATGAATTTACAAAGCACAATGAAGGAATCCCACGAAAAAGTTGATTATCAGTTTCCGCTGTCGATTCTCTACAACTAACAACAATAACATTCACCTGTGTCTAATGACTCACAGTTGAAGCAATTATAACATGTTATGTAACATGTGGACATTTTAAAAGAGTAACACATTTAATTTTTTAATATAAAGAAATCGAGTCTTCGTCAATGTTATTAAATTTTGTTTAAGTTAGCGGCAGAGCATAACAATCTCATGCTAATCACCCCAAAACATCGTGTCGTCTGCTCACTTTGTTCACATGACCTACTTCCTGTGACCCACAACCACCACTGTCACCGGTAAACAATAACACGACGCCCTCCCAACAGAAGTCAAGCCGAGCGAGCACACCGTGACTGTTTGGAATCAAAACTCCTCGAGACTTGTGTCACCACCATCTTCCGCTCACACTAACCAAGAAACACGGTCAACGCAAACCAACGGAAGCCTAATCATCACTCAAGAATATAAAATCACACAATTCTACAATTCCAAACTCCGGCCTTGCGGCCACGTCCCTCTACAGAACAGCACACAACTGAGCTAAAATAACCAGGATAGATAATATGGAATTACACCGACGTCTCATCGCCGATTACTAGCAACATGCCCGCCATCAAGGCTTGCCGAGCAGCCAAGCGTAGAACGACAGGATGAATGGAACGGTGGCTGTGTTTGCATGCGATGGTGAGCGCTGCTGGCCGCACACAAATTTTATGCCGCGTCTGCCTGGAAGCGGCGTGCACACGCGGACGTCGCGAGAGCCGAACAGAGAGGACGAAAGTGTTCATGACTTCTACGATCACCATCTCTAATTTAATCCCATCGCGTGGCCATGTTTGCTGGTTTTCCGAGTTTTTCTTCCATCTTGTTTATTTTTTGAGCCCCCATTTCTAAAAATCATTCAATCATTTTTTTTATTTCATATTTTTTAATGTATTTTTTACAACGAAAATTACGCTAAGCCCAATCCTTGATGTTCAACAGATTTTTTGTTGTTGCTCTGTTATATTCTTTGTGTCTCCCCGCTCTATAAAGTGACCACTGTTATCTGACAACAAATAGCTCTTAACGGATCCAAAGCTCGGTCGATAACAGTAGATGTCTCAATTAATTTATCATCATATCCATCTCACTAAATATATATAGCTGATTTCAGATTCATAACTGTCCTCCTATACATAACTTTTTTCCTATTTATAGCTCTCTATAGACCGATAGATGGCTCACTATCATAACTGACTCACTACCATATCTGATTTCACACCCACGGATGTCTCACTATCTCATGCTGTCTCTAGATCATCTGTCTCTCTACACATAGCTGATTCATGACATGGAGCAGTCTTTCAACTCCCAACCCATTACTGTCTCACTACCATAGCTGTCTCACAACCCATTACTGTCTCAATACTATAGCTGTCTCACAACCCATTACTGTCTCAATACTATAGCTGTCACACCAAACCATTACTGTCTCACTACCAAAGCTTTCTCACAACCCATTACTGTCTCACAACTATAGCTGTCTCACAACCCATTACTGTCTCACACGTCTACCCTGAGCTGACCCCTACAGTGTCACAACCCATTACCATAGCTGTCTCACAGCCCATTTCTATCTCACAACCCATTACCATAGAGTTCTCACAACCCATTACCATAGTCATAGAGGTCTCACAACCCATTACCATAAAGGTCTCACAACCATGTCAAGCTTTCACAACCCATTACCCTAGCTGTCTCACAGCCCATTTCTGTCTCACAACCCATTACCCTAGCTGTCTCACAGCCCATTTCTGTTTCACAACCCATTACCCTAGCTGTCTAACAGCCCATTTCTGTCTCACAACCCATTACTATAGAGGTCTCACAACCCATTACCATAAAGGTCTCACAACCCATTACCACAGCTGTCTCACAACCCATTACCATAGCTGTCTCACAACCCATTACCATAACTGTCTCACAACCCATTACCATAGCTGTCTCACAACCCATTACCATAACTGTCTCACAACTCATTACCATAACTGTCTCACAACCCATTACCACAGCTGTCTCACAACCCATTACCATAACTGTCTCACAACCCATTACCATAACTGTCTCACAACTCATTACCATAACTGTCTCACAACCCATTACCACAGCTGTCTCACAACCCATTACCATAACTGTCTCACAACTCATTACCATAACTGTCTCACAACCCATTACCATAACTGTCTCACAAACCATTACCATTACTGTCTCACAACTCATTACCATAACTGTCTCACAACCCATTACCATAACTGTCTCACAACCCATTACCATAACTGTCTCACAACCCATTACCATTACTGTCTCACAACTCATTACCATAACTGTCTCACAACCCATTACCATTACTGTCTCACAACCCATTACCATAACTGTCTCACAACTCATTACCATAACTGTCTCACAACCCATTACCATAACTGTCTCACAACCCATTACCATAACTGTGTCACAACCCATTACCATTACTGTCTCACAACCCATTTCTGTCTCACTGTAATAGCTGTCTTCCTACATGTTACTGTCTCAATACCCTTTCTGTGTCTGTAGATTACAATGTTTTGTTTTCCTCCAATGGAGTCACGCGAATGTTTGCACGTGCCAGTCAACCAAAACGAAGTCCACAGCGTCTATAGGGCAGCCAGGACCAGGGCGCTGACAATACTGTCAAACTGGCACCCTCTATGCATCCCCCACCAGCCACCCTTCCATGTTGGTAATGGGGGAGGATGGGGGAGTAGGGCTTAGTTGTAATCATAACGATGGAAATGGCTTGGCCTGGAGGGGTGCAGGAAACGGAAATAGAATCTTAAAAAAGTTGAATCATGTCTTGTTAATATGATTCTGTGGCTTTAATATTGTGCAGTTGGGCCATGTATTGCCATAAATCCACAGGCTGTTGGAGTAGATCCAGTTACACGAAAATACGTTAGTAGTGATCTGCGCCATGCGTTAGGTTGTGTTGTGATGTATGAATATCATCTCGAATTGCTAATGGATATATTTAAAGTGAAAGTACACTTAAAAGAAATACATTTAAAGAATTAATTTTGAAGATTTAAAAAATTTGAACATCTCTTATCTTATCTATACAGGCGCTCCTTCTATGCAGAAGATAGTTGCGTCCACAGACCATGACAGATGATCTGTTGGCAAGTGATGCAGCATTCACAGGCCACGGCTTTGTGGGTTCCACGCATTACCCAGCCGCCTAACTACATGCAGTGTTAGGTACCCATTCGGAGCGGGGTGACTCAGGGACCCTTGCCTTCACACGGATTCGAACCCGTGACCATCGGTACGACAGTCCAGTGCGCTGCCACTCGACCACCGCGTGCATATGACTTCAACTTACACCCTAATTGTTCTTGTCATTGTTTGGCTAAGTAAACATACACTTGACGTTGAATTAAGGAAAGAAAACGAGTGAAAGTATATTTTTTAAAAGTATAATAAAGCACTCGTTTGAATAAATTCTACTCAAGTTACACGAACGATACAACAAACATGATTATATAATTAACAAAAATTCAAAGTCATAGTGACACGGGCAAGTTACTCTGTTTCAATGTATAGCATAACCACAGCTATCATTCAAAGTTATTAAATATAAAATTTAGAAGAAAATCAAACTTAGAATAAAACTCGCAGTCGATCAACCGCTGGCAGATCGAGGGTTTGAATCGGCACGGGCGTTTTCGATGCCTCCATCCAAGAAAATCACATTTCCAATGTTACGCTTTCTAAACAAAATCTTAATTATAAATATTCTCAAATATTCTGTTAATTAAAAAAAACCATAAAACAAAGTTTTTGACATTAAATCCTTTACATACCAGACAAAAATAAAACTATGTTCATTTTAATACGCGTACGACAATCCACAAATTCAAAATTTTAGTTATGTCTCATATATAAAAGATTTATAGTAATAAAAAAATACTACAGTTTGCCTGCTAAATTTCAGCTCGATTTGATCACGGGAAAAGGGTCATAAAAACATGCTTAATATAATGCGCACCGTGCAACAGATTATTGGCATAAACATTTACAGATCGGGAATATATTTTTAAAAAGTAACGTCAATATAATACGCACCGCACCGCGCGACAGGCAAATATCAAAAAGGTTGTTCAATATAATACTTACCGCGACACTCTAGCACAAAAATTAACATGCTGCATAGAGGTAAATAGAGCAATGTTCCCTTTAAGCAGTTTAGAATTACCGCGCAGCAAATTTTGTAAATTAATGCACAAAAAATGGATGCTGTGCAACTTTGCACATGACTTTTTTTCACTTTACACACGGACCAACGAACCTTAGACGAACAATGAAATAGAGATAATCTAAAAATTCATTTTTTTTAAAATTACAGTACAGTCGATTGATCTGAAATTTTGATAGATCATTTTTATCGTTGGCACGAGTCTGCCTGCAAAATTTCAGCCCACCAGGTTACAGGGAAAAGGGTTGAAAATCGATCCAAAGTTTTTTCGGCAAGCAAGCAACCAGACGCCACGAGTTAATATAAAGCATTTAAAAATAGCATTTCATGGTTAAAATTGTTGATTATTTTCAAATTGTGTCATGACTTGTGGCGCAATATTCACAAGTTTATTTGATTCTTTAACGTCGTCATTCTTAGGGACGGAAGAGGGATTTTTTAATTTTTTTTTATTTTTTTTTATTATAAAAGTCTATTCGCTCGTTTTGTCGATCCACCCAGGGAGGTTTTATTTTCATACCTTTAGACTTGTAGATGTGGATTGTTAATACGTTTCTGCAAGTCAAAAATCAGAGAAGTTGAGAATCCTTTCAGCAAGGATGTTACGATCCACTGGGTTTTATTTTATTATCAGGAGAAAACACTACACAAGGGCCGTCCATACAAGACGTCACGCGATTTTGGCCGATTTTTGACCCCCTCCCCCCCCCCTTGTCACGCGTCGTCACAAAAAGTTACCCCCCCCCCTCTAAAAATACGTCACAAAGCTTTGACCACCCCCCCCCCTTTAAAAAAAACCCCACCTTATTTTCTATTTGAAACTTAATATGTTTCAAATCACTTTTATTGTCATTTAAGTATTTATTATTTATTTAGTGATGGTCTACATTGTAATATCGTAATCCGCGTGAAGCATTTTTTTCAAAACGTTTAACCGGCCTTCAAAAAACGAACTGTGTTAACATCCTTAGCTTATATTTTATTTTAATGAATACAAATTAAACATTGACTATTAATCATCACGGTTAACGTCTTTGTTTAGAAACAAAATATTTAAAAATAATATTTTTAAATTTTTTTTTAAAAATCCCTCAATTGACTGACGGGCATCCCGTAAGAAAGAAATCGGCGAACAGGGGTAAATAACCTCATCTGGGGTCAAATTGGAATTCTTGGGGGTAATGCAGACTCATTTGGGACATATAACATCCACTACAATCCACTAGATATATTAAAATACATCATGTGTACGTGAACGCTTGGAACATATGCCCATTATTGAATCGGTTCCTTCCAGAAAATGCATTTTTTAAAAATGTGACTACTATGTAAATTTCTTACCTACGTACTATACGAAGACATCTAAATCTACCCTACTTCATTTATATTGACACGAGTGACAATAATCTTAATCCACATGACTTGACTGTATGATGTATCCTTTCTGTGATAGTTAAAATTAATGCCTTAAAAATTGAGATAAGAAGAAAAGTTTTTTTGTGCTCCTCTCGAATTGCGATGTCAAGAATTTGATGCATTAAATAAAGTTAATGAATACTTGACAATATTTAAATGTGCTCATTTATCATTATATCTAGAATGGCCAAAGGCGTTTGACCAAAAACCAACCGAACAATTATATCAAACTTAAAACGTTAATAATTCTATCAAATAGATTCCACACCCCGCCCCCATTTTTTTTTAAGAAAAAGGATATTCCGTGTCGTGTTGACTTAAAATATCTACATATAATCCTATTCAGATCATTTTTAGACACTTGTCATGCTTGTAAAACTCACCATTAGCATTTTAGGGGGGGGCTAACAACGCTCCCCCAAATCCCCGAGTCATGTGAGCAGTACCTAGAGTCTGGGGGTTAGGAGTAGGGGGGGGGGTAACGCACACATAAACTTGTATATTTTGGGGTAAATAAAGTAATGGGTGTGAGACTGCAATCAGGCTTTTAAATAGGTAAATGTATAACATAAAAACAGGGTATTAGTAGGCCTGACTACTATTTGTGAACTATTTGTCCGTTGAGGAAGGCTCTTTGCCGAAACGTTCGCTGTTGTGTTACGTCCTGTCAGGCCGGGCCTACTAATACCATTTATATGTTTTACATTTACCTATATTTTGAGGGTAACGGGCAAAAACGTTCGCCGACGGAGCCGCGGTTACATCACAAATTCTTTGATGTCAACATCAAACGACACAGTGTAACAATTTCATACGTTATCTTGTGAGTTCTCAAACTTAAGGACTATAATTAGATTTAATTTTCGTCTCTTGATAATTTACGCCAACCAGCGTCTGATGGCCTACCGACCGGCACTTTGAGAAGCTCTGATTTTTAAAAATAAAACAAACCAGTAAAAACAAAGTTTTTGACTATAAATCCCTTATATATGAGACATAACTAACAGTATTGATTATTTTCAAAAGCTACAAACATTTAGAGACTGAATCTGTCTTAACTTAATTTTGTTTCATAACCCTAGGGGGGGGGACCCAAGCTCAGCATGACACGTAAAATGTAGACAAAAGCACGCCGGTGCTTCGATGGGTCGCGTGAAAGCGTCAACTCAAACTTTCACGTGGAAAAAAAAACAATAACAAACCGTGAATTTGAATTACATACGTTATATAAGGATAAACTAAAAATGCATTAATTTAATTAAGGTACGATCGATCGATCTGAAATTTTGATACGATGCATTGTTAGGTGAGACGGGCCTGTGTGCCAAATTTCAGCTCGATCGGATCACGGTAACTGGGTCATTTTTTACTTTTGTTTTTCCGCCCGCCCAAGACAGAGAGAGACGGCCGCGAAGTTAATATAAGGGATTTAAAAAATAATTAACAAATTAAAAAATTAAAAGTCATTAAATAAATTGTAAGCCACCAAATATTTCAGTGGAAGTTTGATCTAAAGTTACCCTTTTGATGTGACGTCACATTCCTTTAACCCCCTCCCTCGCCCTCGTCACACATCGTCACAAAAGTGTGACCCCCCCTCCCCCCCCCTCTAGGAGCGTGACGTCATTTATGGACGGCCCCATAGCTTTTCACTTCTTGGAAGTTTTCCCTTGATTAAATTAATGGAAGGAAAATTAATATCAACTGAACTAAACGATTTGAGAGTACATGTATTTGGTTATAGTTTTTAGTTGTTAAGAATTTGTTTATATGTATAAAACAAAATGTTAATATTAGTTAAGTGGTCGGCGGTCGGTTACTAGCTACAACTACAAGTTGTTTCATTTCACACTGTTGGTCAATAGTCATGGGTAATCAACTAATGATATGCCTGCTACTTTAACGATGCGTTTAACCGTTGTGTACACAAGACACATGGAAAGATGACCAAATTTTATGAATTCAGCTTTATTTACAAATCGATATTATTCTAGTCTCAAACTTATTGATCATTTACAAACAGCTGCTTCTTACAAACTTGTTACAAGTGTTTGTTACTAAATCATACAGGTGTTGGTATGGACAAAACAAATGCTGATAATAGATTAGGTTTGCCCTAATAACTTTCAAATATTTTTAATGTATTCTAAAAGTGTGCACCCTGGTATCAGAGAGTTGTAAAATTTAACATTGAGTCTATTTTGAGTGGAGCCTCGTGTTGGATACCGGAATCCCAGAATAAACACCCCAGTTTCTACCGCTGAGGAGATACATAGTTTGGAATTAAATTTATCATTTGGCTCTACTTTCAGGTTGGTGGTTACCTGATATCCGGAATGCCGGATATGGGGATTTCCACCACTATCCGGATTTGCCAAATACTTATGACCGATCCAGATAGGATACAGTTATCCATTGTGATTTGATTTGCGAACATAAAAATAAATTTTTTGCTTGTCTCTCGTGTTATATCATATTCAGCCTAATAATTTTTAATCTCTAGTCTATTGTGAATATTACAATGATACAAAATAAGTTAAGTAACAAATTAAGTTATTCATTAAATTATTAATATATAACAAAATAAACAAATTAACAAGCGTTGATCATTAAATTATTAATATATAACAAAATAAACAAATTAAAAAGCGTTGATCATTAAATTATTAATATATAACAAAATAAACAAATTAACAAGCGTTGATCATTAAATTATTAATATATAACAAAATAAACAAATTAACAAGCGTTGATCATTAAA
The DNA here is from genome assembly GCA_944989445.1 of Ampullaceana balthica. NCBI lineage: Eukaryota > Metazoa > Mollusca > Gastropoda > Lymnaeidae > Ampullaceana > Ampullaceana balthica. Next base: position 972,414 of record CALYLW010000358.1, read on the forward strand.
TTATTAATATATAACAAAATAAACAAATTAACAAGCGTTGATCATTAAATTATTAATATATAACAAAATAAACAAATTAACAAGCGTTGATCATTAAATTATTAATATATAACAAAATAAACAAATTAACAAGCGTTGATCATTAAATTATTAATATATAACAAAATAAACAAATTAACAAACGTTGATCATTAAATTATTAATATATAACAAAATAAACAAATTAACAAGCGTTGATCATTAAATTATTAATATATAACAAAATAAACAAATTAACAAGCGTTGATCATTAAATTATTAATATATAACAAAATAAACAAATTAACAAGCGTTGATCATTAAATTATTAATATATAACAAAATAAACAAATTAACAAGCGTTGATCATTAAATTATTAATATATAACAAAATAAACAAATTAACAAGCGTTGATCATTAAATTATTAATATATAACAAAATAAACAAATTAACAAACGTTGATCATTAAATTATTAATATATAACAAAATAAACAAATTAACAAGCGTTGATCATTAAATTATTAATATATAACAAAATAAACAAATTAACAAGCGTTGATCATTAAATTATTAATATATAACAAAATAAACAAATTAACAAGCGTTGATCATTAAATTATTAATATATAACAAAATAAACAAATTAACAAACGTTGATCATTAAATTATTAATATATAACAAAATAAACAAATTAACAAACGTTGATCATTAAATTATTAAAATCGATGCAAAATATAGTAAAACCATCAATTTCAATACGAGAAAAAATATTAAGTTAAAAGTTACAAGTATTCATATTAACTTCCCCACAAAAGGTAGCAAACTAAGTTAACTAACAGCATATTGAACTGAAATCGTCTGAATAAAATAAGAGTTTTTATTATGGCTCTAGATCACGACTTCTTGTACACCACACTACACACTCAGTACAACACTGTTCGCTTGGTACACACTACAAGTTCGTTGAACGTTGTTTAAGTTCGTTCATTCAATTCATTGGAAAATGCTCATCGTTGACGTTGACAGTGTCACGGACTGTCATTGTAGATAGCAGATACTCTCAATTTGTTGGATAATAAATATTTTAATAAATAGTATTAAATACTAGATATAAAGTAGTCAAGTACACCCCTTTAGCTCTTACACTTAAATGTGGAGAAATGCGGAACTGGCAAATATTAGGGCCAAACTATCCGGATCCGGCTAATAGTAAAAAAACATATCCGGCAAATATAAAAGAATATATAACTTATAAAACGCATATATAAAACCATTGATATAAGAAATGCTATGTTTTGGTTAAAGATGCTATTTTAAAAGTTAGATAAGAGACAATTGATCCAAATTATAATGTTATTATGCTTTTCCTGAACCCACTTATCCACCCAGGGCCAGCATTTAGGGCAAGGCGAACGAGGCAACCGCCTTGGGCCCCGCGCTTTTCAGGGCCCCGCGCTTTTCAGGGCCCCGCACTTTGACTAAACATTTTACTACTTTTTACACGTTTACAAACGACATGTTGAAAATGGAGAAGTTGTAAACCAAAAATGGATTATACATTCAGCATTTAAATACAAAATGTTTTGTTTCTGTTTCAAACTTTTTGGCAACACTGCCTGCTCTGACGGGAATTGTGACAGGAAAAGTGCCAGTTTTAGACTGTATGATCATGAGGAATCAAAGTGGCAATAGTCTGAATATTTGCAAATGGTTGAAATCTAACTAAAATTGCGGTTTTGAAACAGCAATAGCAATTTCAAAAGAAATTACCACTGACTTAGAAGTTGAGACCATTTTCAAATAGACGATTTTGCGAAAAATAAAGAAACAAGCAATTCACATATGAAGGAGAAGATAAAGGATTTATAGATGCACAAGAAAACTTTCGCACATATTTATTTAACCAGATTGTTGATAAGGCAATCATGTCGATGGACATTCCTTTAAAAAAGCTACGAAGGCTTCATTACTCTTTTGGATTTATTTATAATAAATTTCATCAATTACAACAATAAGAACAACATCAGCAACAACAACAACAAGTGTCATCTATGCAGTATGAATCTGGAGAAAACGCTCACAGCCTGCGAAAGTAAGGATCTTGGTGATTTCATGCTTGCTGAAGAGCTGCAATCATTGAAGTCTATAATTCCTGCAGTCACCCAAAACGATTCAGATAAAGTGACTTTCCTAGCACACACATTGCATTTCGAATACTTTTAACTATTCCTGCCTCAGTGGCTCTCGGAGAAAGAAGCTTTTCGAAATAAAAAAAACTTATTGAAACTTAATACGGTCAACAAAGACAGTGGCGTAGCTAGGAATTATTAGGGGGTTTGGGGCCCAGGGGGGGCTTAACCTCTTTGGGGGCCCCACATACATCGCGGCAGCATAATATTTAATGTAAAAAATTTCGGACACTAATTTGGGCCCCCCCATCAAGTAGGGGGCCCAGGGGACTTTCAAATTTTGTCCCCCCTCCCAAAGCTACGCAACTGATGCAAGATCGGCTCAGTAACTTAGCTATTTTGTCAACTGAGAATGTTTTTGCTAAGGATATTGCCAATAATGAACTTATTTCAGATTTTGCAGCGGCCCAAGCTCGCAAAATATGCTTGAGCGTTGTAAAAACAAGGTAGAAGTAGAAGATACAAGCAAACCACGCTAGTGTATATAGTTTATAATGTTAAGTTACATACATGTATATATAAACTCTCAATGAGCATACCAAAACAAAACATTTTAATTACATTATTAACATCCTTTTTGAGTTTTAGGATCTTCAATTAAATGAACAAAACTGTAATTATTGTTGTGCTGTTATAGACTAAAATTTGAGTGCTTTAGTTTTCACCATTCTTTTAATATATGTAGAATTGCAAATTTTTGCATGGGTCTCACTCCTCGTCTGCTGCCTTGTGCCTGGGGCCCAGCTAATAGTTTGCTGCCTTGGGCCCCGCGTACTATAGGGTCGGCCCTGTCTCCACCTATCCATATATCCACGAATCCACCTAGGAATCTTTGAGTCTGTCTTTATTTATCCATTCAGAAATCGAATGATTTATTCATTGCCAAGTCCCATTAAACAAAGGGACTCAATTTCTCAGATATACATCGGCCTTATCTTCCCTTCCACCACTCATCCGTCCTTGACTTATCCATTTATCTGTCCCAACCATCTCAGCCCGGCCATAGAGATATCGTCCTCATGAATAGCAAAAATATGATGTGTTTGTGCGTAATTTAACGTGGGCTATTGGAGGGGGCGGGGGGGGGTAGGGGGGCCGTCGGTGTTACAAATTTTATTTACGGTCAAACTCGGATCCCTAACGGTTGTAATGGTTATGTTATGAGAAAAGATGATAAGAAATGGATTCTGAAGTTTTAGAAAATGTTGATACCCGGGCTGTTGATAACCTCGTCTGTAAATTTAATAGTACATTACAATGATCACCTTTAGAGAAAGAGTCCACTGGATGTAGTTCCAACAGGAGATTTTAGTCAAGATTCATGTTTTAATTCATTTTTGTTTTCTCACTTAAACATTATGGTATCAATGTGTTTAAATGCGAACAGCATGAAATGAAAGTGTACACGCAAATGATACGTTTAAAATCAAAATATGTTAATAAAGGGCTTTATTAAATTGCACACAATAAAGTTTGTGTGTGTGTGTGTGTGTGTGAATGTGTGCGCAAAAATATAAATAACAACGGCGGCCAAACATGCGGCTCTTTTGTGTTCATATTGCGCCTCGCAAACAATTTATGAAATTAACAATTTTCTTTTTTTTTCTGACAAAACTTTGCATCAGAATTACTAGCTACCAAACACATTTAAAGAATCTTGCTCATTCAAAGGCTTCTTTGCAGAATTCTAACAATTTATGTTGAGTATAATCGTCGGCCTTTATGCAGTGTGCTTCTATTCATACATTTTAAATCAATATACATAATTCCCGTTGTCTGTATGTATGGATGTAATTTGTAGGTGGCGCTGCGAAATTTTTAATGCTGTTAGGTGGCGTTGCTATCAACATAATAAAATTACTGCACCAAAAATAACACTTTTCGAACGTTCCGCATAAAATTATTCAATATGATAATAAATGAATCAAATAAAAATAAATAAAAGTTCTGTGTTAATTTATTTATTATTCTGATGTGTATTTTTTTCAAAATTAATAGATTTCAGCTGAAATGTATTCATTTTGAAAACTTCCGTCATTTTTGACGGGTTACACTAGTTATTATAATATTTTAGGGCTGCGGAAATTATCGATTAATTTCTCGATTAATCGTTAAAAATTTTATCGATTAAATATCGATGAAATTTATTTTAATTGATAAAAATTCGATTAAAATTTAAGAAAATATTTATAATATTTTTTTTTAATTTTAGTAATAAATAATAAATTATTAATAATAATTTATATATATATATTTTACGTACAAACATCTCCCGCGTAATATTAAAATTTATTTTATTAATTTATGTTGACCGGCAGACGTCAACAATAAAATGGCTGACAGCCAGAGCCGTCTTTACACCATATTGGGCCCCCGGTCAAAGAAATAGTGTTGGGCCCTTCCCCCGCAGGAATAAAAAATGAATATACATAATATATATAAATAACATATTCCCATGGGAATATGCTCGTGGGCCCCCGGGCAAATGCCCAACGGTCCTATGCGTTAAGACGGCCCTGCTGACAGCATCAGCGCAGTTAAATTTAAACATATAACTAGAAAGTTGAGCAAATATGTTGTTTTTAAGCTAACTGCGGATGGCAAAGTCGAAGATGGTGAAAACGTTTACTGTGTCCACTGCCATAAACAATTCTCTTTTAACCCCTTTACCGGCTATTAAAATTTTTAAAACTAACCCTTATTTGGCGAATAAATCTAAAACAGTACTGTAGACCGAAGAAGTCATAGTGTACACAAAAATTTGATTGTTTCTTAACAATCAAAATAAAATATTTAGGTATTTATGAGGCCTATGGTTTCCCATAGTTTTGAGCACTGTAACTACGTCATAGCATTTTAAAACGAGAATAATCGGGTCTGTCGCATACTGCAGATCATAATATCATTTGGAGGATTATAGTCGGGTCTACCGTGTAAAGGTCAATAGGTCAAGACGACTATAGTCGGGACAACCGGTAAAGGGGTTAAAAGATCCAATACATCGCTGACGTACCACCTTCAACACAAATCAAGTATCAACACATTGTCATGAAATTTAGTTCAAAATATTCTTAATTTTCAATGTCCGTGAGAAATAGTCAGTTTAATGACGTCATAAATTTCTATTTTTGGCTTTAATCGAAATTATTGATTAATTAATCGATAATTTTTCAAAAGTTAACGATTAAATTTAAATTAATCGAAACAGCCCTATAATATTTGTTAATTATTATTGTGTAACTGCATTGTGTAACTGCATTGTGTAACTGCATTGTGTAACGCATATATTTCTTCAACATACGTTTAGCGTTAAAATAAATGCCCTGAATCATATCATTGGAAGAAACTTTAATCTTATTCTGTTACGAACGCGAGAAATAAAAGAAAGTCACAAAAGATTAGTTGAAACATCCTGGAAGTTGGGGTGGTGGGTTTAAAGGTTGGGGGCTTATTGTATCAGCGTAGTGAGTGAGTTCACTTATTGTATCAGCGTAGTGAGTGAGTTCACTTATTGTATCAGCGTAGTGAGTGAGTTCACTTATTGTATCAGCGTAGCGAGTTAGTTCATTTATTGTATCAGCGTAGCGAGTTAGTTCATTTATTGTATCGGCGTAGCGAGTGAGTTCACTTATTGTTTCAGCGTAGTGAGTGAGTTCACTTATTGTATCAGCGTAGTGAGTGAGTTCACTTATTGTATCAGCGTAGTGAGTGAGTTCACTTATTGTTTCAGCGTAGTGAGTGAGTTCACTTATTGTATCAGCGTAGTGAGTGAGTTCACTTATTGTATCAGCGTAGCGAGTTAGTTCATTTATTGTATCGGCGTAGCGAGTGAGTTCACTTATTGTATCAGCGTAGTGAGTGAGTTCACTTATTGTATCAGCGTAGTGAGTGAGTTCACTTATTGTATCAGCGTAGTGAGTGAGTTCACTTATTGTATCAGCGTAGCGAGTGAGTTCACTTATTGTATCAGCGTAGCGAGTGAGTTCACTTATTGTATCTGCGTAGTGATTGAGTTCCCTTATTGTATCAGGGTAGTGAGTGAGTTCACTTTGGCGGCCATGTTGATGCATGTTGGTATAGAGAATGGAAACGATTTCACTTCTTTGAAATATTTTTATTGATAAAGAATTTGTTCCACAACCCTCATTTATATTTATATATGTGACGTGATGTTCTAACAAACATGAGTGCTCTTTCAGAAGTTAGGTAACTTTCGAAGGGTCCAATTAATACTATCATGAACTATTATAGCCCTATTAAATATGTATTTCTTATTCAAATATAGCAATACACTTTCAAAAATATTAAGTGAAAAGGGGTTATTTAAAAATAATAATTAACTTTTATTGTAAATTAAAAAGTAATGCTTTAATTATAGGTTTTGATTATTTTAAAAGTTCTTGTAAAACTTATAATTTCTGTATATTTGTACATTGTAATTAGATAATGACTTTGGTAGTATTTTGATGAGCATACAAGAGAAGAGAAGTGTGTCTTGTTTCTGAACAGCATGTTTTGTAGCTACTGCTCGTAATGACTCGATCCTAAATTTGGTTGGGTAAAATTTGAGTGGGTTTGGTAGCACTAAAGTGGGTTGGGTAGCACTAAAGTGGGTTGGGTAGCACTAAAGTGGGTTGGGTAGCACTAAAGTGGGTTGGGTAGCACTTACATGTGTCATGTGTACTAAAGTGGGTTGGGTAGCACTTACATGTGTCATGTGTACTAAAGTGGGTTGGGTAGCACTTACATGTGTCATGTGTACTAAAGTGGGTTGGGTAGCACTTACATGTGTCATGTGTACTAAAGTGGGTTGGGTAGCACTTACATGTGTCATGTGTACTAAAGTGGGTTGGGTAGCACTTACATGTGTCATGTGTACTAAAGTGGGTTGGGTAGCACTTACATGTGTCATGTGTACTAAAGTGGGTTGGGTAGCACTTACATGTGTCATGTGTACTAAAGTGGGTTGGGTAGCACTTACATGTGTCATGTGTACTAAAGTGGGTTGGGTAGCACTTAAATGTGTCATGTGTACTAAAGTGGGTTGGGTAGCACTTACATGTGTCATGTGTACTAAAGTGGGTTGGGTAGCACTTACATGTGTCATGTGTACTAAAGTGGGTTGGGTAGCACTTACATGTGTCATGTGTACTAAAGTGGGTTGGGTAGCACTTAAATGTGTCATGTGTACTAAAGTGGGTTGGGTAGCACTTAAATGTGTCATGTGTACTAAAGTGGGTTGGGTAGCACTTAAATGTGTCATGTGTACTAAAGTGGGTTGGGTAGCACTTAAATGTGTCATGTGTACTAAAGTGGGTTGGGTAGCACTTAAATGTGTCATGTGTACTAAAGTGGGTTGGGTAGCACTTAAATGTGTCATGTGTACTAAAGTGGGTTGGGTAGCACTTAAATGTGTCATGTGTACTAAAGTGGGTTGGGTAGCACTTACATGTGTCATGTGTACTAAAGTGGGTTGGGTAGCACTTAAATGTGTCATGTGTACTAAAGTGGGTTGGGTAGCACTTAAATGTGTCATGTGTACTAAAGTGGGTTGGGTAGCACTTAAATAGGTTAGGTAGCACTAAAGTGGGTTGGGTAGCACTTACATGTGTCATGTGTACTACAGTGGGTTGGGTAGCACTTAAATGTGTCATGTGTACTAAAGTGGGTTGGGTAGCACTTAAATGTGTCATGTGTACTAAAGTGGGTTGGGTAGCACTTAAATGTGTCATGTGTACTAAAGTGGGTTGGGTAGCACTTAAATGTGTCATGTGTACTAAAGTGGGTTGGGTAGCACTTAAATGTGTCATGTGTACTAAAGTGGGTTGGGTAGCACTTACATGTGTCATGTGTACTAAAGTGGGTTGGGTAGCACTTAAATGTGTCATGTGTACTAAAGTGGGTTGGGTAGCACTTAAATGTGTCATGTGTACTAAAGTAAGTTGGGTAGCACTTAAATGTGTCATGTGTACTAAAGTGGGTTGGGTAGCACTTAAATGTGTCATGTGTACTAAAGTGGGTTGGGTAGCACTTAAATATGTCATGTGTACTAAAGTGGGTTGGGTAGCACTTAAATGTGTCATGTGTACTAAAGTGGGTTGGGTAGCACTTAAATGTGTCATGTGTACTAAAGTGGGTTGGGTAGCACTTAAATGTGTCATGTGTACTAAAGTGAGTTGGGTAGCACTTAAATGTGTCATGTGTGCTAAAGTGGGTTGGGTAGCACTTAAATGTGTCATGTGTACTAAAGTGGGTTGGGTAGCACTTAAATGTTTCATGTGTACTAAAGTGGGTTGGGTAGCACTTAAATGCGTCATGTGCACTAAAGTGGGTTGGGTAGCACTTAAATGTGTCATGTGTACTAAAGTGGGTTGGGTAGCACTTAAATGTGTCATGTGTACTAAAGTGGGTTGGGTAGCACTTAAATGTGTCATGTGTACTAAAGTGGGTTGGGTAGCACTTAAATGTGTCATGTGTACTAAAGTGGGTTGGGTAGCACTTAAATGTGTCATGTGTACTAAAGTGGGTTGGGTAGCACTTAAATGTGTCATGTGTACTAAAGTGGGTTGGGTAGCACTTAAATGTAGGTAACACTAAAGTGGGTTGGTAGCAGCTACATTTGTCAAGTGTACTAAAGTGGATTGGGTAACACTTAAATGGTTTAGGTAGCACTAAAGTGAGTTAGGTAGCACTTACATGTGGTATGTGAACTAAAGTAGGTTCAGTAGCACTTAAATGGTATAGGTAGCATTAAAGTGGGTTGGGTAGCACTTAAATGGGTTAGGTAAGTAAATGGATAACATTTAAACAAGGTATGAGTTATACTGACAGGACGTAACAAAACAGGGAACGTTTCGGCAAAGAGCCTTCCAGAGCCTTCCTCAACGAACAAACAAGTACACAGATAAGAAGAGTCTAGACTGGAAGCTGTTTTTCCTGGTGCTATCCTCCAGACTAGAGATACCAGTTTAGAGATACCACACAGCAAATTTTGATAAACCGGTATGTGTGTTTGTGTGGTGTAAAATTTTGAACAAGATAAATGGATAATTTGCAGATAAAGTTTGTTTTTTCGTTTTTTATTTTTATTTTTTTTTAAAATATTATTATTATTTAACACGAACCATATAAAAATATATACTTAGAAAGAGTTTTAAACTTAGAAGAAAACTACATCCAAACTATTAAAGAAGATTAGACTATTTGAAGGCTTTAATTCCTGTTCTATTCAAGAAATATCTTATCTTTAACACCAGGGCACAAAGAGCAGTGTTAAGGGAGGGTCGCCCTTCCTGTTAGGAGCTCAGAAGTGTGCTTTATGTTACAGAAACCATCACCACGCTTTTAACAAAAGTATCTCTTCTCTGCGGAGTGCCCTAAGCTAATCTTAAAATAATGTTAATATGTATGTCCTAGATTGAGATCGAGGTAACAAAGAAAAGATCTTATCGGATCACTTTGTAATCCCACGAGAAGAGTTATATGAACGATGTATTAGTATATGACAGACTAGCTTCCCTTTATCGTATTCTTATATATGCGTTTATAATAAGGCTTGTATCTTAAAATGAGAAACATACTTACTTATGTATATGGTAACACCCTTCTTACCACTACTACTGTTAATGCAAAAAATATGAATAAAACTATACTTATATTAAGGAAAATAACAAGATAAAGAAATGTTTTTAAAAACTTAAATCATTGATAAATTATAATCAAAACTCTTCCTTCTAAATCAAAGATTTAAAGTGAGCAATAACAGTTTATTATATTCCTAAATGTAAATTTTACCCTTAACTACCTAGCGTGTAGGAGTCAGTTGTTAGTTATTATTATTTCATCAATATATGACATCACTGCCAAATTAAATGGAAGCGATGCTATATTCTGTCAGGATGTTTCGGGTAGCCTCTTCAGTAATCACAGCGCAGACGTTCAACCCAACATCCGATAACGCCTCGACTCTGTTGTTGTAGCCCGAGTCGTAATGTGTTGCTGTTTGCCTTAATTCGGAGAGGTGTGTAGGTAGAAAGTCACACCTCGACCTCAGCTCAAAATGTTGCGTTTTCAAGAATATTCATGCAATTCATAAGTTTTTTCCCCACATCACTAGAACTACACACACACACACCCACATATACACACACAGCCATACTTAAACACACACACACTCACAAACACGCTCGCGCACGCACACATACACATATATATACACATACTTTAATACATTCATTATACATACACACTTACACGACCGAGCCATAATACCACGGCACCAAGCGTGGCAATTTTAAAAAAACATGTTTATTAACGAAATGTATATCTTGTTTTTCAGAGATTCAACACTTAAAATTTTTTGTACATAGCATTAAATCCACGTAACAGGTAAACGTACCTGCTCAAAGTACAATTGGTGCAAAAATCGTCATTTTCCACTCTCAGCCCCTGGAGTTAAATATATTGATTTGACAAGAGGGTTTCCTAAACTTACCGGTAAAAGCATAAAAAAGATTATCTGACATCACTTAGCATCATAACCTGTCATGGGATTTAAATATCCTCTCGCACTTCAACTCAAATTTAAATATTTTATATCAATTATTTTATGCTTAATAACTTTCAAACCCAAAATTCCACCCCGCCCCCTCTTCTTTTTTTTGGGGGGGGGGTGGGGGTAAAAAATGTGCAGGGCCCAAATACCGTCCAAAATACCGCCTCTTTTGGCAAAACATAGCGTCCACAGAAATGCAGTTTAGAATATTATTTTCCCTCCGAGTGCTACGAGATCAGATATTTGTGCAAGGTATGATACTCTCACCACTTTGATTGAACTTCACGACTTCATTTCAAGCTGTGAAACTGTTGAAGACATCTATACAGTTAAAATCTCCTATTAATTTTGTTTGAGCTAATTTTCAAAGTTTCCCCCCCCCCAGCTGAAATTAAAGTTTCCGATTTAAATTTCGTCAAATGAAAAGGTAACAGGACGCGCCATTTGCGTCTTGCGTGGATTTGTTTTCGGGAACTTAATGTGTTCATACTAGTGTATTACCCGTCAAAAATTACGGGAGTTTTCAAAATGGATATATTTCAGTTTTTGTAATTGTCCCTTTTGCCTGAAAGCCGCATAGTAAATAATCAGAAAATGTAGAGACCAAGAAAGAAAAATTAAATCTCTTTTACATATTGAACAATTTTATGCGGACGTTTGAAAATAGTGTTTTGCAATATATTTTTCAAGGTTATTTTTTTAGCGGTGGGCTTTCTAAAATCTAGCGTTACGAACGGACATAGCAGAGTATATATATTGATTATAAATACAAATATATGGGTTATGAGAAAACCTCCAAGCTTAGGCTTCACGTTATATAAGTTTGCATGCATAATAATTATATAATCATGATAATAGTAAATGCACAGTGAATTACACACAGCATAAAGTGATATTCCGGCAAAGACGTTTGAAGTACGACGTATTAACAAATATTGCTGAGGAGTCAACCGGACGTTAACTTGCGGCATTGAATAGTGCGCACCAATTATGAGTGTACCAATAATACAGCACAGTGTGTTAAAAATAAATTATGTGACTATAATGTGATCCACATCACGCATATCTGTGATTTGAAGTCGTTTAAGCTTCATCGATGATTATGACTTGTCAGTTTATTCGCCCATTTGTCCATACATTATTACCACAACATTACCAAAACATGTAAAAAATAAACTGTAATTTTACACATGTTAATAACTTTTTATTTTGCATGAAACGTAATAAGCAAAGTTTGTCACAGGATAACAGAAAAGATTAACTTATCAACTGTTAATCATATTTACAATTTAATATACACGTGTTAGTAATTCACATAAACGTTTTTATTGTTGTCAAGTCAGCACCTTTTCAAGATCTATTCTGACTTGTCAGTTTATGCGCCTATTGGTCCATACATTATTACCTTTACATTATCAAAAACGTGTAAATAAAAAATTGTAGCTATTTACAAATATGAATAACAACGAACTATTTATTTTGCATGGAACCTTTGAAGTAAAGTTAAGCACTGGATAAAAGAAAATATTAAAGCATCAACTTTAATATACACGTTTTAGGAATTCTAATAAACGTTTTCATTATTGTCAAGTCAGCACCCCTTCCAGTTTTATATTAAAAGCAAAGATTTTTTATTCAAAATTAGTCCAAGACGCATTAAAATATTACAAGTAAATAACAATTTAAAAAAAACTATTGTGGGGAGGAGTCCGATTTTTAAATATGTTATTTTTTTTAAACATACAAATATGCAATCTCAAAGTGTATAAAAGAAAAACAAACGCTAAACTGAAGCATAAGTTGATAAATTTCATTTGCAGTAATAAATAATGGCTTTGTAGTTCAAAACGCATCGAAACTTGACAACCGAACGACAACCAATTGTAAATTTCATAAACCGAAAAACGAATGTTATATATTAATATAGAAATTTCAATATTGACAAACATACACAAAAACGGACATTTAATACAAAAAATAATAATAATATTAATCACATCAAATAAAACATGGCTCTTTTTACTTCGTTCCCTTCACACATTAATAAAAGCTCAAATAATGACGTCACGTCACAATATTTTATGGCGAGAAACTTGTCCTTGTTTGATAAATACGAAATATTAAGCTTTCTGAAATGCACACCAAGTATTTTATAATAGGAGTTACAGGGCGACATCTTTGTTTTTTTATTGTATAATTAACCATTATCAAATACTCTTTTTACATTGTTCCCTTTTCAAAAATTAAAATATGAGCTAAATCAATGACGTCATATAATATTTTTTACAGCGCATCTTTAATTTGCACAACTTTTGGTGCATTGGTGCAGTAATTTGGTTTTCCCTGCTTTCTAAAATTAGTAGCGTCAGGACTGACTAACAGACACTACTGACTTGCGTGACAATTGCAAATTATACAGTTGTATTTTTTTCCTTTAAATAAATGTTTGCGCAAGATTACTTCGACCTAACAAACAAGCGATGTTCAGGGAGTTTTGTATTTTGATAGATAACATGAAGATCTGTTTTTTTTTCTAAATTCAAGAGATTATACATGTATTATAAAATGAAATAATTCAACATTAGACAATCGCACATGTTCTTCCTTTAATTTAACTGCACAAATATGCAATGAATATGTTTATGAAAGTGAACAATTAAAAAATAACAGCAATATATTTTTTTTAAAGTGTGTGGGGTTTTAATTAAATAAAGTTTCATTCAATTAACATAGCTGAAAAATTTGTTACGATTTTACGGATGACTATCTAATCAATTTCCCACCGGTAACGCGGGGTTTGGAAAATCTCTCTGTACAATGTCACAAGAACTGCTGATCCGAACGATCAGTTAGTTTTAGAACGTATGGCTCAATATTAGAAGCAGACAAATTCCCTGATCAATACACCCAGACCAATATATGACGACACTCTGAATGCATGACATTATTTCTGTAGGTAAAAAAATACAACAAAAAAAAACCGCACACACAAATAGCCTGACATACAGAACAATAAAAGACAATTAATGTGTATTGAGGATGACTAGAATCAGAAACAACATTGAGACAGATAACTGCTATAATTATTTTTAAGAAATATAATAGTTCTTTTACTGAAAAAATTTTAATGAAAAAATTCGGAATTCCTATCTACGCGTTACCCATTCATGTCATCATTATATAAATTTGAATGCAAATGCGTCAAGAAATCCATATTTTGTAAGACCTGACATTTAATATTAATGTACAACATGATGTAAAGAGGCAATCACATGATTTTTAAAAAAAACGTTGTCAATCAACGGTCAGACAGAGGCAAATGGATAGACAGACAGAATGTTAGATGGATACATGAATGTATAGATGGATACATGAATGTATACATGGCTTTGTGTATTTGAATTTATAAATATAAAAGATTAAATAAAAACCGATGAGGGAAAATTAGTTTTTAAAAGATCATAGATCGGTATGGGAAAGTAAACCGGGAAAACCGAATTATAACACAGATTAACTGTTATTGTTTTTGTTTACACCACCTTCGGGAGGCTATCATAACTTGGCCCTCACTTCCACCGATAACGTCAGAAATAACATTTTTTGTGAATATTAAAGCTACCTGCCCTAAGATAGTCGTTTATTTTACCTGCCCTAAGATAGTCGTTTATTTTACCTGCCCTAAGATAGTCGTTTATTTTACCTGCCCTAAGATCGTCGTTTATTTTACCTGCCCTAAGATAGTCGTTTATTTTACCTGCCCTAAGATAGTCGTTTATTTAACATGCCCTAAGATAGTCGTTTATTTTACCTGCCATTATGAGCCAAACTCTGTCTAGCCTCACGTGACGCGTTGAGTTTTCAACATTGGGAAATTACTTCATTGCCCGCCATATTGGTAGTGTGTCTAATTGTTGAAATAATAAGTTGTGTGCTGTAAGCTGGCTATGCCAGGAAGGCGATTCATTATTTAAAAAGAGTATTAATTGTTAAAGCATCCAGAGATGCATATAAATAAATGATCATATTTTTAACATGGAAAGCTGATGTTTAGTAAAAAAGATGTCTTATTTAGTTTAAATCAAATCCTGATGGCCAAGCATGGTGCGTGGGACAAGTTGATCAAATTTAAGAGTGCGGCTAATTCAGAGTGTAAGTTACGAAATTGTAAATTATGTCTTGTGCAAAGATATGTTTATTGTCTACCAGACGAGTTATAGAGCAGGGGATTTTAATGTTAGACAACTAGAAAAAACCTAATATGTGGTAAACTATCATTTAATCTGTGGGAAGAGGGAGGAACCATCAGTCAGTTCACCCCCACCCCCACGTAAGATTCAACATGTTGAAAAATCATAGAAAGTTCAAATCCATTAGTTAAATAAAGATACTTTATCTTCGATTCCGTAACTGTTCACATTGAGGATGTTGACGAGAGCTCTTAATAACTGCTATAATTTATTCAAAATTAATATATATATATATATATATATATATATAAATGCACATTTCTTACACTTATAAATATGATATTAATATACATGAATACAACTCAAGTGTATAGTAAGCTTTTTAAAACAGGTAATACAAATTTAGTAAAACATAAAACTATAGAAAATTCTTTTAATTAAAAAAAATCAAAATAGTAAATAACAAATGTGTTGTGAAATTGGCAACCTAATCCCCCCACACACACCTTTATTTTACAAACATTCCATGACATCACCATTATATGACTTCCGATCATCCACATCACTTGACGCCTGCATTAAAAGTGGGATCAGTACAACAATATTGTTGTACACCTGGATCCATTCACACGTTGCCGTGACGTCAGGCTTAGTGTTGATTCTAAGGAGCTGGTCAACAGCGCCCAGAGTGAACAACGTTTAAAACTTCGGTCACCCACGACCACCCGCACGTTATGGAACCCTATTGGCTTAAGGTAATGCAACACAGCATTATCGTGATACCCCGACTGTAACACTGGGCTTGTTTAAACACAGACGTGTGTCAGTCAAGGATGTCCGTGCGTTAGTTTCTATTTGTACAAAACACAATCAAAAGTTGCTAAAATATTCGACTGTTCTCTATCAAGTATCTGAGATGTGATCCTATTTCGCCTCTTGTATTTCATAAATCAATGTATTTTAATCATACGGCGTGCTTTGAGAAATTAGGCTTGCCATTTCAAAGACCGGAAAACGTCATAGCCCATCTGTCATATGCTATTTTTAGAACGTATGGTCAAACTTTTCTAAAAATACCGTTGTAACAGTGTACTTTGATACATTTATCTCACAGAAAAAGATCTACTAGGTCAGTGATGGCCAACCTTTTTGGGGCCGCGTGCCCAAAATTTAACCAAAACCTACTTTATTTATAGCATAGTGCGAACAACCCGAAAATGGGGGTTTGGATTAGCTGGTTTGATCAAGGAAGTAATATTTTAGTCGCGTGCCGGCTGATGAAGCTCTGCGTGCCGACTCTGGCAAGTGTGCCATAGGTTTGCCATCACTGTACTAGGTGCAATTTTGTGCAAAAAATATATATTTCTTCACATTTAGTTTTGCAGCTGATTGAAGTATTAAATTGAAGAGAGCTTAAAATTGGTGGAAATAAACCTGAACATTTTAAGAGGTGAGTGTAGGCGGTCGTTCAATAGTAGTAAACACAAGTACAAGTACTAGTCCTAGTATTAGATTTAGCTTACTAGAATAAGTCGTAGAAGTAGCAGTAGTATAATCATATTTATTACTATTAGTTTAAAAAAAACACCTTAGAACTTTGTCTTTCAAAATAATGATCTACAGAAAGTATTAGAAAATGAATAAACATAACACCCTGCATGATTATGAATAAAAATCACGAAAGAACGCGCGAACTTTCCTGTATCTAGAGTCACTGATACATATGGAGATTCTCACAATTCAGATTTTATGTGTCCCTCCCACCCGCCCCTGCCCTCCCACCCACCCCTGCCCAACCACACGCCCCTGCCCTACCACACGCCCCTGCCCTACCACACACCCCTTGTCCTACCACACCCGCCCCTGCCCTCCCACCCGCCCCATCCCTACCACACTCCCCTGCTCTACCACACACCCCTTGCCCAACCACACGCCCCTGCCCTACCACACGCCCCTGCCCAACCACACGCCCCTGCCCTACCACACGCCCCTGCCCTACCACATGCCCCTTGCTGGTTGTTCAGTTCAAACAGAGACAAGGTCGTTCATCATTCCCAATCCACATCCTTGGTGGCGTCCAGTCGTTCTGCCGAGTCCGGCATTGACCCGAGGCTATCGCTTGTACTTGCCCACTCATTAGTCCTGACACACAGACAAGCCTCTCTCTCTCTCCACACATGTTGGTCAACCTCCGTCGCCATTCATGGCTATCCATGGCTTACAGTTTGATGAGAGGGTCAAGGGTCGAGAGTTGGGCACAAGTTGTTCACTAGCTCTGGGAGGTTGGATCTCTGGGTTTGTGGGATGTTACTCACAAACTCTGGCACACGCGCATATTGTGACTCAGACAGTACAGAAGTGTAAATGTATTAATACAGACAGGCAGAGAGAGAGAGACAGACGGGTGGACAGACGGACAGACGAATCGATGGACGGATGGATGGCTAAAGATCTAGATGTAGATACACACAAACTCTCGCACACGCTATATTATGACTCAGACGGAAGTACGGAAATGAAAATGTATGAATATAGACAAACAAACAAGCAGACGGACAGTCAGTCAGACAGATAGACAGGCAAGCAGGCACAGATGGACGGACGGATGGACTGACGGACGGATCGATGGACGGATGGTTGGCTAAAGATATAGATGTAGGCTAGATACACACAAACAACGCAAACCTCGCTGCACATTAGCTAGGATCATGTAAACAGCTAGTGCTCGCCTTGCGACCAATGGTCCCTTTAAGTTGCCCGTCTGCGCCGATATCTGACCGACGCCGCACAGCAGTTTAGAATTTGTAAAATATTGAACAACAAATGGATGCTGTGCAACTTTGCACACACAATTTTTCGTTTTGCACACGGATCATTGATCCTTAGAGGGAACATTACTTGCGACCTATTCAATTTATGACATTCGACTCTACGACCATAATCAATAGGCACATTAGATTTCTGATTGTAAAAATAAAGGAAACAATAGTATAAAAATTCAAATGGCCCAAATGAACATCGAAAATTATGATTCAAAACAATAATAAAGAAATTGTTATGTAATTTAACTTAAACTCTTTAATAGCATTGGTTGACGAACTTGTTAGCCGGGTATCCCGGCATACAATTTTATGTTGTCATTAAGCCCAAAGTAGCATATTCGAGTGGATTTTATATGTCCCCAATGAGTTTGCATTACACCCACCCCCCAACGCCTAGAGTTCTGTTTTTACCCCAACTCCTGTTCGCCGACTCCTGTTTTATAGCTCCACTTCAGATTACTGTAATGTACATATAGTAAACTCAACTTACGACCAAATATAATTACCACCGGTCTATCGGAACCGATCGTGGTTTGTAAGTTGAGCGCTAACTGTATATCATGTTTTTTTTTAAATTTTACATACTCCTACACAAGAGGTTGCAAGTCTCTATATAACTAAATATAGCGTCTGTTGTTGTTTGCAATCACGTGTCCCTTGCTGAGTTCACGCTAGCCATCGAATACCACACACCCCCTGCCTCCCCTCCCCGGTTTTACAGCAAGAGGAGATCAGTCGGTTTCAGTATGTAAATGTTTGTCATGGTTGAACATAATCAATACTTTTAGTTATGTCTCATATATAAGGGATTTATAGTAAAAAGCATTGGTTTTACGGGGCTGTTTAATTTTAATTGTTAGAAATGTATGTATATGCCGTTCTCCCCCCCCCCTTTTTAACCACGTTTTATTAACTCGCTTTCGTTGGTGTGGCATTGTTGGTTTGTCCAAGACCAAGATTTTTTCAAATCTGCCAACGTAAAATTGAACCATTTCTGATGGTCCTAGAGATCTGAAATTTTTACCACAGATAGATCTTGAATGACAATGCATTATATCAAAATTTCAGATCGATCGAATGTACGGTTAATAAATTATTGAACTTTTAAGTTTATCTATAGTCTATATATATTAGCATCTGTACCGTCGGCTTTTCTTGACATCCGTGAGTTCCCCCCGTGACCACATCACATTGTTTTGAAAACGTTGGGTGGGCGCTTGTGAGGTGTTTGGTAAAATAAATGGAGGTAAAAAAAATATTTTAAAGCACCAGGTTGTTATAAGTGGACTAAAAAGAATAAAATAAATAGAAGCAAAAAATAGATTTTTAAAAACCACGTTTTTATAAGCGGACTAAAAAGAAGAAAATAAGTTAAAAACTTATTAGTTCAAGTACTTTAATTTAATATGACTAAAAACGCGGGGCGGGTGTTTGGTATAAAAATTAAAGATTTCTAATTTAAAATGCAAAAGAGAGATCTATAAGTGAGAGTATGAGTGAGCCGCATATGTTAAACCTCATAAGCGCCCGCCCCACGTTTTTAGTCTTATTAAATCAAAGTACTTGAACTAATAAGTTTTAACTTATTTTCTTCTTTTTAGTCCGCTTATAAAAACGTGGTTTTTAAAAATCTATTTTTTTACTTCTATTTATGTGAACAGAGTTAATGGTTTGCAAGCTAGGGTGATGACGGGTAGTGGGCAGGTATATAACCGCTTTGCGAATGTATCGAGACCGAAAATGCCGCCCCCCTACCCCCCACCCCCCCCACCGACGTTCACTCATGTTTTTTTTATTTCTTCGTGCTGTAGTTTGTGTCCGTCCGTCCTCCCCCCCCCCTTTTTTTTTCTTTGCACTATCCATGAGCAAGTCTGCGGTGTTTGCTACGCCGCGGGGCGTATCTAGTATATAATCACAAACATACAAATCACAAACTCAAACGTGTACAAAGTGTACAAAGACACATTTATGGTTTAGTATAATTTTTTTTCTTAAACTAAATTTAATCGCCTCCCAAAGTTATGTTGATATCCGATCGTTTTTTTGTTGCTGTAGTTTTAAAATTAAATTTTTAACATTCATCGATTTATTAAAAGTTTTTTTATTTTTTATTTTGATAAAACATTCGCGTTTGTAAACTAAGAAATTTATTATTATTTTTTTTACTATTCATTAATCCCTAGTTTTTAGAAGACACCAATTTTTTGATAGTTACATATGACATGTATCCACACAACAGATAAAACAATCACAAAATGGTCAAGGTTTAATTAATTTGATTTCATGTCGTCACACTTCACTATAAATACCTGTTAAAGCTACCAAGTTGTGAGTTTTAAATAATATGAAAATATTATGTAAAATAATTTGATCTTTGCACATAAAGTAGACATACATTTTTACCTTAATTATTATTTAGATGATAGTCTTATAATCTTATTTGCTCCGTTTCGGTTCTGTGTAACTCCGTCGGTTATGTTATCTGACCACTTTGATAGCCTATAATTTTACAAGACACATGCTCGCTATCATTTTTTAGAAATTCATATAGTGGAGACAGTAAAATTATTTTAAGTCAATGCTTTAATATTTCTGTTTCTTTCATTTAATACATCATTTATGCAGTGGCGTAGCTAGGGGAGGGGAGGGGAAGGGGGAAAGGGGGGGGTCAAAATTCGAAAGTCCTCCCGGACCCCCACTTTAAAGGGACCCCCAAAGTAGTGTCCGAAAATTTTTACGTTAAATATTTCGCCAACACCATGTAGTCGGGCCCCCAAAGAGGTTTAGCCCCCGGGCCCCCAAACCCCTACACATTCCTAGCTACGCCATTGCATTTATGTAAGTCAAATGTTACAAATTCTAACTTTAATTTGATACATAATGATTATGAAAGTCAACTGTCACAAAATCTTTAAGCTGTGCGTTTTAACACTTTATCTGTCGGTAAACGAATAAGCTTTTAAATAACACTTGTTATTTAGTGTCATGTTTTAAACTTATAAATAAATCTTTCAAAACGTGACGCTTTAATAAAAGAAGAGGACTAATGAATATAAAACATAGAAGAAATACACAGAATATATGGACCTCTCTGTGATTATTTTTTTTTAAAATGTACGTTGATAATAAATTAGAAGACTTTGTGTTTGAAAAAATTTTGCTTTAATTTATGACATTATCTGAATGAAATCTCAAGTACGTTATATCATCGAATGCACGTAAACCAATTAAAAATATTTGCGATAGATGCAAGTTTTGGCTGTTTAATTATGTCATTTAATTTTATCTTTTTTAAAAATCTAACCAATAACGTAGCGGGTTGTTTAAAATTTGAAATTACTGAAAGATATATACAATTTTTTTACTTTAAAAAAAAATTAAATATTTTTAAAAAATCATGGTGCCCGATTATTGTTACAGGAAATCTCTTTATCATTGTATTTCAGCGTCTTAAATTTGACAAACGAATAGCCTACAAGACAAAAATTAAATTTTAACGTATGTTAAATGATTTATATTTACTCAAACTAATTCAATATATTTTCATACTTAAAAAAAATTACCATTTTACTTAATACAAATTAAGAATATAACACCCCAAACAGGGCCGGACTTAGCCTTTGAACCACTCCGTGCAAAAGTGAAAAATTGCGCTCTTAACTAATTACAATTTAAGTATTGGGCCGTCCATAAATGACGTCACGCACCTAGGGGGGAGAGGTCACGCATTTGTGACAAGGGGAAGGGGGTGTTTAAGACATGTGAATTCACAAAACGTGCAACATTGACTTGAATATTTGATTTCTTACAATTTATTAAATGACTTTTTTTCATGGCTTCACGAGTGCATATTAGAGTGCATACTTACATACTTACACTAAATACATATTTAAATGACAACAAATTAATTTGTAACATGCCAATTTTCAATTAGAAAATACGGCTTTTAGAGGGGGTGGCTCAGCTTTTTCACATCATATTGGAGGGGAGTCTAAGTTTTTGTGACGAAGTGTGACGAGGGGGGAGGGTGTAAAAATCCACAAAAATTGCGTGACGTCATTTATGGACGGCCCCTATTCTAAAAAATGGTATATTGCATAGCCTTTTATCATTTTTAGCGAACATCCCCAAAAAAGTCACTTTAACTTAAACACAATAATTAACACAAATACGTGTTATTATATTTTACTAAAAAAATTCTCACACATTTTTAAGGAACTTTAAGTTGAGATACTTCTAAAATTAATGTAGAAATATTTCAGTTGTTACTGAGTTCATACTGAGCTGGTAATATAGTTTTGACAATATTGTTTGAGATGTTGTTTCCAAAATAGTTCTTGATTATTTTTAGTTTGGAAAAATTACTTAAACCCGGATCGGCAGTTACTAAAATTTCTCAAGTTTGGAGCATATTTAATTTTTATCATAAATTTCAAAACCTCCAAAGGTTCTATATATTTTTGTAATAGAGAATCACCGGTATCCTTCCTGCTCGCGAGACGATGGTGCATCACCGATGGGTTGGGTTGCATTTATTCGCGTGGCTGAGCAGTCCTATCCTTGAGTGACAGTCTTTTCCACAGCTTTTGCACACGAGTTCTGTGCTTCCCAATGTTTTGTGCTTTCTCCTAGCTCTTCAGGCTGTAGCCTCCGCCATCATTCGTTCCTCGGCTACTATAACGCCCTCTTTGACTACTGTGCGCTACGTAGATCTGTCTTCTGCCTTGCATTCCCAGCCACTTGTGTTTATTCTGACTGCTTTCATGTCTCTCTGGCAGACATCTTTAAATCGGAGATGTGGGCGACCTGTCTTCCTCTTTCCCGATGCCAGTTCTCCATATCGGAGGTCCTTGGGGATACGACCCTGGCGCATTCTTTATTTAACACGTTTTTATTAACTCGTTTTCTTTGGGCATTGTTTGTTAGTTTGTCCAAGATTTTTTCAAATCTGCCAACGTAAAATTGAACCATTTCTGATGGTCCTAGAGATCTGAAAATTTTACCACAGATAGATCTTGGATGACAATGCATTGTATCAAAATTTCAGATCGATCAAATGTACCGTTATTAAATTATTGAACTTTTAAAATTATCTATAGTCTATATAAAATCATCTGTACCGTCGGCTTTTGTTGACATCCGTGAGTTCGCCCCGTGACCACATCACAATGTTTTGAAAACGTTGGGCGGGCGCTTGTGAGGTGTTTGGTAAAATAAATAGCGGTAAAAAAATATTTTTAAAAACCAGGTTGTTATAAGTGGACTAAAAAGAATAAAATAAATAGAAGTAAAAAAAAGATTTTTAAAAACCACGTTTTTATAAGCGGACTAAAAAGAAGGAAATAAATTTAAAACTTATTAGTTCAAGTACTTCGATTTAATGACTAAAAACGTGGGGTGGGTGTTTGGTATAAAAATTAAAGATTTCTAATTTAGAAAGCAAAAGAGAGATCTATAAGTGAGAGAATGAGTGAACCGCATATGTTAAACCTCATAAGCGCCCGCCCCACGATTTGAGTCATATTAAATCGAAGTACTTGAACTAATAAGTTTTTAATTATTTCCTTCTTTTTAGTCCGCTTATAAAAACGTGGTTTTTAAAAATCTTTTTTTTACTTCTATTTTTTTACATGTCCTGGCCATCTTAAACGTCTTTCACTAAGGATTTAGAACATGCTTTGGATAGAGAATACACTCCTGATATTTCATTAGAAATTGTATATCCACTGATTCTCCATCTGTTAAAGGGCTTTCCAAATCTTTGCGATTTGCCTAAATCAAATTTATTATTATATATATAAAAAAAGTAACTGTTGTAATGTTGTAGCTGAGAAAATATTTGTACTAAAGACTTGGTTGAAGTGTTACCAATGTGGTAAAAGAATTCAAATTAGTATCTTTCCTGTGCATCCATAGTGGGCTCCACCTTATTTTCATCAAATTGACTTTTTCTCCAACGAACTCATGGGTGACGACCCATTCATTACTTACCCTACAAACCTCCCCCGAGTCTGCCAGTGCCAAATAACAGGAAAATACAGAATTTAACACTTGGTGCCATCGCTTGTGATGGTGTCACCCGGGCGGTCTGCACCACCCGCACCCTCACTAGTGATGCCCATGAACAAATTTTTTATCTGCATATGTTTCGATGCCGTTTTCCAGCGCCAATAAGGATGATCTGATCTTGGATTCTTTTTTTTTAAATATCGGAAAGTTTCAAAAGTTTTATTGCCAATGCAAGATCATAATATTTGCCCTGCATGATTTTACTAACGAGATTGACATGAGTTAATATCTCATACCATTTACCATTTCACTGCAGAACAAAAATGTTGCAGTAGAGGCAAAAAACATAATCTTTAGCTACAGAATAAACCAACCATTTCTGGTTATTGTCTCTCCATTGCTAAGATGTCTTATATATTTGTTGGATGTAAACCTACGTCCGCTCTTATCAGTAGGGAAGTAAATAAGTCCCACGGGCTCCAAGGTGCAGGGGCGCAAAAATGAGGTTTACAATACACTATAGTAAAATCTGATGAAACGGAAAGAGTCGGGGGCGCCAAATTGATAATTTTTAATTAATTTTTTTCCCTGGGTGCAAAATATTTTAGTTAAACGTTTTGCAACGTAGAGAGAACGTTATAACCTCTCGTTATGAAACTGGGATAAAAGCGAATTTTTGCTTTATAAAATATTAACTTACGAGCAACAAAGCCCATCCGAGGAAGTTCCGCCACCGTTCGGTGGCATGTTGTAACTCCCCTCCAACAGCCGTCTCTCGACCGGCATAAATGTGCATCACGTCAAAAATACTATTCATTAAAGTTAAAAGGAAAAACTCGTAAAAACAGAGCTTTTGACTATAAATCCCAACGCGCATAACTCAAAATAAAGTCTTGGAAGAAATACTGCCCCAAAATAACTCGTTTTGAACGTCCGCGTAAACGTGTTCAATATGATTGGCTGTAGGAGTCATATGTGTTTGAGGGACCAATCGCTATAGATGACCGGACAGACCGGACAGAAAGGACAGAAACTTGACTTTTATTATATCGGATTAATCGTCTATTATTTTAAAGGATAAATTTATAAGAATTTTTTCCTCATTTGTGGGACTTTTTTTAAAATTTATTTTTCAGATCATTCCACCGCATTTCCATAAAATGAATTTTGCGGCCTTCAATCTTTTTACTCCTTGCATTTGCACGGAAAAACGGAGTGTTAGTTCGGCACTGCCCCAAAGTAATTGTAGTTTTGTTTTAAGTACAAGAAGTAGCAAATAATATGGCGATTAGACATACATTGGCGTATATAATGGACATTAGATGTTGAGGGAGTTGATTGAATTTGCAAGAAAATGTTTGAGTAGAAAATAAATTTAAATCAATAAAGTTAAATCAATCAAGTTAAATCAATCAAGTTAAATCAATCAAGTTAAACCAATCAAGTTAAATCAATCAAGTTAAACCAATCAAGTTAAATCAATCAAGTTAAATCAATCAAGTTAAACCAATCAAGTTAAATCAATAAATTTAAATCAATCAAGTTAAACCAATCAAGTTAAATCAATCAAGTTAAATCAATCAAGTTAAACCAATCAAGTTAAATCAATCAAGTTAAATCAATCAAGTTAAATCGACATAAAAATGTGACAGTTTAGAAGTTTGAGATTTAAAAACAAAACATTTTACATTTGTCAAGTAAATTTGATAATTCACAGATAGAATTAACTTTTGTCGTTTCAATCAACACCTTACGCATTACGAGTAATTTAAAAAATCTGCAACAGAAGTCTGAAGTATGACGACATGGTCGTATAGAGACCATAATTTGAAAATTCACTTGACAGTTTTTCCACTAATATCTATCAAACGAATTGTTTAAAATGTATCGGTCGTCTTTGATTATCAGCCTCACCCTTCGCTCGCCTTCACCCTCCGTGTTGGAACACAGGTCTGGTCAGTGTAGGGACACTTCACTCATAGTGGTCATCATTGATTTAATCAGCCCTGCTGTCACAGCAATTTCCTAGCCGGCGTCCAGTGAGTGGCACGCCCTTATTAAGGCCGAACACTTACATTACGTCATCATTGTTGACCACGGTCAGCCGAGTGGGTCAGCTCCCGGAGTAAAGTCTTGTCTTTGTTTTTTCGGTATTAACAACGTACCGGCCATTAAGTGTCTGATAGTACTGCTAGAGCACTGCTAGAGTACGGTTGTGGTGTGTCGGCTAGTACTGCTAGAGTACGGTTGTGGTGTGTCGGCTAGTACTGCTAGAGTACGGTTGTGGTGTGTCGGCTAGTACTGCTAGAGTACGGTTGTGGTGTTAGTGTCTGCTAGTACTGCTAGAGTACGGTTGTGGTGTTAGTGTCTGCTAGTACTGCTAGAGTACGGTTGTGGTGTTAGTGTCTGCTAGTACTGCTAAGGTACGGTTGTGGTGTAAGTGTCTGCTGGTACTGCTAGAGTAAGGTTGTGGTGTAAGTGTCTGCTAGTACTGCTAGAGTACGGTTGTGGTGTGTCTGCTAGTACTGCTAGAGTACGGTTGTGGTGTAAGTGTCTGCTAGAACTGCTATAGTACGGTTGTGGTGTAAGTGTCGGCTAGTACTGCTAGAGTACGGTTGTGGTGTTAGTGTCAGCTAGTACTGTTGTGGTGTTAGTGTCTGCTAGTACTGCTAGAGTACGGTTGTGATGTTAGTGTCGGCTAGTACTGCTAGAGTACGGTTGTGGTGTTGGTGTTGGCTAGTACTGATAGAGTACGGTTGTGGTGTTAGTGTCTGCTAGTACTGCTAGAGTACGTTTGTGGTGTTAGTGTCTGCTAGTACTGCTAGAGTACGTTTGTGGTGTTAGTGTCTGCTAGTACTGCTAGAGTATGGTTGTGGTGTTAGTGTCTGCTAGTACTATTGTGGTGTTGGTGACTAAAATCACTATTAAGGTATTGTACTGGCATCGGCATCTTAATAAACTGTTAGTCTATAGTATACTGTGGCAGAATTAGTAAATGCTAATGCTCTTAGGATACTATTGTACTATCAGTTTATGTTAGCACTATTAGAGTATTGCAGTAGTTGTGCTAACCGTAGCCATTCAAGGCCCTGTATCGCCCAAGTGGTGTGTAATGTTGTTAGGTACTACCCCCCTCTCCTCTCTCCCCGCTTGCTAAGAATGCGTAGCGATGCCCACGGGTCGCAGTGATTTATGACTGTGCCCCAACCCCTTCCTATTCACTCCACAGTCTGTTGTCCTCGGGTCAGTTTACACCTCTGACCTTGTTTTGGTTTAGCTACGTTGTCCATGAACGTGCTAGAAGGTTCTGGACCCTAAATGTTATGAAAGATATGTTGTTCTCGTAGAATTTAAACCCAGAACTTTCCTAAAGATTTAGTATATATATAAGGGAGAGAAGAGATAGTGAGGATAGAGCAATCGCCTGCATCGCACGGGAAGAGTATCAAGCTAGGCTAACCATTTGTAATTGTTACTTGTAATTGCTAACCTTCTACTGTAAACGCTATCGGCTATTGTTGTGAGTTTTTATCCGTTTACATTATTAGCTTATGTTATTATTGGATATTGTTATATTAGGTTTAGAGTTAAACTAATTATACTATTTATTCCTGAACACAAGGTATCGTGTGTTTAATTGTTATTTACATGTTATTATTTCTTTGTATTAAATTAAGAATTGTAAAGTCAGTTACGGTGTTAAATCTTTCCTTTTTTATGTTACGTGCCGTGTTAAACGAGCCATTTAATCATTTCTCTCAACTTTATTGTAAGTGAGAGAGTCAATAACCCTTGCGGACGTAAAATAATTGGTGGCGTCGTCCGTGATTAGGAAATTTTTCCTATTTGAACCATATTTGTAAACTTTTAACTTGTTTACTTTGTATTACATTATACACGTAACTGACTTAGAGTTTTATTTTGACACGATACGTATTAGTCAATTTAGATAAAATAGATTTTATAAGTGCATTAAAACTCAATTTTGTATTTAGTTAGCCTATAACTTTTGTGTCATAATGGAATTTAATTTAAATGAGCCTTCTGTAGAGGCATTGGACAAATGTATGAGAAAAGAACTGTTTTCCATTGCTAAAAAGTTAAAAATAGAAGTTTCTAATTCCGCTGTAAAGAAAACAATAAGAGATCTTATTGTAATACATTTAGTAAACGAAGATCTCTTATCAGAAGATAACCTTGAAACAGTAGAATCACATAATGACTCTAACGCTGAGCTTCAAATAAAGTTAAAACAATTAGAGTTGGAAGCTCAAAAAGAAAAAGAAAAGGAGCTTAAATTGTTAGAATTAGAGGCAAATAAGGAATTTGAATACGACTAAAAGAAATGGAAATTTCAAGTATTAAAATGGCAATGGAAAATATATCTTCAGCTCCTACATGTCAGGACTATGATGCACTAAAATATGCACATATAATCCCACTGTTTAATGAAAAAGAAGTCGACCAATATTTTGTGCAGTTTGAAATAACTGCGACTAATTTTAAAATTCCTGAAAATCTAAGGTCGACATTTTTGCAGCGAGTCCTGACTGGTCGGGCAGCTGAGGTTTTCCTGTCATTGACAGCAGAGCAGCGTAATGATATTAATTTGATAAAGAATATCATTTTAAAAGCTTACGAATGTGTCCCCGAGGCATATAGAAAAAAGTTTAGGGAGCTCTCGAAACACAATGGCCAAACGCATGTAGAGTTCCTCCACCAAAAGGAAAGACTTCTAGACAAATGGTTGCACTCGAAGGACGACATCAACGCTGACTTCGGCAAGCTGAAGAATCTAATCCTCTTTGAAGAGTTCAAGAACTGTGTTCCTGTAGACATCCGGACACATCTTGCTGACCGTGGCGAAGATGACGTGCATAAGGCAGCAGTGTTAGCCGATGAATACATCATCTCTCACGATTTAATTAAAGGTCCATATGACACGAAATCTGACAAAAATCATAGAACATCATTCACTACTGGACATCAACATCAAACAAAGTCAAACACGTTTAGCACCAAGCCACAGATTACATCAAAAGCTGTTTGCTCTTATTGTAAGAAAGATGGACACACCAGGGATGATTGCTGGAACCTGAAGAAGAAAACTGACAAGCCCACTCATCCAAATACCTCACACAAGGTAGCGGCATGTACAAGTGCATACAGTTCTGGTGTGTTCGTTCGTCCGTCGATACGACGAGGACCACTCTAGTCATCCGAGGGTTGTAGACCGCTGGTATGGGATGGATGACAAAAGTGACTTGCGCGGTGATTTGGATTTAAGTGAGAAGGAGTTGCGCAATTCGTCGATCTCACTCTCTCGCCCGAGGCCATCTTATCCAGCGGCAGGACTAAGTCGAGACGGCTGGTGATGGAAACGGGTGCAGTGGATGGCCATGATGTCCTGTGTGTCTTGTCATGCCCTTAGCGTTCCACAACGCTTTGCTGAGATTCGCCTTTTTGACCGTTGACCAACTAGTGGTTCCTCCGCTCTGTCCACCGAATCCAGTCTTCACGTGCATAGATAGACATATCTAGATCACCGAGGGTTTGAGACCCGTCGGCTACCCTCACCAGGTTTAGCAAGCCAGTCGAAGCCGTTGCCCGGGGTGTGGCTACTGCGCACGTTGCAGTTTCTATGAGCCACTGGTGAGAGCTGTGAGACAACTTCCGGATTAATATTAATAGTATTAACAGCCACAAAATGACAAAACCAAGTAAAATACAACCAGACGAGCATTGAAGGAATTCATTTCGAAGATCAGTTCCTTGAAAACTTTAATTTCCTTAATTTGCATTTGTATGTTGTTTATTTCTCCAGCGCTTGATTGTTTTTGTCTTTTAATGACAGCAGAGAAATTTAGGTTCCGCCATTTTGAACAACCGGAAGTCTCCATTTTGTTACAGTTCTGGTAACAAGTCTCTAAAGGCCAAGAAAGTCTACTCTTCCCCAGATGTTGATACAAACTTATCAAAAATTTGTTCTGACTCAGCAATGAGTTTAACCAAGAACAGCAAGGCTAGTTCGACCGACTCCAGCCAAGTTTCCACTTCGACTGGCAGTTTTATGAACTATTCACAGAGATCCTTGTGCTCCGAGAAGAGGTCTACCTCCAGAGAGTGTCATACTGAGGACTCAAGTGAAAGTTTTTATGACTCTACCAAGAGTTTTTACCCTTCTACCCTAGCCGAATGTTCTCAAGACTCAAGCAAGAGTTCCTCTACCAAGGTCCAAACTTCTAAATCAGACC
Organism: Ampullaceana balthica; assembly: GCA_944989445.1. Taxonomy (NCBI): domain Eukaryota; kingdom Metazoa; phylum Mollusca; class Gastropoda; family Lymnaeidae; genus Ampullaceana; species Ampullaceana balthica. The sequence continues at coordinate 1,002,451 of CALYLW010000358.1, forward strand.
AAACTGATGTCCATCAAGATTTCAAGCCTTTCATATCGGAAGGATTTGTGTCACTACCAGGTGATACTTCAAGTCTACGGCCTATCAAGATCTTAAGAGATACAGGAGCTTCACAGTCTTTACTACTTGAGGGTGTACTTCCCTTGTCTGAAACTACTTCTACTGGAAGCAGCTACCTGTTGAGAGGCGTAGAATTAGGATTTATTGATGTTCCACTGCATCAGATAAATCTCAAATCAGACTTAGTCTCCGGACCTGTGGTTGTGGGTGTCCGACCGACATTACCGTTAGACGGAATCCATTTGTTGCTAGGCAACGACTTAGCTGGTGGGAAGGTGATCGCCGAACCCATCGTCACTCATGAGCCTCCTCTGACTGAAATTCAAGATGAGGATCCAGACATATATCCAGCATGTGCTGTTACCCGAGCCATGAGTTCCAAGATTTCTCTACAAGAGATTACCAGGCGGAAGAAAGTCAAGAAAGTCAACCCAGAAGTAGATTTGGGAATGACATTCTTCAAAACTTTAAACGAAGATGCAGATGATCGCAAGACACTAACCCGGCTGCAAATAATCCAAGAACAGAAAATTGATGTGGAAGTCGCAAAACTTCGAGAAGATGCAGTGACTGAGGAAGAAGCCGAACAGTTATCCACATGCTACTACCTGCAGAACGATATGCTGATGAGGAAATGTGACCTCCAGATGCAGCAGTTGATGAAGAGTGGAAGATTGTTCAGCAAATAGTGGTTCCCGCTTCATTTAGAAATAACATCATGAACTTGGCCCATAGCTCACCCCTTTCAGGCCATCTAGGGATACGTAAAACCTACCACAGGATTATATCCCACTTTTATTGGCCCAAGATCAAGGCGAGCGTCACTAAATTTTGCAATACCTGCCATACATGCCAAGTAGTAGGGAAACCAAATCAAAAGATTCCAACAGCACCTCTTAAACCGATTCCAGCATTCGAAGAGCCGTTTAGCCGTGTCATCATAGATTGCGTTGGACCACTGCCTAAAACAAAATCAGGTCACCAATATTTGCTGACTATTATGTGTTCTTCAACACGTTTCCCTGAAGCTATACCTCTCAGGAACATCAAGACAACAAATATTATAAAAGCTTTAACGAAGTTCTTCACTTTGTTCGGCCTACCCAAGTTGCTTCAGTCTGACCAGGGAAGCAACTTTAAAGCAGGACTGTTTAAACAAGTCATGGACCAACTTGGCATTGAACACTGCCTGTCTAGTGCATATCATCCAGAGTCACAGGGAGAATTGATCTTGGGCCAATAAAAGTGGGATATAATCCTGTGGTAGGTTTTACGTATCCCTAGATGGCCTGAAAGGGGTGAGCTATAGGACAAGTTCATGATGTCATTTCTAAATGAAGCGGGAACCACTATTTGCTGAACAATTTTCCACTCTTCATCAACTGCTGCATCTGGAGGTCGCCATTTCCTCATCAGCATATCGTTCTGCAGGTAGTAGCATGTGGACAACTGTTCGGCTTCTTCCTCAGTCACTGCATCTTCTCGAAGTTTTGCGAATTCCGGATCAATTTTCTGTTCCTGGATTATTTGCAGCCGGGTTAGTGTCTTGCGATCATCTGCCTCTTCGTTTAAAGTTTTGAAGAATGTCGTTCCCAAATCTACTTCTGGGTTGACTTTCTTGACTTTCTTCCGCCTGGTAATCTCTTGTAGAGAAATCTTGGAACTCATGGCTCGGGTGACAGCACATGCTGGATATATGTCGACAGACAGTGGAGTGAATAGGAAGGGGGTGGGGCACAGTCATAAATCACTGCGACCGGTTGGGAATCGCTAAGCATTCTTGGCAAGCGGGGAGAGAGGATAGTGGGGGGGGGGTAGTACCTAACACTTCCCCTCTTTAAAAAAAAGAATTTACATTTCTTAAAATTGAATTCTTTTCTAATTCGGGTCCTTACAAACAGTTACAGAGATCTAATATAAAACCTCAGTTTTAAAGGTACACAAATTGTAAACAGATTATTTTCAATGTAAATAGAACAACAATCTTATACAAAAATTTAAGTTAATAAACAATCATATTGTAATTGTCATACAATTAAATATATAGGTCACAAAATTATTCTTGGGAATTCTACCATAGCTCTTATTCCTTGCTCAAACTACCATAGCTCTTATTCCTTGCTCAAACTACCATAGCTCTTATTCCTTGCTCAAACTACCATAGCTCTTATTCCTTACTCAAACTACCATAGCTCTTATTCCTTACTCAAACTACCATAGCTCTTATTCCTTACTCAAACTACCATAGCTCTTACTCCTTACTCAAACTACCATAGCTCTTATTCCTTACTCAAACTACCATAGCTCTTATTCCTTACTCAAACTACCATAGCTCTTATTCCTTGCTCAAACTACCATAGCTCTTATTCCTTACTCAAACTACCATAGCTCTTATTCCTTACTCAAACTACCATAGCTCTTTAATCATTCAGCATTAATTTAAAACCTCCTTAAATAATATAAACTTTCCTACATCATTAATTTACGCCTTAATTCATTATACACTTGTAATATATATTTAAAACTACACACAGTAGTAAAACCAGCTTGCAGTGTGTAAACCTGCCTAAAGTTAATAACATAATAACATGAAACTAACTTAAAGCCTGGTTTGTAGGAAGAAAAACAGAATAAGCCTTCATAACCCTTGGCATCTTTTTGAACATGAACAGGATGGAAATAAAAAATAAAATAAAATAAAATCCCTAGAGACAGAGAACAAATGTGGAAAAATGGGCCTGGAAGTCCTTGAGTTCTAGTTCAATGCAACGTACTCTCAGATGCTTGTAGGCCCAGGAAGGGAGGCTGATTAAAAAGGACATTTAAAAAGAAATATCCGAGGCAGCCGAAATAGCCAAAGGCTGGAAAAACTGTGGATGCTGGACGGTGTAGACCTGGGCACCTTTAGTTAAAGGGATTATGGAATTGTGCTGGACGGTGTAGACCTGGGCACCTTTAGTTAAAGGGATTATGGAATTGTGCTGGACGGTGTAGACCTGGGCACCTTTAGTTAAAGGGATTATGGAATTGTGCTGGACGGTGTAGACCTGGGCACCTTTAGTTAAAGGGATTATGGAATTGTGCTGGACGGTGTAGATCTGGGCACCTTTAGTTAAAGGGATTATGGAATTGTGCTGGACGGTGTAGACCTGGGCACCTTTAGTTAAAGGGATTATGGAATTGTGCTGGACGGTGTAGACCTGGGCACCTTTAGTTAAAGGGATTATGGAATTGTGCTGGACGGTGTAGACCTGGGCACCTTTAGTTAAAGGGATTATGGAATTGTGCTGGACGGTGTAGACCTGGGCACCTTTAGTTAAAGGGATTATGGAATTGTGCTGGACGGTGTAGACCTGGGCACCTTTAGTTAAAGGGATTATGGAATTGTGCTGGACGGTGTAGACCTGGGCACCTTTAGTTAAAGGGATTATGGAATTGTGCTGGACGGTGTAGACCTGGGCACCTTTAGTTAAAGGGATTATGGAATTGTGCTGGACGGTGTAGACCTGGGCACCTTTAGTTAAAGGGATTATGGAATTGTGCTGGACGGTGTAGACCTGGGCACCTTTAGTTAAAGGGATTATGGAATTGTGCTGGACGGTGTAGACCTGGGCACCTTTAGTTAAAGGGATTGTGGAATTGTGCTGGACGGTGTAGACCTGGGCACCTTTAGTGAAAGGGATTATGGAATTGTACTGCAGGGTGCCGGTATTAAGGTAGGCATTGTGAGTGTATAGGAAGACATTAAACTACAATAGGATACTGATTGTAAACACGCTATATATGCTACAGATAGCCAGCTATAATATGTTGTCTTATATGTGAGATACCATGCATTTATGATTTCTGAGAGCTATATCAATGATACCAATAGCCAGTCAGGGATTATGGGTGATGTAGATTCCTATAGTATTTTGTTAGGGAATATATGATATAAATAATGCGAGAAACTTAACAGGGCTTGATTTCAATAAATTAGTTTCTCATGCAATGTTTGAAATAAATAATTCATATTCATAGAATAAGTGAAAGACATTTCAAGAATTGTGACTCAGCGATTCTTTAATTTAAAATATGTTAATGTCATTTCAAAACGATGTATTTTATTTAAAAGATGCAAAAAGTTATTGCATTAATCTATTTTTTAAAAATGGCTTATTTACATTTGAAAAAAAAACACAATTATTTAAACATAGGTATTTATCATTTAGTTATTGTATATAACATGGGATTAGTTTCGACTAGGCCTGCTGGCGGATTAAGTGGGGGGTGGGTGATTGGGCTGAAGCCAGGGACCGGGCCGCCAAACTCATTATATAGGTGTGTAAAATGTTTGAAAACAGCATAAATAAAATAATAAAAGCTCATCTATTTAACGAATGAAAATGTCGAAGAGTGTGAAATACCGGAAAACGTCATCTATTTGTAATACCATCTAAAAGTTATATGCAGGAAACAGGAAACCTATCAATAACAAAAATTCGATTTCGTATTAGTTTGCAAAAATTTCAAAAGTTTAAAAGAATTTCAAATGAAGATAGAAGTTCAATATGACAACAAAGACTGAGTCTGCTCTCTTTAATGAGCATTCAATGGGAAATCGTAAGCTCTATTAGCTTTACTGACTTATTTGATAACTTTGCCATGAGAAAATTTCGCAAACGTAGGTTCTAGGTTGAAATATATAATAATACTATACACTATACACTATACACTATACACTATACACTATACACTATACACTATACATATTTTAAAGAAGTGCGGATTCATGTAACTTTATATAAATTAAATTGACTTCTTTTTAATTTTTTTTTCTTACAAGTTGCAGTCTTTCATTAACTGCTAGGAGTAATTTTATTTAAATGGGCGCTGGCTGGACCGCGCCCCAGTTTGAATTGCAGCCAGGGGCCCCTGTAACCTTAATCCGCCTCTGGTTTCGACTGCCCTTCTTCTTGAAGTGATTTTTGTCAAAAGTGGATACCCAACTTTATGTATTCATTTAATACCCAACTTTATGTTTTCATTTAATACCCAACTTTATGTTTTCATTTAATACCCAACTTTATGTATTCATTTAATACCCAACTTTATGTTTTCATTTAATACCCAACTTTATGTATTCATTTAATACCCAACTTTATGTTTTCATTTAATACCCAACTTTATGTTTTCATTTAATACCCAACTTTATGTATTCATTTATTACCCAATTTTATGTTTCCATTTAATACCCAACTTTATGTATTTATTTAATACCCAACTTTATGTATTCATTTAATACCCAACTTTATGTATTCATTTAATACCGTTTGATCAACAATGTGCGTACCACTTTAAGAAGTTAATAACATTTTATTTCTCAATATTATATTTTAGCATTTTAAATTTGCAGCTATTGATAATTTAAAAGTATTTTCAAACTTTTACAATTTAAAAAAAAACTTACCTATTTCTTGCATTAATGTTTAAATAATTACCCCATCAATTCATGGTCATTAAGACACCATATAGATAATTGAGTAGCTTTGTGGCTATGACAAAACAATGAGATTTTATGAACACGCAACATTCCACACACATAAACAGATTAATATATCACCATATCACTATCAGTTACCAGAGATATTACATTTATTGTAGTTACCAGAGATATTACATTTATTGTATTGGTCAGAGATATTACATTTATTGTAGTGGCCAGAGATATTACATTTATTGTAGTGGCCAGATATATTACATTTATTGTAGTGGCCAGAGATATTACATTTATTACAGCAACCAGAGATATCTCAATTATTGCACTATAAACTATAAAAGATAATTAATTTTGATAGATAAAGTATAAAGTTGTAAATAAAAATCGTGTCATCCACAAATAAAGACATTTAAACTACGACAACTTTTCTTTTTAAATACATGTAGCAGAAAGATTTGATACTACGGAATATTCAAAATTGACATTTGCTAATTAAAATCATTAAACCTAGAAAACTAAAGGATAGAAAAACAAACATCAAAGTAGCAATAATACATGATGTAATGAATTCTAACTTGAAGATAGAACACACAGATAATGTAATACAACCCTCACAATGATATAGGGATAAAAAAAACAATTTTCCGTATGCAAGAGCAAACATACAAATTCTCGTTCTTCCGTCTGGAATCCGGTCTTGGAATGAGTTGGCTGATCAAATGAGTTGGCTGATCAAATGAGTTGGCTGATCAAATGAGGAAAACCATATCACTATCAACATTCAAAGCACAAGACATGACGTGAACTATGGATAAGCGTATGATACAATAAGCTTCAGTAAAGAAAAGCGAACGTCTGTAATAGATAAGATAACAAAGACAAACAATTTAATAACAATACTATTTATAATCTTTGGTGATTAAATATTTTCATTAAATTCCCAAAAGACGCTCTAAGCTAAAAATGTATAAACGTATTAATTACACTACAAATAGATATTTTATCGTTAAAAAGTACTTAAAGCACTTATCTACAAATATTCGAATTACCCTACCAACATTATTTACCTTCCATCAGTTGTGTTCATATATTGTTATGATAAAATTATTATAAATAATCTAATACAAATTTTTACATTTTTCTAGACAAAAAGTCACATTTGATATTGTTGGACATTTATTGAAGTGATACACCGTTACACTATTGATATTGTTGGACATTTATTGAAGTGATACACCGTTACACTATTGATATTGTTGGACATTTATTGAAGTGATACACCGTTACACTATTGATATTGTTGGACATTTATTGAAGTGATACACCGTTACACTATTGATATTGTTGGACATTTATTGAAGTGATACACCGTTACACTATTGATATTGTTGGACATTTATTGAAGTGATACACCGTTACACTATTGATGTTGTTGGACATTTATTGAAGTGATACACCGTTACACTATTGATATTGTTGGACATTTATTGAAGTGATACACCGTTACACTATTGATATTGTTGGACATTTATTGAAGTGATACACCGTTACACTATTGCATCCAATACATAAAAACTGTGTATATTGGGAGACTACTTAATGCCTTTTAACAATAGTTTAATGTGAGTCAAATATCCGTAGGCCATTCAAGCCTAATTGTATTTCTCATAAGACGGTCGAAAAATAATATCTTAACAAATATTTCTGATGTTCTGATAAACTCAGTTTTATTCCCATCATCACTAACTCTTCTAGCCCCCGCCCCTCCCCAGCACTTTTCTTTCAAACACTTTTTATTAATTTCACATTTTAACGATACTGACATAACATATTTATAAATCAATATTGAAAATGCCGCTAAACAATTTAATTTTTATACATCTAAGTCACTTATGGTATTTTTCATTTAACGCACATAATGGGTATGTTATCTGCTGGATATTTTTAACGTGCTAAATTTGACAGACACAAAAGTTCCTAGCACCTGCTAAATACTCACAGGGACAAGATCATGACTCGAAGTAATAAAAAAAAATTTGGCTATTAACATTTAGAAAGTTATTTTGTTGCGAGAGTATACTAAATTTGTAAGTGACTTCTAACCACGGCAGTTGAAAGTAAAACGTAAAACTAAAAACTTGTGGGGCGGTATGCTGTCTGTTGTCCGACGGACCAACAACGACTGCAATCTTGTGATTATGAGGGACCAGGAGTAGATGTTATCCTAACATAGTTAGACAAATAATGTGCACTCAGCCCTTTCCTTTTCATAAATTCTATTTTTACAATAACACAAACTTTGGGCTTCGTACAAAGATAATCAAAACAACTGCCTGTCATGTCCAGGTTCATACCGCCCAAGTTCAATAGCTTGAAGCAATAAAGGTAATAAATAATAGCTGTTTGTTTTGCAAACTTCAAACTTGTGAGTTTTTAGTCTCAGCCAGCAATGGTCGTTTAGCGTTCCATTTGATTTTAAAACTGTCGGTAAAATCGTGTAGACGCCTGAAAGATCCTTTAGACATCAGCAATGCATTTTCATGTACCCATTAATCATTTTTAAGGTCTATTCGGGCTATTACCCAAATGCAGACAAAAAGATTTTAAATCAGTCATGACTATTGCAGAGACATAATCACAAAACAAAAGTCGAGCAGACGTTTAACAAACATCGCGACAGGCGATGAAAGATACAGTTTTAATGTAAATCTGAAGATGTGACAAAACATATAACTAAAGTATATATCAAGACGAAATATTTCCTGCATTTAGTTGTTAGGACTTTGGGTATACCGTAGTTATGTTTCCAAAATATAACTAAACTTTGAACTTGTTAGCTCTTATAGAGATGTTTAAATACATCTTTCCTAGATTCTGACAAAGTTATGGTGACATTGTGTGAATTTGTTGACAGTAGTCAGTTATTTTAGTGTCAGTCCCTACAAATATGACCTTAATTTGATCTTTCTGTAAGTGCATGAAATAACTTGGGTTTGATCTGTAAGTGCATGAAATAACTTGGGTTTGATCTGTAAGTGAGGATGCTCACTGGATGTGACATAAACTAGCATCCTAACTTTGTCATTTATATCTTACCTGCTTGAAACTTGTTGGATAATAATCATTATCACCATATTAAGAATGCCATACAATCAAATAACGCCATACAATCAAATAACGCCATAACATCAAGCCATGCAGACTACAGTGTTAAATTTCGCGAATATAATTTTTAATGAGACAGTAAATATTTGGCTTGTCAGTAAAGAATTAGCTTCTCCGAAAACTTTTCGCTATTTCTTTTAAATTTCGGGCATTTGTAAACACTTGGAGTGTTCTTAGAAATTTTGACTGTTCTTAAGAGACACGCGCCGACTTGAAACTTTTCTCTGGACTTTTAGTTCGTGAACATTAGTTGACGACGAACATGAACATGAACATGACGGGAGAAGTTGAGAACTGAGGGGTTGTAGATCTTTGTGCATAACAAGAAGAATTTTAGATCTAAGTGAAATGATCCACAGGAAAAGTTCAAACAACTTTATAGAGATAAATTTTCTTGCGTAAATGCTGATATGCATGGTATAAAAAGCCGCAAAAGATTCAAAAGTACTACCGACTTCAAAAACTGCCACGTTAGGTAGTAAGAGCCTAGCTCTGAGACCGATGAATATTGCACATTTCTCACTTTGGTCTTTCTTTTTATGAAAGTTGAATATATTTTTAAAAAATTTAAATATGTTTATAGAAAAATGTAAACCTGCTTGTACAAAATCAACTGAATTCTTAGGGCACGTTAATGTAATTAGAATACTTCCGTTGTACACGTTACAATTCTCCCCGATTCCTCTCCCATCCGCACCTTTTTAAAACCATTCTATCTTTAAGATTTTAAATGAGAATACCTAATATAATATATTACAGTGTCCACTGAAATACAATTCATTAAACATTCTTCTTGTTTTCAAATTTAGTCCCTGAGATATCGTGAAAGTAAAATTAAAATAAAGAAATTGTTGACAATTACAATTAAAAATGTATTAATGTCTTTTGTATTATGTAAATAAGGTAAATGGAAAATAATGTAGTTAAAAGATCTTAATTATAAATTACCTCCTTCATCTGGCTTATTTAAGAAATGATATTAAAGCCATATAAAACTATTCAACTAAATTTATTATTTATAAAAAATGGATTTTCCTTTATGTTGAGGGTGATTTTTTTTGTTTCATTGAAATGGCTGATGTGCGTCCATTGTTAAGAAATAAATAAATAAATAGTAATAATGGCTTTGAAAGAAACAAATAAAAATTGTACATCACCCGGTTGTGTCGTGAAATATAAGTTTAATCTTTTCAACAGATTTAAGATTAAATACAAAATGTGGTTTTTAAAGATATTGGACATCATTTTATTACTTATTGATATACATGTAATCGCCAATATTATCAAGTATTTTTGTTGTTGTTATTGTTTATGTCTAAATTGTATAATAATTTTAGAAAGATATTTTTAAGGGCAGTAGACTTATGTCTCTAATAAACAATGATACTTAACCCAATAAATGATTACAAATGTTTATTCTACTCAGTATGTTTTGGTTCATTTGTAGAAAATCAAACAGAATATTCACCCCGATGTCCCTTGAGTATTAAGTTGAATCACTTATTTGAATTTTTTTTATATAACATCTCAACTTCAAACTGTTAAGGTATTCATAATATTTTAAATAATGAACAATTTGGTAATGGTATAAATAATGTACATAACTCCTCTCGTATTTTCTACTTTAAAAAGTTACCGGTAGTTTTAATTTTGGAAATGGGTAAAAAAATTAAACTTTGAAATTTGAAAATTATAAGCATAATTATCTGAAAAAAAGTTCAGATGTAATTTTTATTTTATTCCAAGCTTTCTGAAATCAAAAAGTCAATATACAAAAAAATAATAAAAATTGAGAATATATTAAGATTGAGTGATCTTGGAAGTCTTGATAAAAATTAACTCTTTAAACTAAAGCAATTAAACTTTTCATAATTTAATATTCAAAATATGCTAAGATTTTCTTTGACGATCTTGATTTGAACACAAATTTTATACATAAACTATTTTTAGTGCAAATGTTAAGTTAAATTACACAAATTTAATTGTTATATGTTCCTAACATTCAGTTATTTCTGAGAATCGTAAAACTATTAGGATGAAAAGTCTATTTTGTCTCCATTCTTTTTGAAAATAATCTCTACATTGCCATTGGGTTAAAGAGATGTAACGAAATACAGTTATAAGATGTAGTCACACTTGATAAAAGGAGAGTTAATGAAATAGAAATTATTTGTGATAGACAAAGATAAATCATTGAATCTAAAAATGTGTTTACAGTTGAATAAAATGTCAAATCAGGTGCTGTTTTGGAACAAGACTACATGCTGCAACTTGCAGACGGGAAGAATCATTAGTGAGAAGATTGAGTTCAAACATAATGTGAGATTAAATTTTTACAGCATTCATGTCCAGTAAACTTGAAATTTAAACATTTTATTTTGTGTTTTTGTTGTGTTACCATAACCACCGTTACCCCAATGTAGTAACACACATCAATGTGACGTGACGAGCCTCATTACTTATGTCTACCACTGTTGAACTCTGTGGTAGTGTCAGAAACATGAAGACATTGCAACATCGGATTGTAGACCAAAAAAATTAATTCACCTGGAAGAAATCCCCCCCCCCACACACACACACCTTAAAAAACATCGACAAAACAGAAACAAAAACACTTATCCTTTAAGTAGAGAAATCTAATAAAGCGACCACCATAAGTAATAAATTTCTATGTCCTATTGATCTAATTAAAATGTAGAGCTATTGATCGAAATTTTCATTCCTCGCATTCGCTACCTATAGCACTGCAAATAATATTAATGACAAAATTACAGACTACAGCCTAGTATTGTGTTACTTACCGCTGATAGAATTTCTCTGAATGTTGTATTCGTTGAAGCGAGGTAACTGATTATATCCAAGAATTTTACGAAGCACTATGCTAAAAGCAAAAAAAACACAAAAATCCACCTTAAAATCCACCCAGAAAGTGGCTAGTCACCGACAGTTGTAAACTGCTATATCCTGTGCTATTGATCCGTCATGTCTACTGCGCCAATCTGGTATCCCAGTTTTAAAATTCTGCCTCATTTGCATAATCCTGCCTTTTCCCGCATCAATCAGGTAGCGATCTATACAAATGATCTATTTGGTTGGCGTGTCTGCTGCCGGCCCGCGGCGCGGTATGGCTTCGGGTAGCGGGGGTGGGCGGCAGGTAGAGGTGACTGCTGGTGTAACCAGGCGTTGCCAATAATTGCGATACCCTGTCGCCTGCTTCCAGCGCCACCCCACCTCCCTTCTCCACCCATCTCACTTGACGCTAATAGTCTCTCAAAAATATCAATAGTAGGGCAGCGCTGACTAGGTGCTGGTGGAAACGATGTCTCACATGACAGTGGTACTCAAGGCAAGTGGAACCGGACGTTTTCAATGGTTGAAAATATGAAGATTAACACTGAAAGGAGCATTTAAACAACAGCAAACATTTTGTTCATAAAATTTTCTCCTGACTATGTAAAAAAACAACAATGAATATCTTATTAAAAAGGAATTCCAACGACTCCAAAATGGCTGCTTGCGATATTTTGTGTTGGAAATAGTATTACTTTTGCTGTGACGTAAGCGATGATGCTTTAAATAACGATGAAGCCACGCCAGCTAGTTTTCAACAACAAACAAATTAAAAATTAACCCAAAAAAAAATAAAGAAAGAAGATGTGCCCAGCGAATAAACCATTATTTGAGCATTTCTTTCCAAAATAGTATTTGCTAATTCAAATATTTAATATGACATGTCATTATTGTGATACCTGCTAATAACAACAAACAGGTGGTTCCCTCCTTTCCCGCCCTCCCTTTCCCCCGCATGACCCTAATATGTGGTACCGATTATTGTGGACAAGCCTACAATTTAAGATACCCCTGTCTCTCAGTCACTCTATTTTTCTTTCACTTTCTCTCATTCCGTACCAGTCTGATCCAGTTACTCAACAGAACTCTAAATCACCGACGCAGCCCTTAGCAGCTCGTGTCGGTATTTTATGTCCTGATGAGCATCTATTGAAGTCGGGACGAAATTGGGTGGTCGGCTAACCACACTCACCGACACACGAACAGTCGTAATTCTCAGCTCTCTTTGATCATGTGTCGACCTAATGGAGATCACTTTCTGTCGGGACATGTTGATGAATTTAAACAATAGGGTTAGAGCAGGAACGATTGTCATGGATACAGCAGGAAAGATGACCATGGATACAGCATGTACAATGGTGTAATGCAGGGGTGGGCAACCCTTTTAGAGTGAGGGTCGCATCAGAAGGAAAGGAAACATCAATGAAACAAAATTTAGCCTGGAATCAAGTACAAAAAACCATCTTTAACATAAACTTATTGATTTTTTCGATATTACCGCAGCCTCCCGTGGGCCGCAAAGAACTCCGTAGTGGGCCGCATGCGACCCGCGGGCTGTAGTTTGCCCACCCTTGGTGTAATGTATGTCATTGTTACACCAAAAATACTCGTTTTACAATGGCGTTGGTTGCTCCATGAAGTAATAATTAATGGTCACCTGTGAATCTGAAAAAAATAGCGCTGGTACTGATTTTAAAAAACGTGTTCGATTAATCGTGACATAATTTAATCGATCAATTTCGAATAATTATATTTTATGACGCATATATAGTATATAGGTTCCGTTAAGTTGCGATTCTTTATTTCACGAAATCGGTTAAGTCATGGTAATTCCATAGCTCCCAAATTTAGTAAAGTAATTACACAGCAAATTCGTTCTGCCATGCAAGAAGTAAGGAAGAAAAACATTTTTCTTATAGTATGCACGTCAAACTAAATAACAATAATACGAGGGAAAAGTATGTAAGTAATATATATATATATATATATATATATATATATATATATATATTATATATATATATATATATATATATATATATATATATATATATATATATATATATATAATAAATCAATTGGAAAAAAAAATTAGAAATATTTTCTTAAATTTCAATTTATTAAATTAATTTTAATCGATTCAATTTATTAACGATTAAATGATTAATTAATCGTTAATTTCAGCAGTCCTAGAAAATCAAATATTTCTCCACCCTTTGTCTTATTTCGTATCTCCTGAAATAATATTCACAGTAACTAAAATATATAGTCATCGTATAGCAGTAGCTACTCCTCGAAGTACAATAATACAAATTTCAAAATTAAGAAGAAGTTATAAGTTACAATATGTGGTATCGACATTGTTTAATAATAATAATAATAAATTGATTATTTATATAGCGCTGTATCCCAGTATGGAACTGGGCTCACAGCGCTTTACATGAAAGAAATAACATACCTATAAGTATTAAATTAACTTTCATATCATAACAAACACAAAAATTACAGTACATTATACATAAGCTACGTTAATCATTTACAAGAAATGTTGTTTCATTAATTTTGAAAATAAATTTTGAAAAGATGTGTCTTAAGTGCAGTCTTGAAGGACTTAGTTGTTTGAATACTACGTATTTGTAATGGTAGAGAATTCCATTGTTTGGCTGCACAAAAAGAGAACGACCTTTCACCAAATGTTTTGGTGCGTGTCGCAGGAACAGAGAGAACGCGGGTGTCTGCAGAAGATCGTAGCTGGCGAGTGGGTGAGTAGACCGACAAAAGTTCAATAAGATACGATGGGCATGAGTCCGAAATGAAGTTGTGACAGAGAACGGCCAGTTTGTAATCAATACGGGCTTGTATAGGCAGCCAATGAAGTGAGCGAAGAAGTGGAGTAACATGGTCATGTTTTTTTGCCTTGAGCACCAGTCTGGCAGCTGAATTTTGAACTCTCTGTATTTTTTCAATGCATTGTTTTGGCGCACCTGACAGAAGAGAATTGCAGTAATCCATACGAGCTAGTACAAGAGCACAGACTAGAGTTTTTGTTGCACTAACTGTTAAGTAATGACGGATTGAGCTGATCTGACGAATGGCAGTGTAGGCAGAGCGACAGATGTGATTGATGAAGTTGTTAATAGACATGTTGTCAGAAATAATGTAGCCAAGATTCCTAGTCGATGTTGTGAACAGAATATCCGAACTGGCTACGTGAATTGACCTCGAAAGAGACAAAGTACTGCGTGATTTATTGTTGCAAAATAGAAGTGCTTCAGTCTTGTCATCATTCAACTTGAGTTTGCTTAACGTCATCCAAGACTTTACCTCACCAATGCACTCTTGCATCAATTGGACAACAGAGTCCATATTAGAGGGATCAGTGTGAGTATATAGCTGAGTATCATCTGCAAATGATTGGCTTTTAACTAAATGCTTTTCGAGCAGTAGAAGTAGTGTCCTTGTATACAGTACAAAAAGTACCGGACCCAAAACAGAGCCCTGAGGCTCACCATAAAGCAAGTCAGCTTTGTGAGAGATACAGCCATCCACTGATACTACCTGTGATCTGTTAGATAAGTATGATTGAAACCAAGCCAGAACTGAGCCAGAAATTCCAAAATAATTTTGCAGGGTTTTCAGCAGTGTTTGATGGTCGACAGTGTTTAAACGTTCCTTGACGTGCAATAAAAAAAAATAGATTGTACTCATGGATGCTTTCATGGATTAGGAAGTATGCTCGATGTCAACAATTTTTTTTTAATTTTAAAAATGATGGATATATATTAATTGGTACAAGTGCTTAATTAAATGAAGAGTAAAGCTAATTGCTACAGGGAATTTTATCTTTTTTATAAAAGAGTGAGAATTTAAAGTAATGGGGTCAACAATATATTTTGAGCTCTAGTCGCATGTTTGAAATAATACTCCTTTGACCAAAGTCAACAATTAAGGAACTCAGTTATCACATGGCTTTCGATACTCTCTATTTTCTTGAAATCATTTTCTCCAGTTAGCCTTAAATAGGTACTTGACTTTATGTACTTGTCTCAGTGATTCCATCAATTTTTAATCTCAATTGTTGAAGCAGAAATTTTAACCTCTTTGGAAAAAAACTGAAACAAGATGTTCCAGGAATGAAATCCGCCACTCTATTAAAACTAATTCATCGGAAATTTTCAAACCTCGTTTACAAATCGCCAACCAAAAACCGCACTTGAAACTCCTCTTTACGCGCACGGCAAGCCATCAAAGTTGGCGTTAGAGAATATTTCAGCCTTGCCCCGAATAAGAGATTTTTTCTCCCTCATGGGCTGACGTTTAGAAGCCGTGGGTTTTACATACCACAGACGTACGCTCCACTGGAGGCCAAAGGCAATTCAAATCTGGAAAGAAAAAATATGAACTTGTTTTTATTTTTAATAAAAAAATCTTTTTACGATTTAATCCTAAGCGAACGACGACCCCCACACATTTGGTACGCGGAGGAAAATGGCAACACAAGGGCCCCTTTGAGTCCTTTGTTAACAACCATTGGGGGGGATTCTTAAGGCGAGGAATTATGGGTTTTATTGGCTTTCCCTTTTTTATAGGCCCATTGCATTCGGGCTGTTTGAGAAGCGATGTCAGCCCCAAGGCCACCCATGAAGTTAGAATTTTAAGTTTTTCAACAAATCATTTTAAGATTAACTTTTGGCTATTTCATTCCACCGCAGTTGTCTCCCATTCAAATCTCGCTGTATAATTCAACAACAGGGATCATAAACCAGTCCTCGACCTCCCCATTCTCAATACACCAACATATTACCCCGCCTCAACACACACACATTAAACCTCACACTCCAAATATAACCCCGACCCAAACATCCTAATTAACTCACAAATAACACTCAACCCCCACACATATTACCCATCGAATAGCTCACACACATTACCAAACTTATACCCACACACATATTACCCATCGAATAGCTCACACACATTACCAAACTTATACCCACACACAATTTAACAACACACCCATTTACCAATTTATTTTTTTGTAAATATAACCACAACTTCATCAATCACATCTGTCGCTCTGCCTACACTGCCATTAGTCAGATCAGTTCAATCCGTCATTACTTAACAGTTAGTGCCACAAAAACTCTAGTCCAGCGGTTCTCAACCTGTGGGTCGCGACCCCCACGGGGGTCGAATGACGATTTGGCAGGGGTCGCCAAAGACCATTGGAAAAATATGTTTTTTGTGTGTTTAAATGTGTAAAAATGTGTAAACCTTGCCATGTACATATTTTGTCTATTACTCTATACTAGTCTATAGTCAGTCTATTCAGTAACTTTAGTAAGTTTAGTTGTTGTTACTTAATTATTTTTAGCTTTTTATAATGTTTATTTCAACACTATTATATGAAGCCCCTCAACAACCGGTAATTATATCAACAGAGAGTAGGGCGCGTCTGGATGCTCAGATGTCTGAGCTCAGAGGGCTGGCTAAGTGACTTAGAAGCTGAACTGCTGCTGCTGCTTCTGGTTCCACACACTGTAGTGTAGGGCTGTAGGTCAATATTTCATTGTGCGTGGTATTGAAAGCTATCGTTATACATTTTTCATTTTAAATTTATCGTTTTTAAACATACCGATGGAAATGGAACATGCAGAGAAGAACATTATGATTAAGAAAAGAAAATATAGTGACGATTTCTTACAATATGGTTTTACTTCAATAGTTACAGCAGGAATTGAGAAACAGCAATGCGTTATTTGTAATGAAGTTCTTTCAGTCGAATCTATGAAGCCAAACAAACTGAAACGTCATTTTGATAGCAAACATCCAAGTTTTGCGGGGAAGGATACCGAGTATTTTAGAAGTAAAACTGATGGCGTCAGGAAACCCAGACTTGACACTGGCGGCAAGTACCACCAACAAAACATAGCAGCCGTTGAAGCTTCATATTTGGTGGCGCTCAGAATCGCAAGAGCTATGAAGCCTCACACCATTGCCGAAGACTTATTGTTGCCAGCGGCCAAAGATATTGTTCGAGTTATGATCGGACCCGAATTTGTTAAGAAATTGAGTGCAATTTCCTTATCTAATGACACTGTCCGGAGAAGAATAGATGATATGTCTGCTGATATTATTGATCAGGTAATCCAGGAAATAAAATCTGCTCCACTTCCAATATTTAGCATCCAGCTTGACGAATCTACGGACGTTGCAAACTGTTCACAACTACTGGTTTACGCGAGATATATAAATGAAGGCGACTTTAAAGATGAGTTTCTTTTTTGCAAACCTCTTGAAACGACAACAACTGCACGGGATGTATTTGATACAGTTGGTTCATTTCTGAAAGATCAAAAGATCTCTTGGGAAAAGGTTTGTGATGTTTGCACTGATGGTGCTCCAGCTATGCTAGGATGTCGGTCTGGATTTCAACGTTTGGTACTAAATGAATCACCAAAAGTCATTGGAACTCACTGTATGATTCATCGACAAGTGCTAGCAACGAAGACGTTGCCACAAGAGTTTCAGGAAGTAATGAAAAGCGTCGTAAGTTCCGTCAATTTTGTAAAATGCGAGTGCGCTGAACAGTCGTCTGTTTTCGAAACTTTGTAATGAGATGGATGCGTCCAATGATGTTCTGCTATTTCACACTGAAGTGAGATGGTTGTCGAGAGGGAAAGTTTTGAAACGCGTTTTTGATCTTCGTGACGAACTAAAAATGTTCTTTAATCAGAAGTCTTTAATCAAGTGTTTGCAGTCATATCCTGTTCTGTCCGAAACTGTGTTGCGCCTTCTTCTTCCTTTTCCAACAACTTATCTTTGCGAAACAGAGTTTTCCAGCTTGCTGGTTATCAGGTCTAAATACAGAAGTCGACTTGTTGTGGAAGATGATCTTCGTTGTGCTCTCGCAAAGACTGTCCCGAGAATTTCTGATCTTGTGAGAAAGAAGCAACCTCAACCTTCACATTAATTGACTTTGGCTTTCTTACGTATTTGTAATTAGAAATAAATACGAATACCTTGTATGTAATGTATGATGAGAATTGTAATCATTGTTACATATTGTGTTTTTTTATTACTAACTACATTACTACGAGAACGGTGTCTGTGCTTTATTTACGTAAAATTTGTAAAAATGAGAATACAATGTCATTCTGCATATAAGATATAATTAAATATATTATAACAGTAGCAAAATTACAGCTATAAGGTAGATACCAAAAAAATTTGACGTAGGGGGTCGCCACAGCACGAGTAATTTATTAAAAGGGTCGCGACACAAGAAAGGTTGAGAACCGCTGCTCTATCTGTGCTCTTGTTTTAGCTCGCATGGATTACTGCAATTCTTTTCTGTCAGGTGCGCCAAAACAATGCATTGAAAATCTACAGAAAGTTCAAAATTCAGCAGCCAGATTAGTTCTAAAGGCAAAAAAATATGACAATGTTACTCGGTTATTTGAATAAATTCATTGGCTACCTATACAAGTCCGAATTGATTACAAACTGGCCGTTCTCTGTCACAACTTCTTTTCTGACTCATGCCCTTCCTATCTTACTGAGCTTCTGTCGGTCTACTCACCAAGTCGTCAGCTACGCTTTTCTGCAGACACACGCATTGTCTGTGTTCTTAAGACACGAACTAAAACTTTTGGCGAAAGGTCATTCTCTTTTTGTGCAGCATACAATGCAATTCTCTACCATTACACATCCTGAGTATTTCATCTACCAAGTCCTTCAAGACTGTACTTAAGACGCATCTTTTCAAAATTTAAAGAAACAACATTTCTTTTTAATGATTGACGTAGCTTATGTGTAAGGTACTGTCATTTATATCGTTATTTTGATAAGAATATTTATTTAATTATTATATGTATGTTATTATCTCCATGTAAAGTGCTGTGAGCCCGGCTCTTTGCTGGGATACAGCGCTATAAAAAGTATCAATTTATTATTATTATTATTACGCAGTCAATAACACCCCAAACACATTATCCAGCCAATACCTCCACACACTTAAGCCCCAATACCCCAACTCACAGTACACACCCTACACACATTACCTAGTCAATAAAGCTCCACACACATACACAAGTTTTAGTAAGATCATACGAGTTCTTGAGAGTATGATTTTGAGAATCGACAGATAGGAGAAAATGAGGCAAAACAATATGTGTCTTATCAATTACAGATGCACATCTATACAGAAGATTTTTGCGCCCAAGCCTTATGCATGGTTTAAGTCTAGTCTTGCATTTTATTTGAGATTAAATGTTGATATATTTTTGGTTTTCCTGATTTGATCAGGCAAACCATTCCAAGCCCGAATTACAAATTGGAAGAACGAGAATTTGCATGTGTTTATTCTTGTATGTGGGTTGTATTAAATTATCTTTGTGCTGTATTTCCAAGTTAGAATTAATTGCTTCATGTATAGTTATTAATTGCTCTTCGTTCTTCTATTCTCTAGTGTTTCTAGGTTTAATATTTAATTATGCGTGTTACTCAATTTCAGTAACTTAACTTACAAAATATTAGAAATAGGCTTTGTCATTTCTAAATCCGGAAAACGTCATAGCTCAATGAGTAATGTTCTATTGATAGATTACATTTTAGCGGAACAATGTTTTGAAGCATAAATACAGTCGAATCACTATGTTCTCAAAATTGCTAGCATAGTAAAATTACGAAACTGTTTTTCCTTCTTCAAATCCAATAAGCTGTCTTAAGTTAACGAAGAATTAACAAATAGCTGATAAGATAATCCTTCTCAATATACCTTCATTTACATTCACTCATATCTTTTAATAAATTTTTATGAAATTTGTCCTTTAAAAAAGATAATATAGCCCCAATAGTTCTATTATTAGAATTCTGGTTATTATGGCAAAGCCTATACAAACAACAATTTTCAACAATAAATCTCTTCACCAACCATGTTCACTACTAAATAAACTAGAACATTTTTTTTTAATCAGTAGTTAACCTTTTCATAACTCAAACACTTTCCTGCGACATTTTGATTCCACATTTATCTAAAATATTCTACAACATTCTTTATAATACTGTGGATCTCATAAACACATCACATTAATACAATCAGTATTTAGGGATCATTTGCATGTTTCAGTGAACTTGGCTAATGTACACAATTATTTTTGTCTAGAAATTTTATTCTGGTTTGTACACACATTTTTTTAAAAATAATAGTTTATATTGTTCAAGTAATTCAAAAACCATTAAATGGCAATACGTCATGATTCAATAGATAACCACCTCAAGTTATGCAGAGTATTGGCAATTAACCTTTTCAAAAGTATTTCTGTTTCCGATCAGAAAATACATCCAAAGAAAACGAAATCTTTGAAATGCTATCTTTGAATAAACTAGTTGGAACAGTTCAGGATATGGGAAAATTGATATATGGAGGACGGGGTGTACTTATTTACTGCTTGGGACACTTTCCATTTTTAACCCAATGATTTTCAACAATATTTTTCTCATCACAATTCTTGTGCAAGAAACTTGGGGTTGAGGGGAGGGGAAAAAGATTAAGAAATGTTAGTGGGTGGGGCGGGTGTGTTTAAACAGAAAATTAATATTAGCAGGAGATTGTGCTTTGAAGAGGCCATTGCAAGACTCCTCTAGGGGCCAAGCTATTCATCATCTGCTCCCCAACACCTTTTGTGCCATTCTGAATCTCGCCGGCGATCTCGTCCTGTGTTTGCGCAGTGTCAAAACTGTGAATGGCCTCCCCTTGGCCAATTTTTGTTCAGCTGCAACCAACAGCCCCTGCTCTAGAAACCAAACAAAGATTGAAATAAGGTTTTAATTTTTTTCTTTAAAAAGGTTTTTAAAAAATCAAGATACCATCAACTTTCTCTATTGGAATATTTTTCCCTAGACTGGTGGTATTCTTATGCTTATTATAGGTGCATTCGATGCTTTTATTATTTTATCATCAAATCTTATACAAAGAAAAACAACGTGGTTAAATAAATTAGAAACGGAGAAGACTTCTTGGGGGGAAAAATGATTCTTTTATGGCATAATTCATGATGTTGGTGTTATTTCAATATTTTTATCACACCATAAATCTTAAGATTTGTTGTTGTTTTTTTTACCTGAAAAGGTGGAAAAGGCATGGGAGGAGGCAAACTGGTTCAGGTCTGTCACATTTCAGTTATCAACTTTTGGCAAACAAGTGTGTGGCACCTGTAAGATCGAGTAGCTTTTGACACGCTTTCAAATGGCTACACGTAAAGAACCTGCTACACGGTTAAAACATTCTTATACATGCATCTGATTCGGCTTTGTAAACTGTCATTTATTGGCATTGCTACTTTAACTTGGCACAGATAATTGGTTGTGCAGCTCTGAGTAATTGTCTCCCACTACGAATGGGAAGACTTTGGTCAGACATAAAAACTATCTGCAGAACACAATCGACTTGATAAATAACACTGTCCTTTACAAACAGTATAATTTATAACTTCCTCTTTTGCTCATTCTCACTAACGGAAAGGTGAACGCCAGAATCGCAAAGCGGCAGCTATAGTTAAATTGATTAAGCCTTGTGAAATACCGAATACACTAAATGTGTATGTGTGCTTATGTGGATGTATCGAACTATAATTTTATTTTATGTAACCGTAATTGTTTCTATGTAGGAATAATTGTTTGTATCTCACCATAATGATTTATGTCCAACAAAAATTGATCTAACATAATGTTAAATACATTTGATAAGTACAATCTACATAATAATAATAATAATAATAATAATAATAATAATAATAATAAATAAAGGTTAAAAAAAATGATTTTTAAAAACAACGTTTTTACAAGAGGACTAAAAAGAAGGAAATAATTTAAAACTTGTAAGTTCAAGTACTTTCATTTAATATAACTAAAAACGTGGGGCGGGCGCTTATGAGGTTTAACATATGCAGCTCACTCATTCTCTCACTTATAGATCTCTCTTTTGCCTTCTAAATTAGAAATCTTTAATTTTTATACCAAACACCCGTCCCCACGTTTTTAGTCATATTAAATGAAAGTACTTGAACTTACAAGTTTTAAATTATTTTCTTCTTTTTAGTCCTCTTGTAAAAACGTGGTTTTTAAAAATCATTTTTTTTACCTTTATTTATTTTATTCTTTTTAGTCCACTAATAAAAACTTGGTTTTTAACAATATTTTTTTACCTCTATTTATTTTACCAAACACCTCACAAGCGCCCGCCCAACGTTTTAAAAACATTGTGATGTGGTCACGGGGGAAGCTCACGGATGTCAACAAAAGCCGACGTTACAGATGCTAATATATATAGACTATATATAAACTAAAAAGTTCAATAATTTAATAACTGTACATTCGATCGATCTGAAATTTTAATACAATGCATTGTCATCCACGATCTATCTGTGGTAAAATTTTCAGATCTCTAGGACCATGAGAAGTGGTTCAATTTTACGTTGGCAGATTTGAAAAAATCTTGGACAATGCCTCACCAACGAAAGCGAGTTAATAAAAACGTGGTAATAAAACAAACCCGTAAAAACAAAGTTTTTGACTATAAATCCCTTATATATGAGACATAACTAACAGTATTGATTATTTTCCAACATTTACAGACTGACACCGAGTGATGTCCCTTGTCTTTAATAAATGGGGGTGGGATGTGAGGGGGTGTCGGCACGACGGTCGGCGTCAACTCAAACTCACGTGGAAGTTGAAGAAAAAAACAATAACAAACCGTGAATTTGAATTACATACCTCATATAAGGATAAACTAAAAATGCATTAATTTAATTACGGTACTATCGATCGATCTGAAATTTTGATACGATGCATTGTTAGGTGAGTCGGGTCCGTGTGCCAAATTTCAGCTCGATCGGATCACTGGAAGTGGGTCATTTTGGACTTTTCTTTTTCCGCCCGCCCAGCCCAAGACAGAGATGATGAGACGGCCGCGTAGTTAATATAAGGGATTTAAAAATCGACATCCTTCCGTCTCGCAAAGACGATGGTGCATCACCGTTGAGTTGGGTTGCATTTCCTCGAGTGGCTGTGCAGTCCTATCCTTGAGTGACAGTCTTTACCGCAGCTTTTACACACGAGTTCGGTGCTTCCAAATGTTTTGGCCTTTCTCCAAGCTCTTCTTTCTGTAGCCTCCTCCATCCTTTGCTCCTCGACTACTATGACGCCCTCTTTGACAACCGTTCGCCACGTAGATCGGTCTTCTGCCTTACGCTCCCAGTCTGTGCGTATTCTGGCTGTTTTCATATTCCTTTGGCAGACATCTTTATATCACAGACGTGGGGCACCTGTCTTCCTCTTTCCCGATGCCAGTGCTCCATATAGGAGGTCCTTGGGGATGCGTCCAGGGCTCATTCTTTTAACATGTCCTAGCCATCTCAGGCGTCTTTCACTAAGGACTGAGAACATGCTTTGGGTATTGGCACGCATTAGGGCCTCAGTATTAGACACTTTGTCTTGCCATTTAATGCCAAGGATGTGACGCAGGCATCTCAAGTGGAAGCTATTAAGCTTGCACTCTTGGGATTTATTAGTGGTACAATCTACATATTGCACTTGGCTATCGAACTAATCACCCATATTTTAATATCCTAAAGGTATGTCGGTAGTTGTAAACATATTTCAGTAGCAACTTAAGACTGTGTAACACCTAATGTCAGGGTTTTGTCCCCTACCTCCTGGCCAAGGGACATTACTTTTAAGACACAACGGAAAAGGCTGTGGGGCCTCGAAAATTCTAGCAACAACCAATGTTACCTTTAAGCTGCACGATATATGACCGACGCCGCGCAGCATTGTAGAATTACTGCGCAGCATTTAAAAAAATATAACTCAGAAATTGATGCTATGCACCTTTGCACACGAGTTTTTTACTTTGCACACGGATCATCGAACCTTAGAGGGAACATCAACAACGACTTTCTTGGATTCAATTGTTAAATAGTTTGTTCTTTCTTGTCCAAAAGTAAACTCGTTTATAAGTTCTATAGTACTTACTTTAGTTAAAATCTAATATATTAATTTATTCCATTTTAAATCCATTTCTCCATTTTTGTTATACAAAATAACACAGACACACACTCATGTACTCACTTACACTATCTTTCACTTTTTTGAGGGGAGCGTTTATTTGTTATTTTATATTATCCTTTCTAAATACGTCCAATGTTAACGATGAACAAAGTACAAAAAATTCTTTTTGTGTAAAAGGTCTTTGACATTTGTATTGATTTTAAAAGTGGAAATGTTCAACATTTTTAAAGATGGCAAAATGATAAAAAAAACATAAACAACGCTTACTAAATAGGTATTCAAAACTGTGTGTTGAAGGAAAGCGTTTGAAATTTAGTACACCTTTTTAAATTTTCAAATATTTAAAAAAAAATTATTATTCGTTATATAAAGTTACTTACATTATCTTTTAAGGTTCTATAGAACACCACAGAATTTTAGAAAAACATTACTGGAAATGTTAACTAATGTTAAGCATAAAGATTTATAAACAATAGAATATCCATAGCCTCTGTTCATATATACATTGAACAGAGGCTGCTAATAGTTCAGTTTTCCAGCATCTCCCTGGTGGTCTTTTTGAATTTGTCAAACAGTTTTTTGGTCAACTTTGCAAATGAATTTAGTTACCATCAATTTTTAGTTATAAAGAGTATCAGCTTTAATGCTTTGCCTTGTTTCGTTGTAATGTTTATTTAAACATTTCTTTGACTCTGGCATTAAAAAGATAAGTATTGGCAAGATATTTTTGTCCTGCAATAAGAAAGAAATAATCTGTTGTTCGATCTCATAACTTAATTGCCGATTCCTCCTATAACAAAGTAATTGCTAAAAGATGTCATAGATTCATTACTTTTATTTATTTAGCAGCAGTTTTTTGCGTTTAATGATTATTGTTATCATCGGACAAATCACTTTCAATAGGTAATTGGTTTGGCACAGATTGCGAATTGTTCGCCACCAGATGATGGTCGAATAAATTAGTGTTTTTCCAAATACTAATACAGTTTCAAAAACGTTCAATGACTTTTAAAAAAAAATTATTTGTTTAGTCTACGAGTTATGCTAGTTTACTAGTACTATCACTCTCAAGCTGGAAAAGCTTTTCCAGCAGGTTTCTTTAAAAATGGATTCACTTATTTTTTAATTTTAAAAAAATCACCGTGCAGCTAAATTATGTTTATAAGACTCGTAAAAGGAATAGTTTGCGATCGGACGGCCAACAAGGAAATATTTAGAGATCGCGGTTCACTTCGATAACGGAAATGCAGGGAAAAAACCAAGGAAGTTGCATCATCAAAGTATTACAACTTCCTGTAATACTCGACTTTTAATTATCTAATTTATTTATTTTTTTAACTTTCGGATTTTTATAACGTGAAACTTTTTAAGCATCCAAAAATCGTAATTTTAAGGTTCTTGTTGGAATTACGGAATAAGGGGTAAAAAATATGTATAATTCTGATAAAATCGGAATAGTTAGCAGGTCTCCTATTGCCCCAAACCCCATCAAAACCTAATAATTGACTTGACAGCATGGTAGGTAACTCAGTGTCAACGAAATTCATTTCATTTTATTATCTTAATACTGCCTCCACATAATTTGAAGTCATGGAAAGTGGCCACCAAGGCCAAAAGTTTGGACAACCCTGGTTTAAAACGTGGATGCATTCTAATAAATGGTTTTAAAATTTAATAAAGGAGATGCACTGTAATTAGTAAAGAATGTCATTTAAAAAATTGGATATTCCTTCAAGAATCGAAAAAAGAAGCACATTAGCATGTAAAAATTAGAGAATTGTGAACAATAAGAGCCCTTTAAATTCTCAATGGGGTTAGGATGTGTAAGTACTTCAAACTATCATTTCATTTTCGTCGTGTGAAATCTTCAGCGCTAATTTAAAATAAAAAGATACAGTGCCACACAAAGTACTAAACATTTTTATAAAATAAACGTTTGAAACACATATGCTTTTTTATGGACTCAATCAAAAGAAGAATAGAAGGTGTTTAATATATATCAGTTTGAGAATATGTGAATGTGTATGTCTGGAGCTGCAAGTCATTGAAAACCTTGTAAGCATGCATTTTCATCATAAGTGTAATACTTATTCCATCTAAAAATTCATAGTGCGAATTCTATACTTAACAATAACTTCTGCATCCTTCCGTCTCGCGAGACGATGGAGCATCACCGTTTGGTTGTGTTGCATTTTCTAAAGCTATTAAACAAAATGATATTTTGCAATAATAAAGTGCATTGTCTCTTCCGACTTCGGTAAATTACTTGCTTCATTTAAATCCCTGAATGTTGAAATTTAATTGGGAACAGTAAAAAATTGTACATTACGACTTGCTGACAAATAAGAAGAATCAATTACAGATACCATATCAGTGTCACACTGGTCACACTCCCATACTTTTTTCAGTTTCATGGTTTTACAGATCAGTGGCAGAAGTGTGCCAAGAATTTACATCCATAATGGGGTTTAAAGTGTAGCAGTAGGTCCTTTAAAATATTTTTAGAAATAAAGTTCCTTTATTTCTTTTATTTATTTCTTCCATGGCTTTTCTCTAATTTTGATAAAATGTCTCTTTTTATCCTTACATGTTTTGCAGGTATCATTGAAGAGGAATGTCCTTCCCCCCTCTAACAAATGGCCGCCCGAGGATGATTTCCCCCCGCCCCCGCTACACCGCTGAGTCGCGAGCCACTTGCCTCTTACAAAAATGGGTCCCTTCCCGAAAAAGTTTGGGAACCTGTATATTAGGTTATCTTTGTGTTGTATTTCCAATTGAGAATTCAAATCCTTATCTATTATTATTACTTTGCTTTATGCTTTTCTATCCTCTAGTGTTTCAAGGTTTAAAGATTTAACAAATGGGGTTGTTCTTGTCAGTTTTGAATATTTTCCAGGAATGAATTTAGCAACTCTTTTTTTAAAAATATGTTCTAGTTTATCAATCTTTTCTTTGGTGGATTGGTAACATACAGTCTCATACAGAAGATGCATATTCTAGTACAGATCTCACCAAATTGAGGTAGTATTTTAGTTTAATATTCTTATTACATATGTAAAAGTTATTCTTTAGAAAGTTTAAAGTTTTGTTAGATTTTTTTATTACTTCATTGACATGGGGGTATAATTTCTCATTTATTATTTCTCCTAAGTTTTTTTTTCATCTTTACTTTGGATTAGTTATTTTCCATGAAATAACTTTTTTGAATTAATATGTTTCTTTTTCTTTGTTCCTCTTAACAGTTGACACTTTTCTGGATGGAAAGACATACTCCAATTAGTTTCCCATTTTATTAACTCATCTAGGTCTTATAGTTAAATTTTGCTATCTTGTTCTGATTTAATTGTTCTAGAGACTAAACAATAAGCAGGAAATAGCCTGACTTTTTTCCTGTTAAGATGCAGTTTGGTAAATCATTAATGAGAATGAAAAAAAGAGTATGGGACCTAACACAGTTCCTTAACAGTTATCATTTCAAAGTAAGATTATAAATAGACAGTTAGTTGTAGTAACATATCAATGCTATGGTTACTGTAAGCTTTCGGATATAATGTAATTAGGTTAATAAAGCGCTATCAATTTTTCCACGGTTGGTTTTTAGGTTATTTAACCGATTTCCGAATTAAGCTCTCCACCAAAATAACCGAAAATATCTGACACTAATCAAGTTTTTCCTAGCTTAGGTTACAAACACAATTGATAAACTCATTGTGTGTAGACATATAGTGTGTGTGGTGTGGGTGGATGGGATCAAAGCAAGCTAATGGACGTCACATAGTTTATTAAAGCAAGCTAAGGGACGTCACATAGTTTATCAAAGCAAGCTAATGGGACGTCACATAGTTTATCAAAGCAAGCTAATGGGACGTCACATAGTTTATCAAATCAAGCTAAGGGACGTCACATAGTTTATCAAATCAAGCTAATGGACGTCACATAGTTTATCAAAGCAAGCTAATGGACGTCACATAGTTTATCAAAGCAAGCTAATGGACGTCACATAGTTTATCAAAGCTCACCCTGCATAGTTTTTTCTGCCTATACCAAAAGTGCGTGTGTTGGAGGTAAGTTGGTGGTATCTCTTGCGAATTGTATCAATCTAATGTTTCATTTAACAATAACATAATTGACAACTGACATCATCTGTCAGTAAATGTATTGGTATTCTGGACACAATCCTGGAAAACAATACGTTATTTTTGATGACTTCGCGGTAAATATTCAGGATTTAAATTTTTATTTAAACAAATTGCACCTTCCAAAACTATTCTAAAACAATGCAATCACACTCGCAATAGGTGTCAGGAAATTTTACCTCTGATCCTTTCGAAGTTAAGATAAGCGTAGGATGCAATAATCTTCTGTCTAGAAGGAGCGTCTGTAACAGATAGGAAGTCAGTGGCAAAACAAATAAATAAGTAACAACAGGAACTTTAAAAACATTAATAATGAATTTACATTTTATAAATGGGGGAAACCCCGTCTAATGAGGAAATTAATTAAAAAATCTTTATATATAATTCTCTTCGTGGGACCATGCGAGACACCACGCAAGTATGTGTAACCGAGCATGACGAATGACCCTCGCTGGGGTCGACCAATGTATCGAGACCAACGGTCCTTGCGTTTCACTTGCATTGTGCCTTCACAGAAAACGTGAGATCCATAGTGTAGTGGTTATCAAGTCCGCTTCATACGGGGAAGGTCCTGGTTTCAAGCCCAAGCGAAAACATTGTGTTTTCTTTTAATTTTTAAAAACGACTGTTTGTGCCCGTACTTTTACCCCTTATTTGCCAACACTAGCTGACCCGCGGCGTAGCATACGCCGCTAATGATTTAGTGACGGGTGAAGACTTACTGAAAGGCACAGTTGTGAAAATGGGGTGGGTTGGGCAAAAGACTGTTAGTGAATGAAAAGGAGGAACTCTGGGGAGACCCGCAGCGTAGCATACGCCGCAGACTTGCTCATCATAGACAGTGCAAAGAACAGTTGGGGGGAGGGGGTAGAGTACAGACACAAAAAGTAGCACTATGTAAATAAAAAATAGCGAGTAAACGTGAAGACATGCACACTGAGGTTGTTGTTACCCGCCTCCCAGTTAATATTACCATCCCTTAAACATAAACTGTGATTGGCCGACCCTAGCGAGGGTTAGTCATATTTAGGGTTGTTAATTGCGTGTTTTTGTTTTTTGTTTTTTTTTGGAAAACCGATTATTGATTATGTAACTCCGATTTCAAACCGATTGTCCTTTTATAGCTGACTTCATAGAAGTTAGGGGTGTAGCGAATTTAGCCTACAAATGTCTCGAAACCAAAAATGAGTTGGCATTCAAACCGACGTTCAGTCGCGTTGTTTTGATTTCTTCGGGCTGTAGTTTGTGTCCATTCTTTCTCCACTTTCTTTGCACTCTCCATGAGCAAGTCTGCGGCGTATGCTACGCCGCGGGGCGTCTAGTACATTATAAAATACGTTTTTTACGGGGAAAAAAATCCTGTCTATAACAATTAGGGAGTGGCCATTAATAACAATCACATAATTTTTTTTTGACTTCTGATAAGAAACTTTCATATCATTTAATAAACGGACACAGCAAAAAGTCGGTTACATAAACACTTACTGATTGCAACTTACCACTCAGAATTTGATAATTCCCGCTAATTTACTTTGATGTTGAGAAATTAAAGTGGATAACAAGTAATATGTAGTTCGGTTATTATGTTTGAAAGTGATGGATGATTTTCTCGAGGCTGATTTTTTAATTTAATTTTTTATTTCTATAGAAAGTAAATTTCACTTGGATCTTTATTCCATTTTTCAGAGATTTAAAAAAAAAGAACGGAATAATACGTCTTCTTTTCAATTTTCATTGTTTCCCTTCTGTAGGAAGAAAAAAATCAAAACATTCAAAGGGAAGCAAAACAGTTAAATTTAGTTAAATTTTGCTTTAAATAATTGTTCCCCTGCAATGCATATCGCTAGAAACCAAAATGTTAAAGAAAATTGTTTTATATCTAGAATTAATTAAAACATTGTGTCGGGGCATTGTTTTTTTTAAATTACATTTAATGAAGAAAATAGAAAAAGTTCAATACAGTGAGAGTAATTCATTAAATTACTAATAAGAGTAATTGTAAAAAGGCCCGGATTTAAGAGACTCAAGGCCTTCGGCCATATTTTACTGTTGCCCCTCCCCCCTCCCCCTCCAACCATCTCGAAGCAATTTTGGAAATTTAGCAAATTAAATGCTGTAGTGCAGAACATATACCTTTTTTTTTCTTTAGTGACTTTAATAAACATCAAAAGAATATTCGTCTTCAGAGACATAGAAAATGTATCTACATGAGAAATGTCCGGAGTAGAGACCACAGAAATAGAGAAATATTTTGCTTTTTTTTTAAAATCTCAGTCACGATTGTATTGTAATTATTACGTTTTCTGCCATGATATCGCATTTCATCGCATATTTTTGACGAAAGATATGATGTTGTGCCACTTCCTTTGTTACCGTTGCGTTTTATGTGTAAGTCCAGAAAAGGATCAAACTCAGCCAAAACTTCTATGATCATAACATAGTTCCCACTGGTTTTTTTTTAAAATCCTAATCAGAAAGTTACCTCACAACAGCCACAATGCGCCTCAAAAGCTCATGCCAGCATTTTATTTCTTCTTCTGTTTGAAGAACAAGACTCTTGTCAACTCTACCGCCATCATTCTTCCTAGTTATTAGTGTCGCAAGTGCTGACATGTGTTCGTCCGAATTCTTATGATCCTTCATTCTTTGAACAGATTTTTCCAGTCGATGAACCCTTCATTAGCTAGTGACCCACATTTCCCAAACATCTTAGAAGGGGCGCAAAATATGATCCAAGGTTGAGGTCGTGTCACTAAAAAGTGACAGCGATAGATATCTGGTTTTATCTGAGTCCTAACGCCTTGAAAAAGAAATGTCGGCATCAATATTTTCTTTCACGCCATTTTGAACAAGGTACTCCAATGTAACTTCGTTTAGCACCCAATCAGCAGGATCGTCAGTTAAAGAAGATTTATATTCAAGATTTCATAAATTACCGGGGTTTTTGTTTTTGTTTTTGTTTGTTTGTTTGTTTGTTTGTTTTTTTGTTGTTTTTTTTTGTAGCTGTTACGCATGTCCCACACGTGTTCAGGATGTGTCCCTGACGTGTCCTGGACATTTTTCAGAGGTGATCAAGACGTGTCCCACACGTGTTCCGGATGTGTCCCAGAATTTTCCCAAAAGTGTCGCAGATCGTGTCCCGTAAGTGTCCCGGGGTTGACCCGGACGTGTCCCAGACGTGTTACGGACGTGTCCCTGTCGTGTTCCAGACTTTTTCCGGATGTGTCCCAGAATTTTCCAAAAAGTGTCCCAGATGTGTCCCAGATGTTTCCCAGACGTGTCCTTTACGTGTCCCAAATGTGTCCCAGAAGTGTCCCGGACGTGTCCCTGACATGTCCATGACGTGTCCCAGAATTTTCCCAAACCTGTCCCTGTCGTGTACCATACATGTCACGAACGTGTCCCGGGGGTGACCCTGACGTGTCCCGGACGTGTCCTGGACGTGTCCCGGACATGTCCCGGACGTGTCCCAGGCGACAAACTCGGAGGCACGCGATCAAAGACACAGGCCGACGATGACCGCCGGAGGAAGATGGTGGGTGATATGAAGACATACGCCGACAGATGCACACAGAAGAAGAAAGACTACGACTGACGTAGGTAGATGCCTACAGATGCAGACAGACGAAAGCAGACGCTCAAAGGAAGACATACCATAAAGACGTGTTCTGGACGTGTCCCTTACGTGTCCCAGACATTTTCCAGAGGTGATCAAGCCGTGTCCCTTACGTGTTCCGGTTGTGTCCCAGAATTTTCCCAAACGTGTCGCGGTCGTGTCCCGTACGTGACCCGGGGTGTCCCGGACGTGTTCTGGACGAGTCCCTGAGGTGTTCCAGATTTTTCCCAAACGTGTCGATGGATGTGTCCCTGACGTGTCCCGGTCGTATCCCGTACGAGTCCCGGACGTGTCCCAGACGTGTTCCGGACGTGTCTCTGACGTGTCCCAGATGTTTTCCAAACGTGTTCTGGATGTGTCCCAGAATTTTTCCAAATGTAACCCGGACGTGTCCCATTCGTGTCCCGGACTTGTCCCAGGCGTGTCCTGAAAGTGTCCCAGATGTGTTCCGGACGTGTCCCAGACGTGTTCCGGACGTGTCTCTGAGGTGTACCAGACTTTTCTCAAAAGTGTCGATGGATGTGTCCTGGTCGTTTCCCATACGTGTTCCCGGAATTGTCCCAGACGTTGCGCAGACGTGTCCTGTACGTATCCAAGAGTTGTTTAGGGTGGGTCCCGGACGTGTCCCGGATGTGTCCCGGCAGTGTCTAAGAATTGTCCCGAACGTGCCCCGAACATTTCTCAAATGTGTCCCAGGCGTAAAACTAGGAGGCACGCGATGAAAGACACAGGCAGATGGTGACATAAAGACATACGCCGATAGATGCACACAGAAGAAGACAAACTACGACTGAAGTAGGTAAACGCCTACAGATGCAGACAGACGAAAGCAGACGCACAAAGGAAGACGCTAAAGAAGAGCCCTGGACGTGTCCCAAACGTGTCCCTTACGTGTCCCAGACATTTTCAGAGGTGAACAAGACGTGTCCCACACGTGTTCCGGATGTGTCCTAGAATTTTCCAAAACGTGTCCCAGATGTGTCCCAGACGTGTCCAGTACGTGTCCCAGTAGTGTTCCATAACGTGTCCCAGACGTGTCCCAGAAGTGTTTCATGACGTGTCCCAGACGTGTCCCAGGAGTGTCCAGGTTGTGTCGCAGACGTGTCCCAGGCGTGTCCGGGGCGTGTCCCGGACGTGTCCAAGACGTGTCCCAGAATTCTCCCGGTCGTGTCTCGGAAGTGTCCCAGACGTATCCCGGGTGTGTCCCTGACGTGTCCAAGACTTGTTCCGTTTGTGTCCCTGACATGTCCTAGACATTTTTCAGAGGTGATCAAGACGTGTCCAATACGTGTTCCGGATGTGTCCCAGAATTTTCTTAAACGTGTCACGGTCGTGTCCAGTACGTGTCCCAGGGGTGACCCGGAAGTGTCCCAGACGTGTTCGGACGTGTCCATGACGTGTCCCAGACGTTTTCCAGACGTGTTCCGGATGTGTCCCAGAATTTTACAAAAAGTGTCCCAGACGTCCCAGGTCGTGTCCCAGAAGTGTTCCATGACGTGTCCAAAAAGTATCCCAAAAGTGTCCCGGTGGTGTCCCGGACGTGTCCCTGACGTGTCACAGACGTGTCCCGGGCGTGTCCCGGACGTGTAGAAGACGTGTTCCGGATGAGTCCGTGACGTGTCCCAGAATTTTCCCAAACGTGTCCCTGTCGTGGCCCATTCATGTCACGATTGTGTCCCGGGGTGACCCGGACGTGTCCCGGACATGTCCTGGATATGTTTCGGCTGTGTCCCAGACTTGTGCCGAACGTGTCTTGGACATGTCCCGGACGTGTCCCAGGCGTCAAACTCGGATGCACGCGGTCAAAGACACAGGCCAACGATGACAGACGGAGACAGATGGTGATATGAAGACATACGCCGACAGATGCACACAGATGTATACAGACTACGACTGAAGTAGGTAGACTCCTGCAGATGCAGACAGACAAAATCAGACGCACAACGAAAGACAGACGCTAACGACGAGTCCCGAACATGCCCCGAACGTTTCCCTGACTTGTCCTAGACGTGTGCAACATGTGTTTCGGATCTGTCCCAGAAATTTCCCAAACGTGTCCCGGATGTGTCCCATCCGTGTCCCGGACATGTACCAGAAATTCGTCTGTCATCGTCGGCCTGTCTGCATCTGTAGACGTCTACCTACGTCAGTCGTAGTCTTTCTTCTTCTGTGTGCATCTGTCGGCGTATGTCTTCATATCACCATCTGCCTCCGTCTGTCATCGTCGGCCTTTGTCTTTGATCACGTGACTCCGAGTGTCCAGATGTGTCCCAGACGTGTTCCGGACGTGTCCCAGACGATTTCCAGACATGTTTTGGTTGTGTCCCAGAATCTTTCCAAATGTCTCCCGGATGTGTCCTAGATGTGTCTCAGAATTGTCTCG
Organism: Ampullaceana balthica; assembly: GCA_944989445.1. NCBI lineage: Eukaryota > Metazoa > Mollusca > Gastropoda > Lymnaeidae > Ampullaceana > Ampullaceana balthica. Next base: position 1,037,214 of record CALYLW010000358.1, read on the forward strand.
GACTTGTCCCAAATGTGTCCCGGACGTGTCCGAGACGTGTTCCGGACGTGTCCATGACGCGTTCTAAAATTTTCCCAAACGTGACCCGGATGTGTCCCGGACGTGTCCCATACGTGTCCCGGATTTGTCCCAGACGTGGCACAAACGTTTCCTGTACGTATCCAAGACGTGTCCCGGTCGGGTCCCAGACGTGTCCCTGGCGTGTCCCAGAAGTGTCCCGGTCGTGTCCCAGCAGTGTCCCAGACGTGTCCCGGGCGTGTCCCGGACGTGTCCCAGAAGTTTTCCAGACGTGTTCGGATGTGTCCTGGAATTTTCCCAAACGTGTCCCGGATGTGTCCTAGACGTGTCTCAAAATTGTCTCGGACTTGTCCCAAATGTGTCCCGGACGTATACCAGAAGTTAACCATACGTGTCCAAGATGTGTCCCAGACGTGTCATGTACGTGTCCAAGACGTATTCATAACGTGTCACAGACGTGTTCCAGAAGTGTCCCGGTCTTGTTCTGGACGTGTACCGGGCGTGTCCCTGACGTGTCCAAGACGCGTCCCAGAAGTGTCCCGGTCGTATCCCGTACGTTTCTAAGACGTGTCCCGGGCGTGTCCCGGACGTGTCCAAAACGTGTTCCGGACGTGTCCCTGACATTTTCCAGAGGTTATCAAGACGTTTCCCACACCTGTTCCAGATGTCTCCCAGAAATTTTCCCAAAAGTGTACTGGTCGAGTCCCGGATGCGTCCCGGACGTGTCCTGGGGGTGTTCCGGAGGTCTTCCAGACGTGTTTTCGACGTGTCACTGACGTTTTCCAGACGTGTTCCTGACGTGTCCCGGACAATTTTTAGAGGGGATCAAGACGTGTCAAACACGTGTTCCAGATGTGTCGCAGAAATTTCCCAAACGTGTCCCATCCGTGTCCCGGACGTGTACTAGAAATTCCCCGTACGAGACCCAGTTGTGTCCCAGACGTGTCCTGTACGTGTCCAATAAGTGTTCCATGACGTGTAACAGACGTGTCCCAGAAGTGTCCCAGTCGTGTCCTCGACGTGTCCCGGGCGTGTCCCTGACGTGTCCAATATTTGTCCTAGAAGAGTCCCCGTCGTGTTCCGGACGTTTCAAAAACGTGTCCCGGGCGTGTCCCGGACTTGTCCAAGACGTGTTCCGGACATGTCCCAGACATTTTCCAGAAGTGATCAAGACGTGTCCCACACGTGTTCCAGATGTGTCCCAGAAATTTTCCCAAAGGTGTACCGGTCGAGTCCCGGACGTGTCCCGGACGTGTCCTAGGGGGTGTCTCGGAGGTGTTCCAGACGTGTTTTGGACGTGTCCCTGACGTTTGACAGACGTGTTCCTGGCGTGTACCAGACATTTTCCAGAGGTGATCAAGACGTGTCCAACAGTGTTCCAGATGTGTCGCAGAAATTTCCCAAACGTGTCCCGGATGTGTCCCATCCGTGTCCCGGTCGTGTACTAGAAGTTCCCCGTACGAGACCCAGTTGTGTACCAGACGTGTCGTGTACGTGTCCCAGAAGTGTTCCATGACTTGTCACAGACGTGTCCCAGAAGTGTCCCGGTCGTGTCCTAGAGTGTCCCTGGCGTGTCCCTGACGTGTCCCGGGCGTATCCCGGGCGTATCCCGGACGTGTCCTTGACGTGTTCCGGACGTGTTCGGACTTGTCCCAGAATTTTCATAAACGTGTCCCGAATGTGTCCAGGACGCGTCCCATACGTGTCCTGGAATTTCCTTGAATTGTCCCGGTCTTGTCCCGGACGTGTCCCGGGCGTGACCCGAAAGTATCCAAGACGTGTTCCGTACGTGTCCGAAACATTTTCCAGAAGTGGTAAAGACGTGTCCAACATGTGTTCCAGATAAGTCCCAGAATTTTCCCAAACGTATCCTGGAATGTCCCATCCGTGTCCCGGACGTCTACCAGAAATTACCCATACGTGTCCAAGATGTGTCCCAGACTTGTCCTGTACGTGTCCAAGAAGTGTTCCATGACGTGTCCCAGACGTGTCTCAGAAGTGACCCGGTCGTGTCCTGGACGTGTCCCTGACTTGTGTTTAGAAGTTTCCCGGGCGTGTCCCGGTCGTGTCCAAGACGTGTCCCAGAAGTGTCCCGGTCGTGTTCCGTACGTGTCTCACTCGTGTTTCGGACGTTTCCCTGACGTGTTACAGACATTTTCCAGATGTGATCAAGACGTGTCCCACACGTGTTCTGGACGTCTCCCAGACGTGTCCCGGGCGTGTCCCGGATGTGTCCCAGACGTGTTCCGGGTGTGTCCATGACGCGTCCCAAAATTTTCCCAAACGTGTCCCGGATGTGTCCCGTACTTGTCCCATACGTGTCCCGGTTTTTTCCAGACGTGGCGCAGACGTGTCCTGTACGTATCCAAGACGTGTCCCGGTCGGGTCCCGGATGTGTCCTTTGCGTGTCCTAGAAGTGTCTCGGTCGTGTCCCTGAAGTTTCCTAGAATTTTCCCAAACGTGTCCCGGATGTGTCCTAGACGTGTCTCAAAATTGTCTCGGACTTGTCCCAAATGTGTCCCGGACGTATACCAGAAGTTCACCATACGTGTCCAAGATGTGTCCAAGACGTTTTCCATAACGTGTCCCAGACGTGTCCCAGAAGTGTCCCGGTTGTGTCCTGGACTTGTCCCGGGCGTGTCCCTTACGTGTCCCGTGGGAGTCCCGGACATGTCCCAGACGTGTTCCGGACGTGTCCCTGATGTTTCCCCGACATTTTCGAGACGTGTTCCGGATGTGTCGCAGATTTCTTCCAGATGTGTCCCTGATGGGTCATCGACGTGTCTCAGAGTTGTCCCGGACGTGTCCAATACGTGTCCCGGACTTGTCCCAGACGTGTCCCAGACGAGTTTTGTACGTGTCACAGTAGTGTCCTGGGCGTGTCCTGGACGTGTCCCAGACGTGTTCCGGACGTGTCCCTGACGTGTCCCAGAATGTTCACAAACGTGTCCCGGATGTATCCTGGAAGTGTCCCATACGAGTCCCGGATTTCTCGTACACGTGTCGCAGACGTGTCGTGTACGTATCCAAGACGTGTCCCGGCGGGTACCGTACTTGTTCCGGATGAGTCCCATAATTTTCCCAAGTGTGTCCCGGGGGTGTCCCAAGGGTGTCCCGGAATTGTCCCAGACATCTGGGACACGTTTAGGACAGGGTTGGGACACGTCTGGGACACGTCTTGGACACGTCTAGGACACGTCTGGGAGAAGTCTGGGACAAGTCCGGGAAACGTATGGGACACGTCCGGGACACATTTGTGACAAGTCCGAGACAATTCTGAGACACGTCCAGGACATATCCCGGACAAATTTGGGAAAATTCTGGGACACGTGAGGGACACATCCGAAACTTGTCCGGGACACTTCCAAGACACGTCTAGGTCACGTACAGGACACGTCTGGGACACATCTGGGACTAGTCCGATACAATTCTGAGACACGTCTAAGACACATCCGGGACACGTTTGAAAACATTATTGGACACATGCGGAACACGTCTCGAAATTATCGGGTACAAATCAGGGACACGTCCGGAACATGTATTGGACACGTCTGGTACCCACCCGGGACACGTCTTGGATACGTACAGGACACGTCTGCGCCACGTCTAGGATACGTCCTTGAAACATCTGGGACACGTTTTGAAAAATTCTGGTACACGTCAGGGACACGTCCGGAACACGTCTGGGACACGTCCGTGAGACGCCCGAGACACGTCTGGGATACGTACAGGACACGTCTGGGACACGTCGGGACACATTTGGGACAAATCCGAGACAATTCTGAAACACGTTTAAGACACATACGGGACACGTTTGAAAAAATTCGTTGACACATCTGGAACACGACTCGAAAGTATCGGGTACAAATCAGGGACACGTCCGGAACACGTATTGGACACGTCCGGGACTGCCACGGGACACGTCCGGGACACGTACGGTACACGACTGGGACACGTTTGGGAAAATTCTGTAACACATCCGATACACGTGTGGAACACGTGTTGATCACCTCTTGAAAATGTCTGGGACACGTCAGGGACACATCCGGAACACGTTTTGGACACGTCCGGGACACGCCCGGTTAACGTCTGGGACACGTCAGGGACACGTCTTGAACACGTCTTGGACACGTGCCGGACACACCTGGAACACGTCTGTGACATGTACAGGACACGTCTGGGACACATCTAAGACACATCCGTAACACGTCTGGTACCCACCCGGGACACGTCTTGGATACGTACAGGACACGTCAGCGCCACGTCTAGGAGACGTCCTTGAAACATCTGGGACACGTTTTGAAAAATTCTGGGACACGTCAGGGACACGTCCGGAACACGTCTGGGACACGTCCGTGAGACGCCCGAGACACGTCTGGGACACGAACAGGACACGTCTCGGGACACATTTGGGACAAAACCGAGACAATTCTGAGATACGTCTAAGACACATGCGGGACACGTTTGGGAAATTTCTGGGACACATCCGGAGCAAGTCTCGAAATCGTCTGGGACACGTCAGGGACACGTCCGGGACACACTTGGACACATCCGGGACACGTACGGGACACATGCGGGACACGTTTGGGAAATTTCTGGGACACAACAGGAATACGTGTGGGACACGTCTTGATCACCTTTTGAAAATGTCTGGGGCATGTCAGGGACATGTCAGGAACAAGTCTTGGACACGTCCGGGACACGTCTAAGACACGTCAGGGAAACGTCTGGGACAGGTTCGGGACACGTCATGGAACACTTCTGGGACAAGTACAGGACACGCCTGGGACACATCTGTGTACGTACAGGGAACTTTTGGTACACGCCCGGGACACGGATGGGACACATCCGGGACACGGATGGGACACATCCGGGACACGTTTGGAAAATTATTGGACACATCCGGAACACGTGTGGGACACGTCTTGATCACCTCTGGAAAATGTCTGGGACGCGACAAGGACACGTTCGGGACACGTCCGGGACTCGTCTTTAGCGTCTGTCTTCCTTTGTGCGTCTGCTTTCATCTGTCTGCATCTTTAGGCGTCTACCTACGTAAGTCACAGTCTTCTTCTGTGTTCATCTGTCGGCGAATGTCTTCATGTCACCATCTGCCTCCAACTGTCATCGTCAGCCTGTGTCTTTCATTGCGTACCTCCGAGTTTGACGCCTGGGACATGTCCGGTACATGTCCGGGACATGTCTGGGACCAGTCTGGGACACAGTCGGGACACAGTCGGGACACGTCCGGGATCCACCCGAGATACGTCTTGGATACGTACAGGACACGTCTGCTCCACGTCTTGGACGAATCCGGGACACGTATGGGACACGCCAGGGACACATCCGGGACACGTTTGGAAAAATTCTGGGACGCGTCTGGGACAAGTCTTAGACGCTTATGGGACACGTTCGGGACACATTTGGGACAAATCCGATGCAATTCTGAGACACGTCTAGGACACATATCCGGGACATGTTTAGGAAAATTCTGGGACACATCCGGAATACGTCTGGAAAACGTCCGGGACACGTCAGGGAAACGCCTCGAAGACGTCTGGGACACGTCCCAGACACACCCGGAACACGTCTGGGACACGTACAGGACACGTCTTGGACACATCTTGGACAAGTCCGGGACATGTATGGGACAATTCTGAGACAATTCTGAGACACGTCTAGGAAATATCCGGGACACGTTTTGGAAAATTACGGGACACATCGGAACACAACACGTCTGGAAAACGTCTGGGACACGTCAGGGACACGTCTGGGACACATCTAGGACACGCTTGGGACACGTCCGGGACTAGTATGGGACAAGACAGGGGCACGTTTGGGAAATTCAAGGACACATCAGGAACACGTGGGGACACGTATTTATCACCTCTAGAAAATGTCTTGGACACGTCCGGGACACGACCGGGACATGGTTGGGAAAATTATTGGACACATCCGGAACATGTCCTGGACACATTCTGGACACGCCCGTAACACGTCTGGTACCCACCCGGGATACGTCTTGGGTACGTACAGGACACGTGTGCGCTAGGTCTGAGACAAATCCGGGAAACGAATGGGAAACGTCCATCAGCAGCCCATCAGCACGCCATCAGCAGTCCCTCAGCAGCCCATCAGCACCCCGTCAGCAGCCCATCAGCAGCCCATCAGAAACCCATCAGCAGCTCATCAGCAGCCGATCAGCACCACATCAGCAGCCCATCAGCAGCCCATCAGCAGCCCATCAGCAATTCATCAGAACCCCATCAGCAGACCATCAACACCCCATCAGCACCCCATCAGCAGCCCATCAGCAGCCCATCAGCAGCCCATCAGCAACCCATCAGCACCCCATCAGCAGCCATCAGCAGCCCATCAGCAACCCAATCAGCAGCACATCAGCACCCCATCAGCAGCCCCATCAGCAGCCCATCAGCAGCCATCAGCACCGATCAGCAGCCCATCAGCAGCCCTATTAGCACCTGATCAGCAGCCCATCAGCAGCTCATCAGAAGCCCATCAGCAGCCAATCAGAAGCCCATCAGCAGCCCATCAGCACCCATCAGCACCCATCAGCAGCCCATCAGCAGCCCATCAGCACCCATCAGCACCCCATCAGCAGCCCATCAGCACCCCATCAGCAGCCCATCAGCAGCCCATCAGCAGCCCATCAGCAGCCCATCAGCACCCCATCAGCAGCCCATCAGCACCCATCAGCAGCCCATCAGCACCCCATCAGCATCCCATCAGCAGCCCATCAGCAGCCCATCAGCAGCCCATCAGCACCCATCAGCAGCCCATCAGCACCCATCAGCAGCCCATCAGCACCCCATCAGCAGCCCATCAGCAGCCCATCAGCAGCCCATCAGCAGCCATCAGCAGCCCATCAGCAGCCCATCAGCAGCCCATCAGCAGCCCATCAGCACCCATCAGCACCCATCAGCAGCCCATCAGCAGCCCATCAGCACCCCATCAGCACCCCATCAGCAGCCCAATCAGCACCCATCAGCAGCCCATCAGCACCCATCAGCAGCCCATCAGCAGCCAATCAGCACGCATCAGCAGCCCATCAGCAGCCCATCAGCACCCCATCAGCAGCCCATCAGCAGCCCATCAGCAGCCCATCAGCAGCCCATCAGCAGCCCCATCAGCAGCCCATCAGCAGCCATCAGCAGCCCATCAGCAGCCCATCAGCAGCCCATCAGCAGCCCATCAGCACCCATCAGCAGCCCATCAGCAGCCCATCAGCAGCCCATCAGCAGCCCATCAGCAGCCCATCAGCACCCATCAGCAGCCCATCAGCAGCCCATCAGCACCCCATCAGCAGCCCATCAGCAGCCCATCAGCAGCCCATCAGCAGCCCATCAGCACCCATCAGCAGCCATCAGCACCCATCAGCAGCCCCATCAGCATCCCATCAGCAGCCCCATCAGCAGCCCATCAGCACCCATCAGCAGCCCATCAGCAGCCCATCAGCAGCCCATCAGCAGCCATCAGCAGCCCATCAGCATCCCATCAGCACCCATCAGCACCCCATCAGCAGCCCATCAGCAGCCCATCAGCAGCCCATCAGCAGCCCATCAGCACCCCATCAGCAGCCCATCAGCAGCCCATCAGCAGCCCATCAGCAGCCCATCAGCAGCCATCAGCAGCCCATCAGCAGCCCATCAGCACCCATCAGCAGCCATCAGCAGCCCATCAGCAGCCCATCAGCAGCCCATCAGCACCCATCAGCAGCCCATCAGCAGCCCATCAGCAGCCCATCAGCACCCATCAGCAGCCCATCAGCAGCCCATCAGCAGCCCATCAGCAGCCCATCAGCAGCCCATCAGCACCCCATCAGCAGCCCATCAGCAGCCCATCAGCAGCCCATCAGCAGCCCATCAGCACCCATCAGCAGCCCATCAGCAGCCCATCAGCAGCCCATCAGCACCCATCAGCAGCCCATCAGCAGCCCATCAGCAGCCCATCAGCACCCATCAGCAGCCCATCAGCAGCCCATCAGCACCCATCAGCAGCCCATCAGCAGCCCATCAGCAGCCCATCAGCAGCCCATCAGCAGCCCATCAGCAGCCCATCAGCACCCATCAGCAGCCCATCAGCAGCCCATCAGCACCCATCAGCACCCATCAGCAGCCCATCAGCAGCCCCATCAGCATCAGCCCATCAGCAGCCCATCAGCAGCCCATCAGCACCCATCAGCAGCCCATCAGCAGCCCATCAGCACCCCATCAGCAGCCCATCAGCAGCCCATCAGCAGCCCATCAGCAGCCCCATCAGCAGCCCATCAGCACCCCATCAGCAGCCCATCAGCAGCCCATCAGCAGCCCATCAGCACCCATCAGCACCCCATCAGCACCCATCAGCAGCCCATCAGCACCCATCAGCAGCCCATCAGCAGCCCATCAGCAGCCCATCAGCAGCCCATCATCAGCAGCCCCATCAGCAGCCCATCAGCAGCCCATCAGCACCCCATCAGCACCCCATCAGCAGCCCATCAGCAGCCCATCAGCACCCATCAGCAGCCCATCAGCACCCCATCAGCAGCCCATCAGCACCCCATCAGCAGCCCATCAGCAGCCCATCAGCAGCCCATCAGCAGCCCATCAGCAGCCCATCAGCAGCCCATCAGCAGCCCATCAGCAGCCCATCAGCACCCATCAGCAGCCCATCAGCACCCCATCAGCAGCCCATCAGCACCCATCAGCAGCCCATCAGCACCCATCAGCAGCCCATCAGCAGCCCATCAGCACCCATCAGCAGCCCATCAGCAGCCCATCAGCACCCATCAGCAGCCCATCAGCAGCCCATCAGCACCCCATCAGCAGCCCATCAGCAGCCCATCAGCAGCCCATCAGCACCCCATCAGCAGCCCATCAGCACCCATCAGCAGCCCATCAGCAGCCCATCAGCAGCCCATCAGCAGCCCATCAGCAGCCCATCAGCAGCCCATCAGCAGCCCATCAGCAGCCCATCAGCAGCCCATCAGCACCCATCAGCAGCCCATCAGCAGCCCATCAGCAGCCCATCAGCAGCCCATCAGCACCCCATCAGCAGCCCATCAGCACCCATCAGCAGCCCATCAGCAGCCCCATCAGCAGCCCATCAGCAGCCCATCAGCAGCCCATCAGCAGCCCATCAGCACCCATCAGCAGCCCATCAGCAGCCCATCAGCACCCATCAGCAGCCCATCAGCACCCCATCAGCAGCCCATCAGCACCCCATCAGCAGCCCATCAGCACCCATCAGCAGCCCCATCAGCACCCATCAGCAGCCCATCAGCAGCCATCAGCACCCATCAGCAGCCCATCAGCAGCCCATCAGCAGCCCATCAGCAGCCCATCAGCAGCCCATCAGCAGCCCATCAGCAGCCCATCAGCAGCCCATCAGCACCCATCAGCAGCCCATCAGCAGCCCATCAGCAGCCCCATCAGCAGCCCATCAGCAGCCCATCAGCAGCCCATCAGCACCCCATCAGCAGCCCATCAGCAGCCCATCAGCAGCCCCATCAGCAGCCCATCAGCAGCCCATCAGCAGCCCCATCAGCAGCCCATCAGCAGCCCATCAGCAGCCCCATCAGCAGCCCCATCAGCAGCCCATCAGCAGCCCCATCAGCAGCCCATCAGCAGCCCATCAGCAGCCCATCAGCACCCATCAGCAGCCCATCAGCACCCATCAGCAGCCCATCAGCACCCCATCAGCAGCCATCAGCAGCCCATCAGCACCCATCAGCAGCCCATCAGCAGCCCATCAGCAGCCCATCAGCAGCCCATCAGCAGCCCATCAGCAGCCCATCAGCAGCCCATCAGCAGCCCATCAGCAGCCCATCAGCACCCATCAGCAGCCCATCAGCAGCCCATCAGCAGCCCATCAGCAGCCCATCAGCAGCCCATCAGCAGCCCATCAGCACCCCATCAGCAGCCCATCAGCAGCCCATCAGCAGCCCATCAGCAGCCCATCAGCAGCCCATCAGCAGCCCATCAGCACCCATCAGCAGCCCATCAGCACCCCATCAGCACCCATCAGCAGCCCATCAGCAGCCCATCAGCAGCCCATCAGCAGCCCATCAGCACCCCATCAGCAGCCCATCAGCAGCCCATCAGCAGCCCATCAGCAGCCCATCAGCAGCCCATCAGCAGCCCATCAGCAGCCCATCAGCACCCATCAGCAGCCCATCAGCAGCCCATCAGCAGCCCATCAGCAGCCCATCAGCAGCCCATCAGCAGCCCATCAGCAGCCCATCAGCACCCATCAGCAGCCCATCAGCAGCCCATCAGCAGCCCATCAGCACCCCATCAGCAGCCCATCAGCAGCCCATCAGCAGCCCATCAGCACCCATCAGCAGCCCATCAGCAGCCCATCAGCAGCCCATCAGCACCCATCAGCAGCCCATCAGCAGCCCATCAGCAGCCCATCAGCAGCCCATCAGCAGCCCATCAGCAGCCCATCAGCACCCATCAGCAGCCCATCAGCAGCCCATCAGCAGCCCATCAGCAGCCCATCAGCAGCCCATCAGCACCCATCAGCAGCCCATCAGCAGCCCCATCAGCAGCCCATCAGCAGCCCATCAGCAGCCCATCAGCAGCCCCATCAGCAGCCATCAGCAGCGCATCAGCAGCCACATCAGCAGCCCATCAGCAGCCCATCAGCACCCCGTCAGCAGCCCTTCAGCAGCCCGTCAGCAGCCCATCAGCAGCCCATAAGCAGCCCATAAGCAACCCATCAGCACCCAATCAGAATCCCATCAGCAGCCCATCATTAGCCCATCAGCAGCCCATCAGCAGGCTATCAGCAGCCCATCAGCAGCCCATCAAAAGCCCATCAGCATACCATCAGTAGCCCATGAGCAGCCCATAAGCTGCCTATCATTAGCCTATAAGCAGCCCATCAGCAGCCCATCAGCAGCCCATCAGCAGCCCATCAGCAGCCCATCAGCAGCTCAGCAACAGCCCATCAGCAGCTCAGCAGCAGCTGATTAGCAGCCCATCAGCAGCCCATCAGCAGCCCATCAGCAGCCCATCAGCAGCCCATCAGCAGCAAATCAGCAACTTATAATAACTTTCCATACCTTCCAATACCTTACCTATACTTTCCCATACCGTCTTATACTTTTTATAACTTCCCATAACTTCCCATACACTCCCATACTTTCTCATACATTTCCATATTTTACCATATTTTTCCATAACTTTTCATACCTTCCCATATATTCCGATGCCTTCCCGTAACTTCCCATACATTCCCATACCTTCCCATACTTCGCCATACTTTCTCATACATTTCCATACCCTCCCATAACTTCTCATAACTTCCCATAACTTCCCATACCTTCCCATAATTTTTCATACTTTCTCATACCTTCACAACCTTCTTATAACTTGGCATAACTTCCCATAATTTCCCATTCCTTTTTATACTTTCCCATACTTTCGCATAACTTCCCATACCTTCCCATAATTTCTTCTAACTTCAAATACATTCCCAGACTTCACATACCTTGCCATACCTTCCCATACTTCCCTATACTTTCTGATACATTTCCATACATTCCCAGACTTTCCGATAACTTCACATACCTTCCCATACATTCCAATACCTTTCATTACCTTCCCATACCTTCCCATTTATTCCAATACCTTCCCAAACCTTACTATAACTCACCATAACTTGCGATACATTCCAAAACTGTCCCATACCTTTCCATATCTTCCCATGCCTTCTCATACTTTCCCATACCTTTCCATTTTTTCTTATAACTCCCTATACCTTTCAATACATTCACATACCTTTTCATATTTTCCGATTCGTTTCCATACCTTCCCATAATTTCCTATATCTTCGCATACCTTCCAATATCTTCCTATACTTTCCCATATCTTCCCATACTTTTCCCATACTTTCTCATACTTTTCCATATTTTCCCATCACTTTCCATACCTTTCCATACCTTCCCATATATTCCCATGCCTTTCCATAACTTCCCCATACTTTCTCATACATTTCCATACTTTTCCATAACTTCTCATAACTTCCCATAACTTCCCATACTTTTCCATACTTTCTCATGCATTTCCATACTTTCCCATAAGTTCTCATACTTTCCATATCTGCCCATATCTTCCCACACCTTCCCATACCTGAACATACTTTCCCATAATTTTTCATTCCTTTTTTATACCTTCCCATACATTCCCATACATTCCCAGACTTTCCCATACCTTTCCATATCTTCCCATACCTTCCCTTTTTTCTTAAAATGCCTTATACCTTTCAAAACATTCCCATTCGTTTCCATACTTTCCCATATCTTCCGATAATTTCCCATATCTTCCCATACCTTCCCATACTTTCCCATATTTTCTCATAAATTTCCATATTTTCCCATAACTTTCCATGCCTTTACATACCTTCGCATATATTCTCATGACTTCACATAAATTCCCATACTTTCCCATACCTTTCCATACTTCCCAATACTTTCCCATACTTTCCAACACCTTCCAATACCTTCTCATACCTTCCCATACCTTCTAATACTTTTCCATACTTTTTCATACATTTCCATTCTTTCCCATAACTTCTCATAATTTTCCATAACTTTCCATACCTTACCTATACTTTCCCATACCGTCCTATACTTTTTATAACTTCCCATAACTTCCCATACTTACCCATACTTTCCCATACTTTCTCATACACTTCCATATTTTACAAAAAACTTTCCATACCTTCCCATTTATTCCCATACCTTCCCATACATTCCCATTTATGCCCATACCTTCCCATAATTTCTTATACTTTCTCATACATTTCCATACTTTCCCATAACTTCTCATACCTACCCATAACTTCCCATACCGTCCCATACTTTTCCATACTTTTTCATACCTTCTCATCCTTTCCCATACTTTCACATATCTTCCCATAACTTTACATACCTTCCACGTACCTTCTCATATCTTCTCCTACCTTCCCATACCTCCCGATACTATCCCATACCTTCCCATATTTTCCAATACTTTCTCATACATTTCCATACTTTCCCATAACTTCCCATACCTTCCCATACCTTACCTATACTTTCACATACCGTCCCATATTTCTCCATAATTTTCCATACCTTCTCATCCTTTCCCATACTTTAACATACATTTCCATATTTTGCCATAACTTTCCATACCTTTCCACTCCTTCCCATATATTCATATGCCTTCCCATAACTTCCCATACTTTTCCATACCTTTCCATACTTCTCCATACTTTCTCATACATTTCCATATCTTCCCATAACTTCTCATATCTTCCAATATCTTCGCATACCTTCCCATTACTTTCAATACTTTCCGATACCTTCCCATACTTTCTCATACATTTCCATACTTTCCCATAACTTCCCATACATTTCCATACTTTCCAATACTTTCTCATACATATCCATATTTTCCCATAACTTTCAATGCCTTTACATAATTTCCCATATACTCTTATCACTTCTCATACTTTCCAATATATTCCCATACTTTCCCATACTTTCTGATACATTTCCATTCCTTCCCATTCCTTCACATATCTTCCCATACTTTTCCATAACTTCCTATACTTTCCCAAACCTTCCCATACCTTCCCATACTTTCCCATAATTTGTCATACATTTGCATACTTTCCCATAATTTTCCATACCTTCCCATTACTTTTTCATACATTTCCATACCTTCCCATACCTTCTTATATCTTCCCATAACTTCCGATACTATCCCATACCTTCCCATATTTTCCCATACTTTCACATACATTTCCAGACTTTCCCATAACTTCCCATACATTACCTATATTTTCGCATATCGTCCCATAACTTCCCATATCTTCCCATACTTTCCCATACTTTCTCATACCATTCCACTCTTTCCCATAATTTCCATAACTTTCCATACCTTCCCCGTTTTTATCCCATGCCTTCCCATAACTTCCCATACCTTCCCATACTTCACCATACTATCTCATACTTTCTCATACATTTACATAATTTCCAATAACATCTCATAACTTCCCATACCTTCCCATACCTTCGCATACATTCCCATAATTTCCCATTTTTAATACTTTCTCGTTCTTTTCCAAAACTTCGAATACCTTCCCATAACTTCAAATAACTTTCCATACCTTCCCATACTTTCCCATATTTTCCCATATCTTCCCATACTTTCCCATACCTTCCCATACCTTTCCATATTTCCCCATACCTTCCCATACCTTCCAATACCTTCCCATATCTTCCATACTTTCACATTACTTCCCATACTTTCCCATACCTTTCCATACCTTCCCGTACTTCCCATACCTTCACATACCTTCCCAAACTTTTCCATAACTTCCTATAACTTCCAATATTTTACCATACAATCCCAAAACTTTCTATACCTCCCAATACCTTCCCATACCTTCCCATACTTTCACATTACTTCCCATACTTTCCCATACCTTTCCATACCTTCCCGTACTTTCCCATACCTTCACATACCTTTCCCTACTTTCCCATACCTTCCTATATTTAATTATACATTTCCATACTGTCCCATAACTTCCCATATCTTACCATATCTACCGATACCTCAGACCTTCCCATACCTTCCTTTAATTTCCCATTCTTTCCCATACATTCCCATACTTTCCTATACTTTCTAATACATATTCAATACTTTCCCATACTTTCCATACATTTCCATACTTTGCCCATATCTTCCCATACCTTAAGTTACCTTTTCATTCTTTACATACTTTTCCAATAGCTTCCCATATCTTCCCATCGCTTCCCCATACATTCTCATACATCCCATATCTTCCCATACCTTCCAATACATTCCCATAAAATACCCATACTTTTACATACCTTCCCATAACTTTCCATATTTTCAATAATTTCCCATACTTTCCCATACTTTCTCATACTATTTCATACTTTTCCATACCTTCCCATACCAACCCAAATTTTCCCATTCTTTCCCATACCTTCCCATACTTTACCATACTTTCCCATACTTTGCTCATTCCTATTCCATACTTTTCCATACCTTCCCATACATTTCCATACTTTGCCCATATCTTCCCATACTTTAATACCTTTTCATTCTTTCCATACTTTTCCATAGTTTTCTAATACCTTCCCATCGATTCCCATATCTTCCCATACTTTCCAATACCTTCACATAACTTCCCATACCTTCCCATACCTTCCACTACTTTCCCATACCTTCCCATACCTTCCCATACTTTCCAATACTTTCCCATACTTTCTCATACCTATTCCATACTTTCCTTTAACTTTCCATACCTTCCCATACTTTCCCATACCAACACAAATCTTCCCATACCTACACATACCTTCCCATACCTTCCGATGCCTTTCCATACTTTCCAATACCTTCCCATTTTTTATTATACCTTTCCAATTCCTTCCCATACCTTTCCATACCTTCCAATATCTTGCAATAACTTCCCATATACCTTAACATACCTTTTCAAACTTTCACATATTTGTCAATAGTTTCCATACATTCCAATAGCTTCCCATAAATTCCCATATCTTCCGTTATCTTCCCATACCTTCCAATACCTTAAAATACCTTCCCATCTCTTGAAATAGCTTCCCATAACTTCCCATACATTCCCATACCTTCTACATAACTTTCCATACCCTCCCATGCTTTCCCATATTTTCCCATAACTTTCCATACTTTCCCATATTTTCCCATAACTTGCTAAAATGTCCATACCTTCCCATTACTTCCCATACCTTCCCATACTTTCCCATACCTTTCCATACCTTCCTGTACTTTCCCATACCTTCACATGTCTTCGTAAACTTTCCCATAACTTCCTATACCTTCCCATATTTTACCATACAATCCCAAAACTTTCCATACCTCCCAATACCTTCCCATAACTTCCGATACCTTTCCATACTTTCCCATACCTTCCCATATTTAATGATAATTTTCCATACTTTCACATAACTCCCCATATCTTACCATATCTACCGATACCTCAGACCTTCCCATACTTTCCTTTAATTTCCCATTTTTTCCCATACCTTCCCATACTTAACCATACTTTCCCATACTTTCTAATACCTATTCCATACTTTCCCATACTCTCCTATACATTTCCATACTTTGCCATATCTTCCCATACCTTAATTACCTTTTCATTCTTTAGCATACTTTCTAATAGTTTCCCATACCTTCCCGACGCTTACCATACATTCCCATAGCCTCCGATATCTTCCCATACCTTCCTCTACCTTCCCATAACTTCCAATACTTTCTCATACATTTCCATACTTTCCCATAACTTCCTATACTTTCCACTACTTTCCAATTGCTTCCCATACCTTCCCATACTTTCCGATATTTTCCCAAACTTTTTCATACCTATTCCATACTTTCCCATTATTTCTTATAACTTATCATACCTTCCCATACCTTCCCATACCTTTCCATACCTTTCGATACCTTTCCATACCTTCCAATACCTTTCCATTTTTATTACACCTTTCCTAACTTTTCCATACCTTCTCATTTCTTCCTGTAATTTCCCATTCTTTCTATACCTTCCCATACCTTCCCATATTTTCCCATACTTTCTCATACCTATTCAATACTTTTCCATACCTAACCGTACCTTCCCATACCTTCCCATACTTTTCCCTATCTTCCCATACCTTCACGTTCCTTTTCATACTTTCCATACTTGTATATCTGTCAATATCTTCACATACCGTCCCATACATTTCCATACCTTTCCATACATTCCCATTCTTTCCCATATCTTCCCATACCTTCATATACCTTACCATACTTTTCCATAACTTCCTATACCTTCCAATACCTTTCCCGTACAATCGCAAAACTATCCATACCTCCCCATACCTTCCAATACCTTCCCATATTTTCCCATACTTTATCATACATTCCATAATTTCCCATAACTTCCAATAACTTTCCATACCTCCCATACCTTCCCATTTTTTATTATAACTTTCCATACTTTCCCATAACTTCCCATATCTTACCAAATCTTTTCAAACCTTCCCATATCTTCCTATGATTTCCCATTATTTCCTATACCTTCCCATACCTTTCCATACGTTCCCATACTTTCCAATACTTATCATACCTAATCCATACTTTCCCTTACCTACCCATACCTTCCCACACCTTCCCATACTTTCCATACCTACTCATACCTTCCCATACCTTCCCATTCGTTTCCCTATCTTTCCATACCTTCACATAACTTTTCATACTTCCCCATACTTTTCAATAGTTTCCCATACCTTCCCATAGCTTTCCATGAATTCCCATACCTTTTCTATCTTCTCATACTTTCCAAAACCTTAACATACCTTCCCATATCTTGCAATACTTCGCATACCTTCCCATACCTTTGCATACTTTCCATACCTTCCCTTAAGTTTCAATACCTTTCCATCTCTTCCACTATCTTCCCATACATTCCCATACCTTTCCTTAACTTCACATACCTTCCCATAACTTCTAATAACTTTCCGTACCTTCCCATACTTTCCCATATTTTCTCATACCTTTCCATACTTTCCCATATTTTGAACAAAAAATTTCCATACCTTCCCATACTTTCCCATACCTTCCCATAACTTTCCCATACTTTCCATACATTCCATACTTCCATACCTTCAATACTTTCCCATACATTACCATACCTTCACATACCTTCCCATACTTTCCCATAACTTCCTATACTTCCATACCTTCCCTACATCCCATACTTTCCATACTTTCCCATACTTTCCCATACATTTCCTATACATTTCCATACTTTCCCATACTTCCCATACTTAATTATACCTTTCATACTTTCCCATACTTTTCCCATATCTTCCCATATCTTCCCATCCTTCCCCATACCTTCCATACATTTCCCATATCTTCCCATACCTTCCCATACATTTCCCATACTTTCCATACCTTCCCATAACTTTCCATACTTTTCATAACTTTCCCATACTTTCCCATACTTTCCCATACATTTCCCATACTTTCCCATACCTTCCCATACCACCCAAATTTCCCATTCTTTCCCATACCTTCCCATACTTTACCATACTTTCCCATACTTGCTCATATCCTATTCCATACTTTTCCATACCTTCCCATACATTTCCATACTTTGCCATATCTTCCCATACTTTAATAACCTTTTCATTCTTTCCATACTTTTCAATAGTTTTTCATACCTTCCCATCGATTCCCATATCTTCCCATACTTTCCAATACCTTCACATAACTTCCCATACCTTCCCATACCTTCCACTACTTTCCCATACCTTCCCATACCTTCCCATACTTTCCAATACTTTCCCATACTTTCTCATACCTATTCCATACTTTCCTTTAACTTTCCATACCTTCCCATACTTTCCCATACCAACACAAATCTTCCCATACCTACACATACCTTCCCATACCTTCCGATGCCTTTCCATACTTTCCAATACCTTCCCATTTTTTATTATACCTTTCCAATTCCTTCCCATACCTTTCCATACCTTCCAATATCTTGCAATAACTTCCCATATACCTTAACATACCTTTTCAAACTTTCACATATTTGTCAATAGTTTCCATACATTCCAATAGCTTCCCATAAATTCCCATATCTTCCGTTATCTTCCCATACCTTCCAATACCTTAAAATACCTTCCCATCTCTTGAAATAGCTTCCCATAACTTCCCATACATTCCCATACCTTCTACTAACTTTCCATACCCTCCCATGCTTTCCCATATTTTCCCATAACTTTCCATACTTTCCCATATTTTCCCATAACTTGCTAAAATGTCCATACCTTCCCATTACTTCCCATACCTTCCCATACTTTCCCATACCTTTCCATACCTTCCTGTACTTTCCCATACCTTCACATGTCTTCGTAAACTTTCCCATAACTTCCTATACCTTCCCATATTTTACCATACAATCCCAAAACTTTCCATACCTCCCAATACCTTCCCATAACTTCCGATACCTTTCCATACTTTCCCATACCTTCCCATATTTAATGATAATTTTCCATACTTTCACATAACTCCCCATATCTTACCATATCTACCGATACCTCAGACCTTCCCATACTTTCCTTTAATTTCCCATTTTTTCCCATACCTTCCCATACTTAACCATACTTTCCCATACTTTCTAATACCTATTCCATACTTTCCCATACTCTCCTATACATTTCCATACTTTGCCATATCTTCCCATACCTTAAGTTACCTTTTCATTCTTTAGCATACTTTCTAATAGTTTCCCATACCTTCCCGACGCTTACCATACATTCCCATAGCCTCCGATATCTTCCCATACCTTCCTCTACCTTCCCATAACTTCCAATACTTTCTCATACATTTCCATACTTTCCCATAACTTCCTATACTTTCCACTACTTTCCAATTGCTTCCCATACCTTCCCATACTTTCCGATATTTTCCCAAACTTTTTCATACCTATTCCATACTTTCCCATTATTTCTTATAACTTATCATACCTTCCCATACCTTCCCATACCTTTCCATACCTTTCGATACCTTTCCATACCTTCCAATACCTTTCCATTTTTATTACACCTTTCCTAACTTTTCCATACCTTCTCATTTCTTCCTGTAATTTCCCATTCTTTCTTATACCTTCCCATACCTTCCCATTTTTTCCCTTACTTTCTCATACCTATTCAATACTTTTCCATACCTAACCGTACCTTCCCATACCTTCCCATACTTTTCCCTATCTTCCCATACCTTCACGTTCCTTTTCATACTTTTCCATACTTGTATACCTGTCAATATCTTCACATACCGTCCCAAACATTTCCATACCTTTCCATACATTCCCATTCTTTCCCATATCTTCCCATACCTTCATATACCTTACCATACTTTTCCATAACTTCCTATACCTTCCAATACCTTCCCGTACAATCGCAAAACTATCCATACCTCCCCATACCTTCCAATACCTTCCCATATTTTCCCATACTTTATCATACAGTTCCATAATTTCCCATAACTTCCAATAACTTTCCATACCTCCCATACCTTCCCATTTTTTATTATAACTTTCCATACTTTCCCATAACTTCCCATATCTTACCAAATCTTTTCAAACCTTCCCATATCTTCCTATGATTTCCCATTATTTCCTATACCTTCCCATACCTTTCCATACGTTCCCATACTTTCCAATACTTAATCATACCTAATCCATACTTTCCCTTACCTACCCATACCTTCCCACACCTTCCCATACTTTTCCATACCTACTCATACCTTCCCATACCTTTCCATTCGTTTCCCTATCTTTCCATACCTTCACATAACTTTTCATACTTCCCCATACTTTTCAATAGTTTCCCATACCTTCCCATAGCTTTCCATGAATTCCCATACCTTTTCTATCTTCTCATACTTTCCAAAACCTTAACATACCTTCCCATATCTTGCAATTACTTCGCATACCTTCCCATACCTTTGCATACTTTCTAATACCTTCCCTTAAGTTTCAATACCTTTCCATCTCTTCCACTATCTTCCCATACATTCCCATACCTTTCCTTAACTTCACATACCTTCCCATAACTTCTAATAACTTTCCGTACCTTCCCATACTTTCCCATATTTTCTCATACCTTTCCATACTTTCCCATATTTTGAACAAAAAATTTCCATACCTTCCCATACTTTCCCATACCTTCCCATAACTTTCCATACTTTCCAATAACACCTTCACATACCTTCCAATACCTTCTAATACTTTCCCATACATTACCATACCTTCACATACCTTCCCATACTTTCCCATAACTTCCTGTACCGTCAAAAACCTTCCCGTACAATCCCAATACTTTCCATACCCCCCATACCTTCCCATACATTCTGATACCTTTCCATACTTTCCCATACCTTCCCATATTTAATTATACCTTTGCGTACTTTCCCATAACTTCCCATATCTTACCATATCTTCCCATGCCTCATACCTTCCCATACCTTCCTTTTATTAATTTCCCATTCTTTCCCATACCTTCCCATACATTTCCATATTTTGCCATATCTTCCCATACCTTAAGTTACGTTTTCATAACTTTCCATACTTTTCAATAGTTTCCCATTCCTTCCCATCGATTCCCATACATTCCCATACCCTCCCATATCTTCCCATACCTTCCAATACCTTCCCATAAATTTCCATACTTTCTCATACATTTCAATACTTTCCCATATCTTCCCATACCTTGCCATACCTTCCCACACCTTCCCATATCTTTCCATACCTTCCCATAATTTCCCATACTTTCTCATACCTATTCCAAATTTTCCCAAAACTTCCCATATCTTCCCATACTTTCCCATACTAACCCAAATCTTCCCATACCTTCCCATACCTTTCCATACCTTCCAATACCTTTTAATTCTCATTATACCTTTCCACACTTTCCCATACCTTCTGATATCTTCCTATAATTTCCCATTCTTTCCCATACTTTCTCATACCAATTCCATACTTTCACATACCTACCCATACATTCACATACCTTTCCATACTTTCCCATAACTTCCCATACCTTACCGTATCTTCCCATACCTTCCCGTACTTTCCTATAATCTTCCATAAAATATCCACATCAATTTTTTACAAGTCTACAGACAGCCATAGTTTCCTTATGTATACATCGTCCCATCTTGAATCTTGTAAGAGCTCTATCCCATTTTGGCAACTATTGAGACTTAAAAGACTCTGCAGTGATGAGGCAGACTTTTCTGAGAAAAGTAATGAAATGCTGGACTTTTTTCAATTAAATTCAAGTTCATACCCGAAAACAGTTTTAATATCCGCTGTCAATCGAATTAAAGGCATGACCAGACAGGACACGTTTACATCATCTGTTTCTGATCAGTGTGATCGATCCAAATTTATTTTAACTTTTCATCCTCATAATTTTAAAGCCCGCCAGGTGAATCTCAAAAACCGACCAATCCTTATGGCTGACCCTCAAACTCAGCAGGTCTTCAAAAAACCTCCTCTTTTTGCTTTCAGGAGAGATAGAAGCCTCAGAGATATTCTTGTAAGAAGTTACCTTCCCACAATGAAAGCACATATTGGAACAAAAGGTTGCAACCGTAACAGTTGCAATACTTGTCCATTTGTGATGGAAATTAACAACATTTCTTTCCCTCTTAAAAAATTCTTAATAAAAGATGGATTCACTTGCACAAGTCGCAACGTGATTTATGCAATTCTTTGCAAGAGTTGTGATAACATTTGCGTGG
The DNA here is from genome assembly GCA_944989445.1 of Ampullaceana balthica. NCBI lineage: Eukaryota > Metazoa > Mollusca > Gastropoda > Lymnaeidae > Ampullaceana > Ampullaceana balthica. Next base: position 1,059,593 of record CALYLW010000358.1, read on the forward strand.
GTGAGACTGGTCGTCGTCTTGGGGATCGTTGTAGAGAACACCTGTATAATATGAATAAACAGGCTCAATGTCCTGTGTCTAAACATTTTAACAGTGTTGACCATAGCGGTATATCAGATATTGCAGTAAATGGTATTTTATATGCAAGCAATACCCATGATAGAATCCACATGGAAAATAGACTCATAAAAAGATTTGGTACGTTGGCTCCATATGGAATTAACCAAATTCATAATTTTACTCAACTGCAGAATCTTGTTCCCGTTGTGGCTTTTACTGTAACTTTGTATACTTCCCCCTTTTTCCTATATCCTGTGTCCATGTTTGTTTTTGTTTTTCCTTTCTTTTTATTTAACATAAATATTTTAAAATACAATATGTTTTAAGAATGTTATTATTACTTATGTAAGTATTGTAAGAATGTATTTTAAGTTGTAATGATGAAGGCATTAGCCGAAACGTTTACTGTCGTGTCAGTCTAAAAATAAAGCTCAAATTTATTGTTTTCATTGCACAATCTGTTTGTGTATTTTGTATTTTATTTAAAAGCTTTATTGCAGTCCCATTCTATATGTTATAGAACAATACAAAGTTGAATAATTGTAGTTACGTAAGTAGTCCAGGTGCTTGTTGAACTTCTTTATCTTTGTAGGTGCTAGTCAATGCATAATATATTTGACCGATTTATTCCTCATTTTATAACTCAATAAGTTCTAGCTGTAAATTGCCTGAAGCATTATCAGGGTCAACAGAGACTGATGTAGAAAAATACATAATTTACTTTTCAATAATTGAAAAATCCTGAAAGTGTCTTAGAAAAATTATCAGCCAGGTATGAGATATCTGCAACATTTACCATGGGCGTCGCTAGGAATTTTTCCAGGGGGGGGGGCAAAAAAATCCCACTTTTTTAAAATTTTAACTGGCAATGCCATACAGGTACAATTTTCAATTAAATTCAAGTTCAGTATAAAATAAGGGTTGAAAAATGCCTTAGAAATTAAAAAGACTTACAAATTAGTGCTGTAATAGTTAAAATACAACATTTATTAATGCATTTAATAAATTAATTTTTTTTCTCAAATGTAGGGGGGACAAATGCCCCCCTTGACCCCCCCTTCCCTTCGCCCATGGGCCATTTACTCATTAAACCATTTTTCTGGGAAACTTGTTATGATCTCCATTAGTGGGTTAAAATTTGTGGTTTTAGGCTGCAATTGAGACAATCGCCCTTGTAAAAGTTAGAGCTTGTTCCAAAGGCCTTGATTTTTTAATGAAACTGGCTTATCACTGCATTGTGCCCTTGATTTGTTTTAAGAACGTTTAGATGTCTTGTCATAACAGCAAAATCTGCCGGCCAAGCAGTATCAGATATTTCTGGTTATCCAATTTTCTTTTTTTTAGTGCGAGGAAGCTCTGAAGTCCTTTCCTTCGACTTAGCCATTTTACATTATTTTGACACACAACATCCCCATATTCTCCTTTGATGTCAAGAAGAAACTGCTGGGCTATATAACATGATCACATCTAAGATGTTTGGCACAAAGAACTTTTTGAGTGAATGATACAGAGAAGAAAAAAAGCTTTGCAACCCTTTTCGCTCACTCTGTTACAGACAACGTGGCTTTGAGGAATTTTCAATAGTCTGACGAATTTTTGTAAATAAGCTTTTCTGTGATGTCAATCGAGCCTACAGTTTCTTCAGCTTTTCAGTGGTTCAGTTTCAGTCAGCTTGTCATAATTAGGATGTTTGGTTTGGTAGTGCCTCTTGAATTCCCTTTTAAAAAAACACATTCCAAACAAATCAAACTCATACACTTGTTAAGTCGTTCATTGAAAAATTTCCCTTTTCTACTTTCTTTGTGGGCTTCGTCATCAACTTTCCTTTGTTTACTTAACTTCTTCATTCTAAAATGAAATTTTAACATTTACTGAAAACATGACCAAATTGGAGTATCAATATAGATTTTTAATTTATTATGTTTAATTTCTATTATTTTTTTAAAATTTTATTTGCCGATCCGGGTAATTACGTTATTTACAGAATTTATAGGTCTTAATATTTTTTTAAAGATTATATACAAATTTACTGAGTTACGGCTGGACAGCGAAGTAAGTAGTGTGCTCGCCTCAGAAGCTGAGGTGCGTGGGATCTAGCCCACGCTAAGGCCACATTATAAAGATTGATATATGACTATCGCTCAGAAGTCCTCTCTGACTTGGAGAGGGGATGGGCGCCGCCAAGTCTACCAAGCCCCAAGAAAGTTCTAACGGAAACATTAGAACCCCCTACGACCAAGAGGTTATGGGACACCCAAAAAAAATCATACATATCCAAGGAGCGTCTGTAATACTTGTAATACTAGTAATCGATCAGATAGAAATTATTAAAATCCTATATTATAAAAGGCTATGTTCCGTGCCGTCATCGATAGCGATTGGTTCCTCAAACGCATATGACTCCTACAGCCAATCATATTGAACACGTTTATGCGGATGTTCAAAACGAGTTATTTTTGGTGCAGTATTTCTTCCAAGACTTTATTTTGAGTTATGGGCGTTGGGATTTATAACAAAAAGCTCTGTTTTTACGAGTTATTTATTTTAACTATAATGAATAGTATTTTTGACGTGATGCACATGTAGTATGCCGGTCGAGACGGCTGTTGAAGGGGAGTTACAACATGCCACCGATAGGTGGCGGAACGTCCGTGGGCGGGCTGTGTTGCTCGTTGGATAATAAATGGCAAAGTTATGGAATAAAGATGTTTATTCTGTACAACTTACCTTACAATAAACAAAATATGTTGAATATAACAAAGGCCAAAAATGTTTCAAAAATTGTGACACAAAAAGCTATTAAAAAGTTTAAAGTTCATCGACGCCTTTGTTCAATTTCGCTTCCGAATGCGCGAAGTCAAAATATGACGTCGTCGTTTCTGCAATAGGCCGTCAGCGAATTTCGTACACTTAACCGCACATAATGTCATCGGATTTTTAAAAAATTAATTTCCACGTTGTTTAAAAAAAATAGTTTTGCGCGATCATTTGACGTATTTAAAACTGTAAAAAAATTCTACTTTTCTTACGAATATAATTTTACAGAAATAATACATAAGTCAATTAATTATTTCAGATGAGGCCGCGGGCAATTAAAATTGTTTCACGGGGTGGTTTTGATTCACGGACAGAACTTTGACACATAAATTCCTGATTGCAAAACAGCTGTCGCATAATAAGTTTGACAATCAAAAATACCCGTTGAAAAAGCGTCCAATGTTGGGTTTCTGCATTCTAAAATCTTTGATGTGGCATCTATTGTTTGCGAAGTTTAAAACGAACACTCAATTTTTGTATTTTCATCAGTTTTTAGGATTTGTACTATATGCTTCAAATCTCCATTACCATCGTTTGCTAACAAAGATATCGCCATTGCAAAAGTTTTGAAGTAGAAGCAAAAAACAGAATCTTTATCTACAGAATGAACCGACCATTTCTGATAATTTCCTTCCCATTGCTAAAATTTCTTAAACAATTGTTTGAAGGGACTCTACGCCTGCTCTTATCGATAGGGAAATCAATGTTAAACCCTTTTGTACTGTGCGCCGGTCCAAGTCGTAACAATGTGTAAATGTGTCCCCAGGATTCAAGGTACAGAGGCGTTAGAAAATTAGGCTTTTAACGTTATATCATAGTAACATTTTATGAGACGGAAGGGGTTGGGAGCGCCAGTTTACGACGTAGAAATAACTTTATAACCTCTCGTCATGATGCTCAATGCGGCCCGGGTTAAAATCGAATTTTTGCTTTATAATTTAATAGTTATGAATCGTGTATTGTTTAAAGGGATAATTGTATACGCTTTACTTTTAATTAAACATGGAATTATGGCCACATTTCGGGCACTTACAAAATTCATTTTTCGGATCGCTCCTCCGTATTTCCATAAAATGAAATTTGCGTCCCTCAAATTGTTAACTCAATGCACGGAAAGACGGAGTGTAAGTCGGGTCCTTTCCGTTGTTCGACCATTTCGCGATTGTCATTTTTGCCGTCAAATGTGGCCGAAGCCCGAACTAATTGGTGGGCAAATTCACGAGGTGGAAGCTAATTAACGGAATTTGCCACCCCTAACAATTTGCTGCCCGGGGCATTTGCCCTTCTTGCCCCCCTTGCTATGCAACTGAAAAACATAAATGGGGCTGACAATTTCTCGTCAATATGACACATTTTAATAAGAGAAAAAAATTACAAAATAAAATTAATAACATTTAAATTAAAATGTATTTAAATTTGGAGTTTTCTGCTTTTTCTCATGTAAATATCACTGATGTCACTGAATGGACATAAAATATGAGGACCCCATGCCCCTCTCTCTTGCATCCCATTTAGCATTAGCATTCACAAAAGTAAAGTTCGATTTTTTAAATTTTATTTAGCATTCTGGGGCCTAGTTTTGCTGGTCCATCCGCCACACTGATGCTCATCATCCAATTACAACTTGGTTTGTATCTGTATAGTAATAAGAATACCATATTAATAATAATAGGAATAACATTTCAATAACGTTGCACTGCTAAGGCCTAAATTAACCTGAAAATACAATAACTTTTGTCACCTTTCGTTAGTGCAGCTTTACAGGAGGCACAGCAGTGATCTTTGAACCAGGACTGATGACAGATGGAGGCATTTACAACCTGGTCACAAGGCAATCCATTGCTGACTGTGCCTGGTGTGTCACCAAAAACGCAGCCTTCTAACAATACAAAAGGTTTAAGGTTTGATTATGATGTGAAACATTCTTTACTTCGTTTAAAACCTTTTAAAAGTTTGCTCCAAGCTAAAAAGAAACCCGCAAGTTTCTGGAATTAAAAAGTTATTAGAATTAGTAAGTTTAATTGAAAATAATTATACTTAATTGTTTTTAAAATGTCGTTTGCTATTTAGTTTTCAGTGTCATGTCAAACATATATTAAAACACCTGGTAAAATACACCGTAAAAATTGAAAATAAATATATTTATAGTGTGCTAATGGGGTTCAAGTGTAATATAAAGGTTGAATGCAGTTAATATGATCAGTATGTGCAGGAATACTTTTAAACATTATTATCATCTACATTGCGTGATTCATAGTCATCATTCTCTCAGTCGTTCCCTGAAATGAAGTTGCAGCGGCAATTTTAATTGTATGGTTTTACATCACTTCTACTACATATTCGTTCCCCACCAGCGTTTAATCCTGCTCTGTCTTGAACCAGGTTTTTCCAGTATTTCATGTCGCTTGCAGTTGTGTTGGCGACGCGTATGTCTTTTTTGTATTCATCCAGGACCTAAACACCTGAGACTAATTCGGCGGAGAAGAGTGGTGCTCCATTTCTAAGACCTCCTTATTGGTTTCATGGTCCTTCAATAGTCTCGGCGTTTGTATATGGGGAGCTCAGTCTTCTTTCTTTGTTTGGCGTACAGGCACATGGTTTGGCTTGCATAAATAAGAGCGCTTACCATAATGGTTCCAAGTTCCAGTGTGGCTGCCTTGTCAATTTTTGCGTCAAGTATGTAACATCTAGTTTTGTACCGTTGATGTCAATGTTAGGCGGAGATTATTTTTTTATTATGATGGTGGAGACTAAACTCTTGACATGAATTAGATGAAATACCCAAATTACGAATTCGAGTTCACCCTTAGGGGCCGTCCATAAAGTACGTCACGCTCCAGAGGGGGGGGGTGTAAGAAAGTGTGACAGTTTTTGACAGGGGGGATGGGGGTGTCCGGCCATGTGTGACTTCACGCTGTTTTATATTAAATTTTGATTATTTTGTTAATATAAAACAATATTTTTGTTCGAAAGTGTGACGTACTTTAGGGGGGGGGGTCCGAGATGTGTGACAGTTTGTGACAGGGGGGAGGGGGGAGTTAAAAATGGTCAAAAATAGCGTGACGTACTTTATGGACGGCCCCTTAGTGTGTATTACATGCCAAAAGGCTGTCTGTGTCGGTCAGGCATTCGAGAGAGGTAGAGTACACCATAAATGTTTAACACATTTTTCTTTTGAGCCACTTAAAAAAAAACTGATCAGGTTTGCGTCTCTCTGCATAAATATAAATAAAGAAACAGAATTCAACCATCATATTTTACAGTATCATAATCAATGTTCCCTTTAAGCTGCGCGGCCGCGTAGATATCTGACTGACCCCGCGCAGCAGTTTAAAATTTCCACGCAGTAATTTTTTTTAAATATTGAAAAAATGTTTTCTGTGCAACTCTGCACACGAGATTTTTTACTTTGCACATGGACCAATGAACCTTAAAGAGAATATTGATCGTAATTCTCGTAATGGAAATATTGGATTAGTTTGATTAATTTGCGTTGACATTCTGCTTGCTTATTAGGTCACTGTTCTAGCTGCTCTTTCTTCCTTACAATTGTAGGGCTTTTCAGTTGCCCCATCTCGTTGCCCCATTTCCGACAGGCTCGTAAAAGGCCCTATTAAATTCACCTCCCTTATCTTTCCTACATCGACCTTTTTGAAATCAGTTTAATCTTTCTGAAAACTTAGGAATGATAAGTATCACAATAGGCATTGTGCGGAAGTTTTTGCAAATGTCAAGCTGATAGCATTGTGGTTTTGTTTAGAAGGAGTTTTGCATAAGTCTTCTTAATACCAAATTTTCCTAGACAGCAGTGCCACGATCTGTGACTTTTGCGTTTAAATCCCAAGAAGTACGAATGATTCCTCCTCTTGTTGCTTGTTAAAATATTTAGCTGTATAAACTGTCCTTGGTTCTCTTTTGTGGAATATTTGACGCGTCCTCCAGTTGGCTCATTAATTTCAGAAAGGGGTTAATGAATAGCAAATCCGACACATCCGCTGAGTCACTTTCCTTTTCTTAAAAAAGAGAGTTTTTCTTTGATGGCTCCTAATTCCACTAGATGCCTTATCTTGTCGGAGACGGTTAGAGGCGCAAGCACTTTGGGTTATTTCTAGGTTGAAGTGGGCATAAGCCCATAAACACCAGCAGTGACAAACTATTTATTTATGTCATAACACAGGAAGTCAGCAAAGTGTCACTCAATTTTTTTAAAAAAAATACTTAGGGGCTGAATAACGACGTCAATAGTGTGCCTGCCTCACAAGCTTTTATTCATAGGTAATCATAGACATATTTATTGCATAAATGCGGCGATTTAAAACAGCTGATATTTCTTACTTAATCTGACCAAAAAAATGGTTAAAAAAGAGTTGTGTTTTATAATTTGCCCTGCGGCTAGTAAAACCACTGTAAAAGTGACGGAAAAAATAAAATTTAAATTTAACTGTTCTCCTCACCATCTATCACAGGAGCGCCAATGTGACTCACACAGTCACCACGTATACACACCTGTTGATTAAAATCAAATTGGCAAACTTTTAAAAAACGTTTCTATTGATCATTTAACCTATTAGTCTTGAGACGGTTTAATAAAGTATTTTAAACAAGATTGAGTTCTTGTCACGATTTGAATGTAAGTCAAAAACTATTCAAAATTAATAAGGCACAACGTTAAAAAGCTGGATGGTCAAAATTTGATACATTAAAGTATTGGTAGTAGGATATGTTTAACATTAATAGAATTAGAGCCTAAAGCACATATTTTGATACCATCAAAATTAAGTTTGTCGGTCTTGCAATGAAACTTTAAACGTTTTAAATTTTTATACAACATATTCATTTAATTAATATTCAAACTTTTATAACAACAGATTCTACGTTAAAGAAGTACATTGGGAAGAGATATTTGATGAACTACCTTCCCGCTGCCGCATGTTGTACCATGCAATGCAAGGTATTTGTAGCAGAAGTTTGTATTCAAAGGGTTGAGGCAGAACATGGTTGTGCAAATGTCAGAAACATTTCCAAATTCAGAACCCTAGGAATTGCAGGGTAAAAAACATGATTTGTATTAAATATCTATACGATTGATTGGGAAGAAATAACCTTAACACAACTTATTGGGGCAGGAATACTAAAACCAGAGGCAATAAGTGCAATATATCTTATACCTAATCCTTCCTGTCCTGTTTGTTTTATGAAAATGACCAACGTTATATTACTTTTATGTGAGAAAAACTAGAAATAACAAATAATAAGTAATACAGCTTCCATTGTCTTTAAAGAACGTTTTTTACGAAATGAAAACAATATCCAATCTCAATTATTTAAACTTAAAAAATGACATTTATTTATATTATAAACATTAAAAATGGCGTCTGTCTGCATTTTACCCTACAATACTCCGATTGTTGGCCATATTCCAGTCTGCACTGTTCATCGGGCAGAATTTCCTGACCAAGTAGGAGATTACTGACATCTGGGAAGACATTTCGCTCTCTCAAACTGGTCTCCAGGCATGATTTCCCAAATCTGCCAAATAGTTTTTGGAAATTATGCCAGCTTTTCGTTGAATAATATGATTAAAACATTGTATGCTTTAAGGGTGCCATGTTAGCTTGCTTGGTAAGAGTAGATTTTTGTCCATTATGTAGAGGGTTTACATAGTAAATAATTGGTGCAGATTGCGGCAGGTTGAAAACATTTTCTTCGGTATGTGTATTGATCCATTCGGTGTATAAAACTAGTACGGATTATAAAAATATAAACTTTGGGGATCATGATTATTCACTCAGAGCGTTTTTAAATGCCGATCTATGCACTCACGGCGTTTTTACCTGCTTCTCTATGTACTCACGGCGTTTTTAAATGCTGCTCTATGCACTCAAGGCGTTTTTACTTGCTGCTCTATGCACTCACAGTGTTTTTACTTGCTGCTCTATGCACTCAAGGCGTTTTTACTTGCTGCTCTATGCACTCAATGCGTTTTTAAATGCTGCTCTATGCACTCACAGTGTTTTTACTTGCTGCTCTATGCACTCACAGTTTTTTTTACTTGCTGCTCTATGCACTCACAGTGTTTTTACTTGCTGCTCTATGCACTCACAGTGTTTTTACTTGCTGCTCTAAGCACTCACAGTGTTTTTACTTGCTGCTCTATGCACTCACAGTTTTTTTTAACTTGCTGCTCTATGCACTCACAGTGTAAATACTGGCTGCTCCATGCACTCACAGTGTTTTTACTTGCTGCTCTATGCACTCACAGTGTTTTTACTTGCTGCTCTTTGTACTCAGTGTTTCTACTTGCTGCTCTATGTACTCACAGTGTTTTTACTTGCTGCTTTATGTACTCACGGCGTTTTTACTTGCTGGTCTATGTAGTTTGAAAAATAAGTGATACTGCATATTGAGAACTTCCAAGGATTGAGTTTGGTTCGGTCGGAGTCGTGAATAAGTGTCCATGCCATGATGTAATGGTCCGAGGAGCTGCAGCTGTTGAGATCACCGTCATGGTTGGCTGAAAGGCTAGGGAAATAGAAATGAAGAAATAAAAAATAATTTTTCTAATAAAAATAACTCACAAGGTTTAGGAAAAATAAGAGGAATATATCTTTTGAAAATTTTAAAACTATAAAATTTATTTTAATCTTTCAGATTTATGTCTAAATAAATATATATACATATATATATGGGCTGCGGAAATTAACGATTAATTTCTCGATTATTCGTTAAAATGTTAACTATTAAGTTATTTTGTGACGATTAATCGACTGACCCATCACTTACAAATTATTGGAAGTCAAAAAGTAAAAAAAATAATAAAAATTAAAAAAGCGGACTATAAATAATACATTTCCTTACGATAACACGTACATTTTGGTTTTAAACTATTGACTGACGGGAATGTTCAAAATGTTGATAAAGCTTGCCTACCATGGTTCTAACACTTCGCCTACTTATCAAACCAAATGAAAAGCGTATTAAGCTAATGGCAGTAATGGATTCTGACTCAGAGACAGAAAATGACGACAGCTCTTCTGATGAATTACTCCGTTACAAAATGGATATGAACGTTCCTGAATCCATTAACCCTCTACAATGGTGGAAACTTAATGAACGCCGATATCCGTCAATGTCATTCCTCGCCGAGTCCGTTTTGTGCATACCAGTTACGTCAGTTCCATGTGAATGATTGTTCAGCTCGGCTGGTTATATTGTCAATTAGACCCACTCATCACTTGAACCAAATAATGTCAACACACTTGTCTTTTTGCGTACTTGGTTAAAAGATGACATATAAAGGAGAGATTCCAGTGCTATTTAGATTTTCAACAAGAACGTTTAATAAGTGTTACTTATGACCTCATCAATATTAATTTTTGGCTTTAATCGAAATTAACGATTAATTAATCGTTAATTTTTCTAAAGTTAAAGATTAATTTTAAATTAATCGTTAACAGCGCTAATATATATATATATTATTTGATATTAATAATAATAATAAATTAATAATTTATAAAGCAATATACCCTAGTAAGAAACTAGACTCACAGCTCTTTAACATTCAATAAATCTTCATTCATATCAACAACATAAATGACAGTACGATAAACATAAGCTACATTAGAAAGATGTTTCAAAGATGTCTGCAAGAGAGACCTCAAAGCTATTGGCATCGACATAAATGGCTGGGAGGAACTCGCTGGGGACAGACACAGATGGAGACAGGCGTTGACTGCCGGGCTAGAAGCAGGAGAAAGAGACCTGCGGCAGGTCACAGACGCGGACCGCCAAAAGAGGAAAAGGAGAGCTAGTCAGACAACCACAGGTGCTGCCTTTCAGTGCCAGAATTGCGGCAAAGGCTGGCATTCACGAGTGGGCTTGTACAGCCACAACAGAATCTGCAGGGCCATGCGCGAGGATCCCACAGGAGCACAGAAACTTCCGTCGTCTCACGAGACATAAGGAAAGCCAACCACATTAGAAGAAATTGTGTTTGGTTTATAAGCCTGAAAAGTGACCAAAATGAATTTGAAAAGAATTATGCATCGATATTTTAACTGAAAACGACACGGACAATTCATATTTCAGGGGGAACTTATTTGAATCAATCATAAAATTTTACTGCAGAATAAAATGAATATAACGGCACTTGTCATTCTAGTGTCAAAGAGACATCTGGTCCTTTGAAGTTGCACGTGGCCACCGGAGGCTGACCAGAGACGTTAAATGGTATTATGGCGTTAACTGGGCCAGTCAGCATGATAGAAGTAGCCAACCGCGGGAGTCCGCGGACGGGGCAAAGGTGTGAAATGCCCAGAGGTAGATGACCAGACGCACAGATGTTCTGGGTAGGGGGTAGACAAGTGGTAGGGGTTCAGTAGAGACGGTTACGCCCCCCCCCCTAGATGATTGACTGATGACTTCGGACAATGGAATTTTAGGGGCGGAGTCTCATGGGTATTAGAGGGGACGCACTCAGGAGGAGAGGGAAGAGACTGGGGAGGAGAGAGGAGTTGGTAGACTGTAGATGATAGACATGGATAGTAGAATTGACTTAGGACAGTTTGTCTTTACCTATGTGAAGTTAGATTAGAGTGTATGTTGGAGTCAATTAATGAAGCAATAAAGTAATCATAAGTGTTCATGCAGTCTTGGAGTTTGCTGTTTGATTATGAGAAGACAAGTGTGACTGTTAACTAAGAATGGAGTGAAAGTAGTGAGTTAGGCACACACGAGGACAAGTAGAGTGTTAGGCACACACGAGGACAAGTAGAGAGTTAGGCACTCACGAGGACAAGTAGAGAGTTAGGCACACACGAGGACAAGTAGAGTGTTAGGCACACACGAGGACAAGTAGAGAGTTAGGCACTCACGAGGACAAGTAGAGAGTTAGGCACACACGAGGACAAGTAGAGAGTTAGGCACACACGAGGACAAGTAGAGAGTTAGGCACTCACGAGGACAAGTAGAGAGTTAGGCACACACGAGGACAAGTAGAGAGTTAGGCACTCACGAGGACAAGTAGAGAGTTAGGCACACACGAGGACAAGTAGAGAGTTAGGCACACACGAGGACAAGTAGAGAGTTAGGCACACACGAGGACAAGTAGAGAGTTAGGCACACACGAGGACAAGTAGAGAGTTAGGCACACACGAGGACAAGTAGAGAGTTAGGCACACACGAGGACAAGTAGAGAGTTAGGCACACACGAGGACAAGTAGAGAGTTAGGCACACACGAGGACAAGTAGAGAGTTAGGCACACACGAGGACAAGTAGAGAGTTAGGCACACACGAGGACAAGTAGAGAGTTAGGCACACACGAGGACAAGTAGAGAGTTAGGCACACACGAGGACAAGTAGAGAGTTAGGCACACACGAGGACAAGTAGAGAGTTAGGCACACACGAGGACAAGTAGAGAGTTAGGCACACACGAGGACAAGTAGAGAGTTAGGCACACACGAGGACAAGTAGAGAGTTAGGCACACACGAGGACAAGTAGAGAGTTAGGCACACACGAGGACAAGTAGAGAGTTAGGCACACACGAGGACAAGTAGAGAGTTAGGCACACACGAGGACAAGTAGAGAGTTAGGCACACACGAGGACAAGTAGAGAGTTAGGCACACACGAGGACAAGTAGAGAGTTAGGCACACACGAGGACAAGTAGAGAGTTAGGCACACACGAGGACAAGTAGAGAGTTAGGCACACACGAGGACAAGTAGAGAGTTAGGCACACACGAGGACAAGTAGAGAGTTAGGCACACACGAGGACAAGTAGAGAGTTAGGCACACACGAGGACAAGTAGAGAGTTAGGCACACACGAGGACAAGTAGAGAGTTAGGCACACACGAGGACAAGTAGAGAGTTAGGCACACACGAGGACAAGTAGAGAGTTAGGCACACACGAGGACAAGTAGAGAGTTAGGCACACACGAGGACAAGTAGAGAGTTAGGCACACACGAGGACAAGTAGAGAGTTAGGCACACACGAGGACAAGTAGAGAGTTAGGCACACACGAGGACAAGTAGAGAGTTAGGCACACACGAGGACAAGTAGAGAGTTAGGCACACACGAGGACAAGTAGAGAGTTAGGCACACACGAGGACAAGTAGAGAGTTAGGCACACACGAGGACAAGTAGAGAGTTAGGCACACACGAGGACAAGTAGAGAGTTAGGCACACACGAGGACAAGTAGAGAGTTAGGCACACACGAGGACAAGTAGAGAGTTAGGCACACACGAGGACAAGTAGAGAGTTAGGCACACACGAGGACAAGTAGAGAGTTAGGCACACACGAGGACAAGTAGAGAGTTAGGCACACACGAGGACAAGTAGAGAGTTAGGCACACATGAGGACAAGTAGAGAGTTAGGCACACATGAGGACAAGTAGAGAGTTAGGCACACACGAGGACAAGTAGAGAGTTAGGCACACACGAGGACAAGTAGAGAGTTAGGCACACACGAGGACAAGTAGAGAGTTAGGCACACACGAGGACAAGTAGAGAGTTAGGCACACACGAGGACAAGTAGAGAGTTAGGCACACACGAGGACAAGTAGAGAGTTAGGCACACACGAGGACAAGTAGAGAGTTAGGCACACACGAGGACAAGTAGAGAGTTAGGCACACACGAGGACAAGTAGAGAGTTAGGCACACACGAGGACAAGTAGAGAGTTAGGCACACACGAGGACAAGTAGAGAGTTAGGCACACACGAGGACAAGTAGAGAGTTAGGCACACACGAGGACAAGTAGAGAGTTAGGCACACACGAGGACAAGTAGAGAGTTAGGCACACACGAGGACAAGTAGAGAGTTAGGCACACACGAGGACACAGGTTCTCCACACTATTATAATGATAAATCGGGCAGAGGGCGTAAAGTCGGATAAACACAAAGTTATTTTAAAATTAACTGAAGTTATCAATTTATTAATAATGGCATCATTGGTCTCATCAAGCTGAATAGAAAAGAATTTACTGGCATTTTTAGATTGCTGTTTCTGGAAGGAACCGGTTAAATAATGGGCTTATCTTGCAAGTGTACACTTACACATGACGGATTTTGAAAATATCTAGCGGATTTTATATGTCTCCAATGAGTCTGAATTACCTCGAAGAATTCCATTTTTACCGGAAATGGGGTAATTTACCCCTGTTCTACAACCCCTGGACTAGAGTAAAAATTAGGGAAAAACTTATGAATCATCTTGAATTAGGAAACAATCACACTAACTGAGACTCATGGGCAAGAATTTTGGCTAAAGGGTTTTCCTGAGTCCACCCATCACTGACAGTTGGAGAATTAAAGCCAGCTGGACATTGTGCTAGCCACAAAATCCCTTCGTATGCCATGGCTATAGAAACTGTTGAACGCTTCTTCGCTGAATAGATTAAACATGAGCCAAGAAATAACGTTAGCTAGCGTATACCAAGTAAAAAAGTACATACATGGATCTGTAAGACTCTTGGAATCCAGAAAAAAATGTGTTCTCTCATGTTCTAGGGCGCACATATGCACTCATGTAAAGTAACATGACTTTTAGATAAGTACATGTCGCACTCACCTGTGCCCTAGTTCATGGGCGGCCGTGTCCGTGCAGGCGTAATCTCCACGGTCTTCAATCAGTGATGTACTGTTTCCGGCTGTGCGGCAAGTGGTGGCCGTGTTAGCCCTCCCTTGTAGGAAGTACATATTCAGTTTTGTTTTTTTTTAATTTAAACTCAATTTGTTTTTTCGTTTCATTTCAATTGGTGTCCAATAGAAACGCTAAGCTTCAAATATAGTATAGAGTCAATTATCTATTTGATCATGAACTTTCTTAGAAGTAAGTTTTTAAAATCGATAAAAAATGAGTTGACAAAAATGTTATGTAGCCTTTACGTTACAAGCTTTCAATAAAAACAGATAACTAAAAACTAAAATCATGATTTGCCGCCCTCCCAATGACATAACGTGATTTCAATCTGAACTATATATTTTGTTGATGCTTAATTACACTGATCCTGCCGTAATGTGTTGGCCGAGGTATAAAAAATACAATACAAACTAACCTATACCACTATTGGAAACACCCGATCCTTCCTTGCTGGTGATATCGTAGCTGTGGAAAGCAGAAAATGCAGTTTCTAGAATGAGGGTAGATTAGGTTTATCAAAAATAACTTTTACTCCCACTGATGTAAACATCTTAAATAATTAATTTAATGATGTCATAACTTTGGCATTACAAATAATGTTTAAATTATATTAAAAAACGTAAACAAACAAAGTTTTTGACTGTAAATACTTTATTTACGAGACATAACTAAAAGTATGTTCATTAAAATACGCATCGCACGACAATCCAAAAATCCAAAATGTTATTTATGTCTTATATATAAAGGATTTATAGTAAAAAAAAGAGGGGCAAGACAGCTTTACTCCAACCATTGCAGGAGCTTCTGTCCCTCTGATGGACCTAAAGGATGCAAATATAGTGACACTATATAGAAACAAGAGCGATAGAAGTGACTGCAGTAACTATCACGGCATCTCACTCCTTAGCATTGTAGGAAAGGCCTTCGCCCGTGTCATACTAACACGACTGCAGAGTTTAGCCTCCCGAGTTTATCCAGAATCTCAGTGCAGTTTCCGGGCTGGTCGTTCTACCACAGACATGTTCTCCATAGTCCAGTGCTGCCAGCGCTAGGTTTTTCAACCTAGATCTAGGTTTTTTTCGACCTTGTCTAGGTTTTTTATTTCAAAAATATCCATAATCTAGGTTTATCTTAAAAAAAGTAAATAAACGATGTGTAAGTACAACATTTACTAAATATGTGCAATTAATATCCTAAATAAATTCGATTTTTCAAAAATAAAATTAAGCATCGGGCGACAACAGTTTTTTCAGCCGCTCTGCCATGTGACTTTAGGATATCTATACCTCTATCATGCTATCCCACTGAATTGGAAAGATGGCGCTGCTGCGGTGCCATCTGTCTAAAGAAATCTGGTACAAGTTAAAACATCTTGAATGAGCCAAAGTACAGAATTCAATTTTATTAGACCTCATGACAAAATTAACAGCTCTACCATTTTCTTGTGCCTGCGTTGAGAGAATAGTCTTTCAAGTATTCATGGTATAAACCAAAAGATAATCTAATACAACCCTCAGATAGACATAGTTATAAAAACACTTTTCCTATTCCGTATGCAACAACAAACACATAAAAATTCTCGTTTTTTCCGTCCGGGATTCGAAATTGGAATTGGTTACCTGATCAAACAAGGAAAACCAAAACCCTATCAATATTTAAAACTTTATCAACATTTAAAACTCAAATAAAAATGCAAGACTAGACAAAAACAGGGATAAAAGTAGGACTCAATAAAATTCTGAATAAAATGAGCGTCTGTAATAGATAAAATAAGAATAATGCCAAGAATGCTGATAAGATTGCCAATAAGATTTATAGGGAAGATGACTTAAGTGCTGAATAAATGCAGATGTAAGTATATTTTACAAATAGCTACGTACAACATACAAATTAATAAATTATCGGCCGTCCATAATTGACGACACGCATCTAAGAGGGTGAGGGGGGAGGGGGTCACACTTTAGTGAGATGTGTGACAAGGGGAGGGAGGTGTTATAGAACTGTGACGTCACATAAAAAATGCACAATTTTAAACGAAAGCTCCACTTAAATATCTGTTTGCATACAATAAATTTATTTAATGACGTTTTAAATGGCTCCGCGAGAGTTACGATATTCGAATGCAGTCTTACATACTTAAATAAAAAAATTGTTTTGAAACATGTCAATTTTTAAGTAAGAAATACGCCTTTTTTTTAGTGGGGGGGGGGAGGGGAGAGAGAAGCTTTGTGACGTCATATTTGTTTATTTTTAGCGTGTCTAGGTTTTTTCTTTCGGATCTAGGTTTTTTTTGACATGTTGGCTAGGTTTTTCCCAAAATTGTCACTGGCAGCACTGCTCCATACGGCAACTCCAGGATAAAAGGCTGAGAGCAGCAGATGCCACTACACATTGCCTTTGTGGATGTTACGAAAGAATTTGATTGAGTCAGTCGCAACGGGCTATTCCAAATCCTGGAAAAAATCGACTCTCCCCCACACCTACTCGCCATCATCAGACAGTTCCATGAAAATATGTAGGGCACAGTACAGTTTGATGGAGCTACGTCATAAGCCTTTCCAGTCAGCAGCGGAGTTAAACAAAGTTGTGCACTCGCACCAACACTATTCGCAATATTCTTCTCTATACTGCCTCGATACACATTCAAGGAAAGCAGTGATGGAATCTGGTTACACACCAGAGCTGATGGAGGACTTTTCAACACTGCCCGCATCCGAGCCAAAACCAAAACAACAGATGTCCTGATTCGTGAGCTACTATTTGTGGATGATGCGGCACTAACAGCACACACAGAAACTAGTTTGCAACAACTCGTGTCAAGCTTCTCCAACGCCTGCAAAGAATTTTGTCCCCAAATCAGCTTGAAAAAGACAAACATCATGGCCCAAGACACATGTTCGCCTCCTACCATCAATATCGACAATGAAAACTTTGAGGTTGTGGAAAGCTTCACCTACTTGGGGTCAAAGGTCTCCAATACACTGTCTATCGAGGACGAAATAAATAGTAGAATTGGCAAGGCAGCTGCCACAATGGCTCAACTAAATAAACGGGTCTGGAAAAAGACCAAGCTTACGGAGAAAACCAAACTGTGTGTTTATCGAGCCTGCGTCATCAGTACACTGTTATACGGGAGCGAGACATGGACCACTTCTACAACCCCAGAGCGCAAGCTTAATAGCTTCTACTTGAGATGCCTGTGTCGCATCCTTGGCATTAAATGGAAAGATAAAGTGCCTAATACTGAGGTCCTAATGCGTGCCAATACCCAAAGCATGTTCTCAATCCTTAGTGAAAGACGCCTGAGATGGCTAGGTCATGTTAAAAGAATGAGCACTGGCCGCATCCCCAAGGACCTCCTAAGTGGAGAACTGGCATCGGGAAAGAGGAAGACAGGTCGCCCACGTCTGCAATTTAAAGATGTCTGCCAAAGGGACATGAAAGCAGCCAGAATACATACAAACGACTGGGAGTGTAAGGCAGAAGACCGAACTACGTGGCGCACAGTTGTCAAAGAGGGCTTCATAGTAGCCGAGGAGCGAAGGATAGAGGATGCTACAGACAGAAGAGCTAGGAGAAAGGCCAAACATTTGGAAGCACAGAACTCGTGTGTAAAAGCTGTGGTAAAGACTGTCACTCAAGGATAGGACTGCACAGCCACTCGAGGAAATGCAACCCAACTCAACGGTGATGCACCATCGTCTCGCGAGACGGAGGATGCCGACGACTGCAAGTTACGCAAATAAATAAGGCACTATCTTCGTCGAAGAAAAAAAAAGTTACATTCCGTTGTAAAATACAAAATTTAAGAAAAACATTGTAAAGAAATTTTGTAAAAATATTGGTCAAATATATTGTCCTGTCTACGTCAGCACAGTTTCAGGAAAAACAGATCATATTGCACCCAATTAATTGGTCTAACAAACCCCTTATCAAAATAATTTGATACACCAAGACTTCTAAAAATTATTTGATAAGGTTCACCATACACACAAAAAAACTTTAAATTCTGGTAATCTCTAGTTGCAAAACGTCAGTGCATTCCAGAATTTTTAAAAGACAGCCAACAAACGGATATACAACATCTGATCAGAATTTAAAGTAGTTATTTGTTGATCAATAGAAAATTAAGTCACAACAAAATAGAACTATTTTAGAAAAAGAATTAGACGAATCAATAAAATGTGAAAATAATTACAAAAAGTGTTAACTGATAAGCAATAAGATTTCATTCACAGAAACCAGCTAATTCAACTTCAATTATTAATAATAAAACTAGGGCTATTAAAGATTAATTAAAATTTAATCGTTAACTTTTGAAAAGTTAACGATTAATTAATCGTTAATTTCTATTAAAGCAAAATATTAAAATTTATGATGTCATAAGTAAGACTTATTAAACGTTCTTGTTGAAAATCTAAATCACACCGGAATGTCTCCTTTATACGTCATCTTTTAGCAAACTACGCAAAAAGACCATTGTGTTGACATTATTTGGCTCAAGTGATGAGCGGGTCTTATTGACAAAATAACCAGCCGAGCAGAACAATCATTCACATGGAACTGAAGTAACTGGTATGCACAAAACGGTCTTGGCAAGGAATGACATTATTGGATTTCTGTGTTCATTAAGTTTCCACCATTGTAGAGGGTTAATGGAATCAGGAACTTTCATCTCCATTTTGTAACGCACTAATTCATCAGAAGAGCTGTCGTCAATTTCTGTCTATGAGTCCACTAGTGCCATTCGCTTAATACGCTTTTCATTTGGTTTGATAAGTAGGCGAGGTGTTAGAACCATGGTAGGCAAACTTTATCAACATTTTGAACATTCCCGTCAGTCAATAGTTGAAAACCAAAATGTTCGTGTAATCGTCAGAAAATTTGTCATTTTTTTATATTCCTTTTTTACTTTTTGACTTCCAATTATTTGTAAGTGATGGGTCGATTAATCCTTTAAAAATAATTTAATCGTTAAAATTATTTTTAACGATTAATCGAGAAATTGATCGTTAATTTCCGCAGCCCTAAATAAAACCTTAAGAAATGAAAGTGATTAAATAAGGCATTAAATATTTGTTTTTTTAAAATACAAAATAATTCTCATATATTACAACAGTAGGGATATACACAGGAGCGAAGCGAGAGGGGGGCAAGGGGGCATATGCCCCGGGCGCAATTTTTTTAGGGGCGGCAAAGTCCTCGTGGTTAATTAGCTTATAAGAATGACACATTTTTAAAAAGTGGAAATTCATTTTTATTAAAATTAATTTTTAAAAAACTAAAACAAGAAAATGATAAAGGAAATAAAGTAATTATCCCAAAACTTGTGAACGTTTCTATTGCCAAAACTTCAAACTCCATGTTAGATATAAGTTATTCTTATAATTATGCTACTGCAATGATAAAAATCAAGAGTCTTAGGTAGTATACAACTTGACAATGATCCGCTGGTAACATAATTGATTTTCTGCCAACATGTACTTTATTATATGATTCCCAAAATTGTAGTGCTAAAAATGCTTTGTGCCCTCTACGTAAAGAGAAACTATCGGAATACTAAGGATGATTCGGCGTTAGCTTAATTTTTATTTGGAAATTTTTTCATTTTAATTGAACTTTCTAGTCAAAGAACCAGAGAGCAAATTATTGACTATAAAAGCGAAAATGTAGAAAAAAGTTGAGAAGAAAGTGAAACACCTAGTGCTAAAAATACTAAAGTCACATAATAGTCGTTTTGAGGAAAATGAGTTCAAAAATTCAAACTCATTCTGAAATCAGGCAAAACCCATTGTTACATTTCTGATTGTTTCAGCTTATAGGTAAATTTTATTATGTTTAAATAAGCTTATATTCCAGCGTATATCTCAAATGTTTGCATAGATATTATATTTTTTTTGTGGACTTAAGTACTTTTTGTCCTATTCTCTGACTTAGGTACTTTTAACACTGAGACCTTCGTATGGACTAAGAACTTTTAAAGCAAAATTTTTGTTTTTTAAGTATATTTTATGTATTATAAACATTAAAAACACAATAAAAGAATAAAAAACATATTTTGACGTTTTCAACAACTATTTATACTATCAACAAATTATTCTTTTACTCGTCTTCATCCGAATCGCTCTGGTTTGCCTGTGCATCTATTCCCTGAATATGGCTATAGAATGTTACTTCATCTGGAACATTAACATGCTGCAAAAGTTCACAAATGTCTTTATATTTAGCCTCTTTGATTGGTAAAAAAATCTATGTAGGCTCGATTCGGTTTAGTTGCCAAAAGTGTTGAGAGCTTTTTTCACCGTTTGAAAGGATTTATATAAGATCAGAACATTCTCCTGTCATTGAAATTCTGCTAAGAGGTGTTGGCATCTTTCAAACTTTGCACCTCTAAATTCACTGATACCAGTCACTGGTCGTAACAATGGATCATATGCTCTTTGTAATCAAGTACTTTAACAACCGGGGTTCCATCTTCCATCATATTGTCTGTTAGAGGATGTTCCACATAAACAATGTTAAATGGCTTTTTTGTGTCAGTGTTTTTGATGAGTGATACCCACTGTGAAGGTACAATCACTCTGTCTTTTTTCGTCTCCTCTTTTCAATTCGCCCAAAATCTCGATCACAAGGCATGCGGCTATGTCCTGGAAGGGGATACATAACATAAGCTTCTTCTAAAGACACACTTTTGTGCACAATACTTTGAAGGTAGGCAAAAATGTACGGTTTTTTATTCTGTGAAAAACAGTTGTCCGTGAATATTATTACCTTTTTAGTAGTAAGTGGAAGACCAGAAATATAATTGTCCAAACACGAAATAACTTCATTTTTTCCTTTAGCAGCAAAGTGTTCAGCATATAGATACATGTGTGCACATTCATTCACATTGTCATGAATACACAAGTTATGAATCCAGAGTTGACGCTTATAATACTCTTGTCCAATACCAGTTAAGGGAAGTGGTAAATTTTTCTCAAAGTCCATACAAATCACTGTAGTGTCTTTACTTTGTTTTGTTGCTTCTGTGGCTTCATTCATTTGAACATTAAAAACATCAGCTTTCCTTATGTGAAGTTCATGTTGAGACTTCAAGTCATTTACAAGTATGATATCAGCTACAGATTCTGCAGCCTTTATTTGAGCTTGAAATTTTTCACATTTATCACATATGTCACTACGTGGAAATCCAAATTTAATATTAAACTCAAAGTTAAATATGTCATAATAATACCAGTATTTAACATCTGCAACGTCTGGATTTTCCTGAACAAATAAGCGATGCATTTCTGCCACTGTGAGAGACGAATCTAGATACTTTTATGCTTGTTCTTAGATCGGCTTTAATGGCTTTCACGAGCAGGAAACATTCGTATATGTTCACAAACTTTATCTCGAATACTTTTGTCAATCTTTTTGTGATTTTCATGTTTCCCCCGCCCATCTGCAATGGGGACAGAAAATTTCAGTAGTTGTATTCTTCACAAGATTACTTTGCTGTAGAAATTCATGAGAGGCTTTGGCAGTTACAGAATTCTGGAAACATAACATTTTCCATGACGAAAAGCAGAAAACCTAAATTTTAACCAAGAAAATAAAGCTCTTCTATTTATTTCTCACATAAAAATGTATAGTGTCCTCACTATTAATTTCTAATAAAAACTATTTTTGAGGCGATCCATATATGATGTCGCGCAATTTTTGGACGATTTTTAGACACTCGCCCTCATGACGTTTTGAAACAAAAATTTAAGACCCCCTTCCAATTTGATGTCACAAGGCTGTAAAAATCCGTATTTCCTAATTGAAAAGGAACGTGTTTCAAATTAATTCTCTGTCATTTAAAAATGTATTTAATCTAAGTCTGCACTCTAATATCGTAACGTACGTGAAACCATTTAAAACGTCATTGAACAAATTGTAAGCAATTAAATATTTAAGTGGAACTTTTATTTTTAGTTGCTTGTTTTTGATGTTACGTCAAATTTATTAAACACCCCCCTCCACCTAGTCACACATCGTCACAAGTGTGTGACCCCACTCCCTCCTAGGCGCGTGACGTCATTTCTGGACGCCCCCTTTTCTAAGTAGCATCAACATATTTTTCCGAGGGTGGGAAGGGGGGCGGCAAACCTGGGTTCTGCCCCGGGCGCATATACCCACGGTCCGCTGCTGGATAGACATAGTACGGTCAAAGCTCCATATCATCCACTTCACGAAATGGCCTGTGACATCGGGAACTATGACATCAATGTTGCTGTACTTTTTCCGCCAAAGCGCAAAATTCGCAAAATCGCGTGGATCGTTTGGCCAAAGTCTGAAGAAAGAAAAATTGAGCTGTTGACCAAAGTAATTTAATTGATTAAAAATTATAACATAAATAATGATAGTGAAGATTATAAATTATAGTAAATTATCTCTGTGGGACCGTCCATAAATGACGTTACGCACCTAGGGGGGAGGGGGATCACACTTTTGTGACGATGCGTGACGAGGGGGAGGGAGGGGGGTTGAAGAAATGTGACGCCACATCAAAAGGGTAACTTTAAATAAAACTTACACTGAAATATTTGGTCATTTACAATTTATTTAATGACTTTTTAAAAAATCAGTGCTTATCAATGTGCCGATCGGTAGGCCATCAGACGCTGGTTGGCGTAAGCTATCAAGACACGAAAATTAAATCTAATTATAATCCTTAAGTTTGAGAACCCACAAGATATATGAAATTGTTACCCTCGTCGTTTGATATTGACATCAAAGCATTTGTGATGTAACCGCAGCTCCGTTTGATTCTCTCAAGGCATGAGTTGGTGAACGTTTTTGCCCGTTACCCCCAAAATATACAAGTTTATGTGTGCGTTACCCCTCTCCCCCAACCCCAGATTCTAGGTCCTGACTCAGGGATTTGGGGGAGCGTCGTTAGCCTAAAATGCAACTGGTGAGTTTTACAAGCATGACAAGTTTCTAAAAATGATCTGAATAGGATTCTGTGTAGATATTTTAAGTCAAAACGACACGGAATATCCTTTTTGTTTTAAAAGATCTGTTTGATAGAATTATAAAATTTTAAGTTAGATATAATGGTTCGATTGGTTTTTGGTAAAACGCACCTGGCCATTCTAGATATAATAATAAATGAGCCCAATTAAAATTAGTCAAGTATTCATTAATTTTATTGAATGCATCAAATTCTTGACATCGCAATTCGAGAGCAGCACAAAACAACTTTTCTTCTTAAGTCAGTTTTTAAGGAATTAATTTTAAATATCACAGAAAGGATACTTGATACAGTCAAGTCATGTGGATTAAGATTATTGTCACTCGTGTCAATCTAAATGAAAGTAGGGTGGATTTAGGTGTTTTCGTGTAGTACGTAGGTAAGAAATCTACATAGTTGTCAAATTTTAAAAAATGCATTTTCTGGAAGTAACCGGTTCAATAATGGGCATATGTTCCAAGCATACACGTATAAATGACATATTTTAATAAATCTAGTGGATTGTAGTGGATGTTATATGTCCCAAATGAGTCTGCACTACTCTTTTGACACCAGATGAGGTAATTTACCCCTATTCGCCGGCCTCTTTTTTACGGGATGCCCGTCTGTCAATTGAGGGATTTTTAAAAAAAAATAAATTGTTTAAATATTATTTTTAAATAATTCGTTTTCATAACAAAGACGTTAACCGTAATGATTAATAGCCAATGTTTAATTTGTGTGCATTAAAATAAAATATTATCTAAGGATGTTAACACAGTTCGTCTTCTGAAGGTCGGTTAAATGTTTTTTTTTAAAAGCTTCACTCGGGTTACGACATTACAATGTAGAACTTCACTAAATTAATAATAAATACTTAAATGACTTTAACAGTGATTTGAAACATACTTATTTTCAAATAGAAAATAAGTTGTTTTTTGTTGTTGTTGTTTGTATGTATTTTTTGGGTTTTTTTTGGGGGGGCGGGGGGGGGGTTCAAAGCTTTGTGACGTATTTTTAGAGGGGGGGGGTCATACTTTTTGTGACGACGCGTGACGAGGGGGTAGGGGGTAAAAAATAGGCCAAAATCGTGTGACGTCATTTATGGACGGCCCCTGTCAACAACAGGGTGAACTTACATAGCATTTTGAATTACAAAGCTGTTTGTTCTTCATACATTTGCTGCAGCCGTAAAACGGTTTATCCATGTGGTCATCATAACCTTAACATCCAGGCTGAAATGTTCGACGGCACCTTTGCTTTTTCTATGCCTTAGTTTTCGTTAGTTCATTTACAACTTGGTTCGAAAATTATTTCTAATTATCTGCTTAAAGCATGCTCGGAACCCTAATGTGGTGAAGACATCAAGACCACAACTTCTTCTGCTGTATTGAGAGGTCGCAATAAAACAAATTCGCTTAAATGATCATGTGTCAAAACAATAAGAACTAGTCATAATGGCACAGGAACGAAATATTATTGTTACTGCGTGGCACATTTCTTGCTACCACGTGAACCATCACACGGCAGTCTTCTTTTACCAATTCCGGCTTTGGCCAATGATTTCACGACACCACGCGAATAGGCCGGCCAAAGTAGGATATACTATGTTAATTATAAGTACTTCGGGCTTTCGATAGATTTGTCGGCCAAAATGACAATTGGCCTGGCAGTTCGCGAAATAGCCTAACTTCGGGCTTTGGCCGTAACAGATATATGGGTAAAAATAATTTTATTGTTCCATATTCAAGAAAAACACAAACAAATTGTCAATTTTTTCGCCTGGAAGGGGTTAAATGAACAATCCAGGAAAACTCAACATTTAAAAGCGTAAGAGGAAGAATTATTCTGTATAGAAGAGGCGTCTGGAAAAAAAAGATTACTGACAATAACTGAACAAATCTGCTTCCCTCACATCGCACAATGTAGCGACGAAGCATGTCAGCCATTTTTCTGCTTAAATAAATTGACGCGATACGGTCAAGCTAGATCAAATAAATGACATAATCGTCAATTCAGAACGGTATTGACAGAGTCAGACGAACACTCAGTTAAGTCCATGCAGCGGCACCGAGGGGCGCAAAATTTATTGCATGTAAATTCGGAGGAACGATCCATTTAATAAATAAGTCCCAAACATATGTTAAAAAGAAATTCTCTGTTAAATAATATACGAATAAAAAATATTATATTGTTATAATGATTAAGCAAAAATTCGATTTAAACCAATCCGCTGTTCGGTCTCCGGCGCCATCTGTGATGTTTTGCGCCATGGGACAAACTATTTAAAAATATATATAATTGGCGCCCCTGACTCCTCCTTTTATCAAATTTCACAATGTAAAGTTGTAAGCCTCATTTTTGGTAGCCATGTACCTTGGTGCCATAATTTTACGAATTGAGGTGGATAGCATAAAAAGGTTTAACCTTATAAGTCCTTTAATTGAAATGCAAAAAATTAAATTTTCTATTAATTTTTATTTCGGGGACTACAAGGTTATATTTATAGTAGGGCTGCGGAAATTAACGATTAATTTCTCGATTAATCGTTAAAAATGTTATCGATTAAATATAGATTAAAATAATTTTAATCGATAAAAATTCGAGTAAGATTAATCACCTTTTTTGTTACTTCCAATGAGATGTTCAGTTTAATGACGTCATACATTTTAATTTTTGCTTCAATCGAAATTAACAATTAATTCATGAAATTAATCGTTAAATTTTCAAAAGTTATCGTTTAAATTTAAATTTATCGTTACAATTTATAGGTATCTTTGTTGTCTTTCTTGCTCGTAATGACTTAATCTTGGTATGTTGTGCCTCATAGCTCACAGAGACAAATACTAGAGATACAACATCATGTCAAAAACACAGGTAAGATGAAGGGTGAAAATCAAAATATTACTGAGTTATTATGAAGCTCAGTAGTTTTTCTTAAGTAAGTTGTGCAAACTTACTTAAGAAAAACTACTGAGCTTCATAATAACGTTTATGTCGATTGAACAAGAAGACAATATCCATTAATATTTTTGAGAGAATCGTTGTTTAACTGTTTTTTATAATCACATTCTACTTTTACACGACCCAGGTACTGACAAACGTTCCTACTTATGTTTTTTGGTCCATATCACAATAACAAACTCGTGTCTGAAGTTGAACAGCATCCATTTTTTGTTTTGTAAAATTTTACAACCAAAAAATACTTATTAAAATTACTTGGGCGTAATTGTAAGCTGCAGCACGGCATCCGTGCCTAGCCGTGCTTAATCGGAATACATGTTACTGACCCTGTGAATAACATGACGTGGTCATACGGCGTGACACTGTCATGTCCTTGCCCCTCAACGAAGGCAGTCAGTGCGTTTAACGCGGTCTCGCGATCCACTTCATCTTTCGTTGGACCGGTCACGTGATAAGGCACAGTGAATGGAGAAGCATCGGGAGTCTGTGAAAGAGAAGTGTATACATTTGATTCAATTCTTAGACCGGGTTTAGGCCAAAACAGTGGCAAAATCATGAAACAACTAGATATAACACAAAACTATTAAGGCTGCATAAATTAACGCGCACACACTCTAGCAGCAGTGAGGCGTGAACGTCTCATTTAAAAATTTCAATAGCTGTAGACTGCAAACTTTTTCAGGAATGCTGATTCTTTTCGGACCCTTTTACTCAACACATCTTTGAAAATAGTATTTGAATTTCCTTCAGTATAGTGCGTGAATAGAAAATTATGTTATTTTATTGATTTTTTTTATCATTACAAATCCGTCTTAGACACAAAATAAAAAGCATTAAAGGATAATACATCATTAACAGTGCTGGATTTACCTATAGGCAGAGCATGCTTTAGCTTATAACTCCCTATTCCCTTTTGGCCCCACAAAAAATTGTCGGAGTGATCAATTTTCATATAGATCTACACTTACATATTTTGTGTTTAGTGAAACACCTATTTTTTACAAATTCATGAAACTCTGTAGATTGTAGACAAATGAAAAGCTTCGGAAACATATCTTACATGCAAACGTGGCTCAACAATTGACTGCTAATTTTAAAAAAACACGTAAAAAACCAAGTTTTTGACTATAAATCCTTTATGTACGAGAAGTAACTAAAAGAATGTTCATTATAATACGCAGCGAAAGACCATCCAAAAATACACAATTGTACTAGTGTCGTAAAACATGTTTAATATAATGCGCACCGATCAGGAATATGCTTATGAAAAGTGTTGTCAATAAAATAGGCACCTTATTGCGCGACAGAAAGGTTGTTCAAAAAATACGCACCGCGACACCCTATCTCAAAAATTAACATGATACATAGGAATAAATAAAATAATCTAAAAATTCAATAATTTAATTACAGTACATGCGATCGATCTGAAATTTTGACACGTAGTTTTTATCATCGCCACCAAACTGCCTGCTACATTTCAGCTCGCTAGCTTACGAGGAAGCGGGTTAAAAATCAATCCAAAGTTTTGTCGACCGACAATCAAGCAAGCAATCAAGGGTTCAAACAAACAGACACCACGAGTTAATATAAAGGATTTAAAAAGGGCTATAACAGCAGATAAATGGCAATACTGGAAAAATATATTGACAGCTAAAAAGGACTATCACAACAGATAAACGGCAATACTGGAAAAATTTCTTGAACGAATTGTGGCATTCATAATTACAATGACACAGTAAGGTTTATCCTTTCAGATGAGATAAGGAAACATTTTACTCTCCTCTTCATGGCTATTTCTTTGGGTTACTGGAACTTAAAGCAAAATTTGATCATCTTCTATAGCAATAGAAGTAAAAAAAAATTAAAAAGAGGAATAAAATATCACGTGTCACATTTTATCTTACGATGAATTTATCCAAATAATGGCACATAAAGTAAGAGACCATTTTGGATGATTTAAGAACTTCAATTAATATATCGATTTTATGCCAGGCCGGTCCAATTGATCAGCTCACTGTTATTGTTAGGTATGTTTCATCCGATAACGGGCTCCTGTTTAACGTTTTCTAACTTTCCAAGAGATAGGGAGCTACACATAGAAAAGTATCACTCAAATGGTGCACAACTATCTCACAAATGAGTGAAAAATGGATAAATAAATGTCGAGGACATTAAAAATGTTGCCAATATGTCTCGCAAATACAAGGGTATTAAATAGGATAGAATTTTGACACGGATGCTATGTATATTCCCCAGAATCTTGTTGGTTCTGTAATAGTTATTGCAGATCAAGTAACAAGACTTTAACACACTGTGTTCTGGTTAACAACTGTCTTTAATCAACTGTACAATCCACTGCAATCAACCCCGGTTACCCCTTGAATCGTTTATATATATATTTTACAGTCAGCCATGTTTTTACGGGTTTTTATTATTGACTTTTGTTTTTCCACCCGCCTACCCGACGACGAACGACAGAGAGAGAGAGAGAGAGAGAGAGAGAGAGAGAGAGAGAGAGAGAGAGAGAGAGAGAAAGAGAGAGAGAGAGAGAGAGAGAGAGACGGCGGTGCAGTTAATATAAGGGATTTAATAAAACAAACCCATAAAAACAAAGTTTTTGACAATAAATCCCTTATATATGAGACATGGCTAAAAGTATTGATTATGTTAAAACACGACAAACATTTACAGACTGAATCTGTCTTAACTCCCATTTGCTTTATAACCCGGGGTGGGGGAGAAGGGAAAGGTCTGGTCACCGATCGCTGGACCGAGCTCAGTGCGACACGTAAAATGTAAACAAAAGCACTCCGGTACACCTGGTGAAAACAGAGATGTGTTCACCGATGGCTGGCGAGAAGTCAAGTGACCCGTAAAATGTAAACAATAGCCTCTACATATAGTTTTATATAGATAAACTAAAAATGCATTAATTTAATTACGGTACGTTCGATCGATCTGGAATTTTGATAGGATGCATTGTTAGGTGACACGGATCCGTGTGCCAAATTTCAGCTCGATGCCTTCACGGGAAGTGGATCATTTTTTACTTCTGTTTTTCCACCTGCCCACCCAAGACAGAGACGGCGGTGAAGTTAATATAAGGGATTTAATAAAACAAACCATAAAAACAAAGATTTTGACTATAAATCCCTTATATATGAGACATAATTTAAAGTATTGATTATGTTCAAACGCGACAAATAATTACAGACTGAATCTGTCTTAACTCCCCTTTGCTTTTAACCCGAGGGGTTGGGAGAGGGGAAAGGTCTGGTCACCGATCGCGGGACCGAGCTCAGCGTGACACGTAAAATGTAAACAAAAGCAACCCGGTACATCGCGTCAACGCCCGAACTGAGCTTTCACGGGAAAAAAAACAATAACAAACTGTGAAATTGAATTACATACCTCGTATAGAGATAAACTAAAATTGCATTAATTTATTTAAGGTACTTTCGATCGATCTGAGATTTTGATAAAATGCATTGTTAGGTGACACAAATCCATGTGCCAAATTTCAGCTCGATGGCTGCACGGGAAGTGGGTCATTTGTGACTTTTGTTTTTCCTCCCGCCCAAAACAGAGACACAGAGAGACAGAGATCACGACAGAGAGACAGAGACGGCGGTGAAGTTAATATAAGGGATTTAAAAAGGTGTGGGCAGGTAAAAACAACTGCTGTGCACATATCTCCATTTTAATCGCTTTTATTTCATTACTTCGTCCTGCGGTTTATGTCCGTTCTCTCACCGCTCTGCTCTTTGCACCATCTATGATGAGCAAGTTTGCGGCGTATGCTACCCCGCGGGTCGTATCTTGTATTACTTACATTGCTCACTGTCAAAGCCTGGCCTGTGACAAATATGTCTTATCTTATCTTATCTGTTTACAGACGCTCCTTCTATACAGAAGATTATTGCGTCCTACGCTTATCTATGGTTTGTGTTTAGTCCTGCATTTTTATTAGAGATTTAAATGTTGATAAAGTGTTGGTTTTCCTGGATTCTTCAGGCAACCCATTCCACGCCCGAATTCCGGACGGGAAGAAGGAAAACTTGTATGTGTTTGTTCTTGCATACGGAATAAGAAAGGTGTTTTTATCCTTATTTCTATCTGAGGGTTGTATTAAGTTATCTTTGTGTTGTATTTCTAAATTAGAATTAATTGCTTTATGTATGATTACTACTTTGCTCTTGGTTCTTATATCCTCTAGTGTTTCAAGGTTTAATGATTTAACTAATGGTGTTATTCTTGTCAGTTTCGAATATTCTCCAGTAATGAATCTGGCACCTCTTTTTTGAATTTGTTCTAGTTTATCAATGTTTTCTTTGGTGGATGGGTCCCATACAGAAGATGCATATTCTAATACAGGTCTCACCAAAGTGAGGTAGCATTTTAGTTTTATATCTCTATTACATTTGTTAAAGTTCCTTTTATAAAGCCTAAGGTTTTGTTTGATTTTTTAATAACTTCATTGACATGGGGATTCCATGATAGTTTCTCATTTATTAAGACTCCTAAGTATTTTGCATCTTTAGTTTGGGTCAATTCTTTTCCATGAATGTAATATTTTGAATTTATTTGTTTCTTTTTCTGTGTTACTCTTAACAGTTGACACTTTTCTGGGTGGAAAGACATACTCCAGTTAGTTTCCCATTTTATCAATTCATCTAAGTCTTTTTGTAAAATTTTGCTATCTTGTTCTGATTTAATTGTTCTATAGATTATACAATCATCAGCAAATAACCTAACTTTTGTACCTGTTGAGATTTTGTTGGGTAAATCATTTATATAAATTAAAAAGAGTAAGGGACCTAGCACAGTTCCTTGTGGAACTCCTGAGTTAACCTTTATTGGTGCAGATTTAGATCCATTAATTATTACAGTTTGCTCCCTGTCCAAAAGGAAGTCTTGGATCCAGTGATGTAAGGAACCTGAGATTCCAAAGTAGTTAAGTTTTTTAAGTAAACTACGGTGGTGAACTTTGTCAAATGCTTTTGAGAAGTCTAGTAATATTGTATCTATTTGATCATTTTTGTCCAAGCCTTTTGATAGTTCATCTATTAAACCTATTAATTGTGTTTCACATGATCTGTTTTTTTTTCTAAAGCCGTGTTTATGTGGGCATAGGGCATTATATTTGTCAAGGTGGTTAACTATTCTACTATATATTATGTGTTCTAGTAATTTACAGGTGATACTAGTAAGTGATACAGGCCTGTAATTACCAGGGTCTGATTTATCCCCTTTCTTAAAGAGTGGAGTTACGTTAGCTAATTTCCAATCCTGGGGCACTTTACCCAATGTCACCAAATAGTATCTTACTTACATTGCTTACTGTCAAAGCCTGGCCAGTGACAAATATGTCACCAAATAGTATATTACTTACATTGCTTACTGTCAAAGCCTGGCCTGTGACAAATATGTCACCAAATAGTATATTACTTACATTGCTCACTGCTTAAGCTTTACCTCACAAACTATAATTTTAATCAGATGAATATGAAGCCTGAAGTTAGTCCCAGTGATGCTCTGGTACATGGCGTCAACCTAGGATTGTCACACACAAGATCAGTTAATGTTGTAAAGCTCTCTAAAAATTTATTATCAAAATACATTAATGTTAAACTGTTGTTTTTTTCTCACGAGGTCAATTTCCAGAAAACAAAAATATATTTTCAATTTCTTAAAAGAATTTGACGGCTATGTAGTGTTCCCATTCTCCTCCCAAACAATTTGTCCAGACTGATGTGTATTTTTTCTTGTTTAAATAGATGACGGATTCTAAACTTACTCCATGAAAGACGAAAGCATAGTACTCTTGTACGTCATATAGTGACGCCGTCCTGTTTCCTCCTTCAGAAACAAACCTACGATACGCCGGGTAGTCGACCACTGCCACAACATCAACATAATAGTCCACCATGGTATCTCGACGACCACTGGGCTGACGCGCAGCATTTCCGTCAGGAGACCTGGATGAACTGGGACTCCTCATCTTCCTCACTACTGGAACTATGTTTTCAGATGCTAAGTAAACGATGAAAACCTCAATTAAATCATTAATTCTGAAATTTCGTTTAAAATGTCTGAAAATCTTAAAAAGCAAAAAGTTGTAATCAACAAGACGCAGTTTAAAAGTTTATCTTTCATAATGTCCAGATGATGTTGAGCTATCACAAACATCTTGTATTGCAATAAAAAGTTTACTTTTGTAAACCGATAGAGAAAAAAAATTCAATAAAAAGACGGAGTTTGGTGAATTCCTCAATTAATTGGTAGAGTTTTTGACTCCAGAAAAAGTCTTTGCTTTCAAAAGACTCGTGTTAAGAGCACAAGATACACACCAAACTTAAGCAACAGAAATGATATGTGCTTCGCCAATGCGCCACCAAAAATAATAGTAAAATTAAATTTAATTTTAACAAATATTTTCGTGATGGAGGAGCGCCATTGTACTTGCTCAAGTTAATAATAAAGTATGCAGTGGCGTAGCTAGAGGGGCGGTGGGGGCGGTCTGCCCCGGGTGGCACACATTTAAGGGGCGGCATTTGTGAGCATTTGAAAAGTACAGCCATTTGCAATAACCGCCGTTTTTCTTTTGAAGGGAAAATACCCGGGTGAAACAAAAAAATAATCGTAATTTCGAGTCTTAACGGATTCCCACAACATTTGTTTGATTACATAATGGTTGTTATAACTCACGCATAACTGTTCAAAATTTTTTAATTACTCAAAAGGTATCGATTTGTTCGTAAATTAAGCGAGAATGTTGCAGGAACAAGTACCTACATGGCATGGTGGTTCAAATATTGTGTTTAACTTGCAAATAGTAATTTATATTACTGTTTCAGTTTTCGGAAAATAGTTGTAAGGTAAGTTGTTGAAAATTAAATTTATTTTCTTTTTATTGCATTAAACTAGCACAAAGAATTTGTGTTTTTCATTAAAATAAGGTTATTCATAAAAACATTTAAAGGCTATCCATTTAAAGTAATGTGTAAATAATTTGAAATCGTCTATTTTATTGAAAAGTATTAAGATTTATGAAAAGAATATGAAAATATTCAAACTTCTCCATTAAAAAACATTACAATAGGCATAAATAATTTAGTAAAAGACATACCGTATATTCTCGTTCTAAAGCCGACCTTTTTTGACAAAATCTATGGGGGAAAGTTGGGGGTCGGCTTATGAGCGGGTCATATGTGATTTCTGCATGGATATTGAATATCGGTGTTGTTATTGTAGATCATCAAGGTCCTTGTCTACATTCTACGAGATTCGACTGCTCTACCAGAAGCTATAAAATATTATCTCTTTGTTCTTCAACCTTAACAAATGTAAAAAATCATAATGACCGATTTAGCTTGTAGTTTAAAAAAAATGTTTACCATTTTGTTTTAGCTGTCCTATTATTTTTTTTGGTGGGGTATACATTTTTAATAGTATTTCTCTTCCAAAAGAGGTGGGTCAGCTTATGAATGAACGGGCTATAGAACGAGTATATACGGTACTTTATAATATTTCAAGCGTCTTGGGAAAATTACAAGAAATAACTGAAGAGGTAACTAGTAAAACGAGATGGAAATTTTACTCAATTCAAAGCAATCTTTTTTATTTTCTATGCTATCTCAATTTATGGGAACCTGTCTTTTTTTTAAATGCAAACCCATTTCATGCAACAAAGAGATGTTTAATACAAAACGCTGTTAAATCAGCCAAAACAATTTGTGAAGTGTTGGAGATATCAACTGAACGCCGAGTTAGAAGGAGAAAAAATATGAGTTGGGAACATACAGAGGAAGTGGTCCTATTTTTAGAACAAGAAGTACAACGAGAAATGTTTTTAACCATGGATGGAATTATAAAAGAAAAGAAAAGATTGCTTCGATGAGCTGAAAGTTCTTGCAAGAAAATATTCATCTATAATACCATATAACCTAATAAATTAAAATTTTTAACATCAAATAAATTACTTTATTTCATTGACAAAGAACAGTTCAATATTGAAAGAAAAAGTATCCAACTATTTTTTGAGACTGTACCTACACTACAAGAAGAGGCATTATGTTAGAAAAATGGTGGAAATGACCCCTTTGATCTATTTTAAAAATTTCAACAGTATAGATTGGAAAATTCTGTACCCAACATTGTAATTTTGCTAAGAATTTTTTCAACAATTGCTATCATTGTCGCGAGTTGTGAAAGGAGCTTCTCCAAACCAATGTTCCATCTAAAGTGCGGTGGTCCGTGTGCAAAGTGGAAAAGCTCGTGTGCAAAGTTGCACAGCATCCATTATCTGTGCAATATTTTACCAAATTTGCTGCACGGTAATTCTAAACTGCTGCGTGGCTTCGGTCAGACATCTGCGTGGCCGCGCAGCCGCCCAGCTTAAAGGGGACATTGCTCCAAACTGAAGTTGATAAAAAAATATATATATTCGTTCCCCAATGAGTGATTAAAGACTACAAAATCTTGCAATATTTCCACAGAACAAGATATTACAAATTATTAAAATTTTGATAGCACAATACACGATTTTTCTACTATGAAAGTTAGGAAAGTAAATTCATAAATATGTTTAAATACTAATGTATACAATTTCTTTGTAAAAGAAAAATCATTTATTTATAAATAGAAAATAAAAGAATATTAATTGTTTATGTTTTTTGGTGTAAATTTGGAATATGTTTTGTCTCATGGAACGGGTGGGGGACTTGCGACCTCAGTAACTTTCTTTTGTCTTTAAAAAAGTATCTTGTATTTTTATAAATGCGTATTTATAGGTATATCATCTTATGTGGCCTCTTATATTACTGCTTACATAAATATGGCATGCAACGGTAAGAATGTTCCCCACCTTTACTTCCTTTAAATTACTATCATGTATTGATGTTTATTAATTTATAAAAACCATCATATAAATGACTTTAGGGGCCGTCCATAAATGACGTCACACAATTCTGGCTGTTTTTTCACCCCCTCCCCCCCCCCTCGTCCCACGTCGTCACAAAAACTTAGACCCCTTCGTCAATATGAAGTCACAAAGCTCCCCCCCCCCAAAGCCGTATTTTCTATTTTAAAATGAGCATGTTTCAAATCAATGTATTGTTATTTAAGTATGTATTTAGTGTAAGTAATATCGTAACACGCGTGAATCCATGTGAAACGTCATTGAATAAATTGTAAGTAATCACAGATTTTAGTTGAACTATTATTTAAAGTTGCGTGCTTTGATGGGACGTCACATTTGTTTAGAACAACAATCCCCTCGCCCCCCCCCTCGTCACACATCGTCACAAATTTGTGACTCCCCTTCCCCCAAGTACGTGACGTCATTATGGACGGCCCTTAAAAAGGGCGGCAAATAGGAGACCGCCCCTGGCGGCAAAAGTTCTAGCTGCGCCACTGAAAGTATGTCATGAAAGCTTGCCTTACCAAAGATTGACAAAAATTAAGAGTTAATAAGAGTATTGCTTACACGGGACGACAAAGTCGTCTAATGTCACAGAATGTTTTACTCTTTTGAGTAAGTAAGCTTGACGGTCTGGGTTAAAGGGAGGTTCAACAAACTGCGATGCCTTTCGGTCAACTTTTTTAACAGGTGTCATAAAATATCTTGTCCCTTCCACGGTGACGCCACCTTTCTATTGAAATCAACAGAATAATTCGGCTGAAACAAGGTTAATTTGTTAGCAATAGTCCACAGTTATCAGTATAAGAATTTGTAGTTAGGTGGTTTTTTTTGTTGTTTTTTTTCTTCATTTTAATCTTAAATTTATATTTTGTTCATTTTTCGTCTTTAGAGAGGATAATTAATCAATACAATCATTCATCCGTTATCTTCAATTTAAAGTAGCAAATGGTCAAAGATTGGTCACTGTATAAGAATATACACATTTTCGTGGCTGTTCGTCATTTATTTTGAAAAAAACAATGCGTTACAGGCATTCTAAACCAAGAGTGTTTATATATGTAGGCCTCATGCTATTCGAACTAATGGTTAATACTTCCCATTTCTAGGTGGGCTTTTTTCTCCCCTCGGTCATTGGTTCTCGTGATTTGAAAAATGGTCCCACTCTTTCTCACGTCTTGATAGTACCCGATATTCTGAAAATGGAGCGACTTCTTAAGTCATTTACTAGTATTTAGGACTCTTACCTAAAAATTTAGCACAAATGAACTATTCCTCCCACTTCATGTTCTTTACTCAAATAAAAAGCAATATTTTTCTTAACAAAGTGAGATAAGGAAATGGGACCCCTTTAAAAAAATATTGAGGCTATTGAATAATCTAATTAATAAAATTAGAATGTTTATTATATATATATTTTTTGAATTACTTCATTTATCATTAGGTTTTACTGGGAGAAGAAAATTGATAACAAAAATAAATCCGCTTACCTCCCTTTCAATGAGTTTCTCCCTTCTGTGAACTAAATGGCCGCTTGGGTCAATATTAAGTGAGAAGAGCGGGACATCCACTGTGTGATTATGTAGCCGGCCTAAACTGAAGTGTGTCACATGGCTGCTACTTAACGTTATAGTCACGTTGAGGTCATCAGGTAGGAGTTTGTCCAATGCTTCATGGCTTGTGTAGTTAATAGAAACTTAAAGAATTGTATATCATACTTTTTGTTGCCTTTGTTACATCAGGATAACAAGTAACATTATAGTTTGACCGTAATATGTCAATAAAAGCTATATTTTTAAAAACACTTTGAAAACAATTGTATTAAAAAAATAGTACCACTAAATGTGCACATTTAATGAACAATTTTACTATTAAATCGACTTGATATTAACAGGCATAAGCGAGTTAGGGGCTGTCCATAAATTACGTCAACAAAATAGGGGGGAGGAGGCGTCTGAAAAGTTTTGTAAATTGTTGACAAGGGGGAGTGTGTGAGGTCACGAAAAGTTGACGTCAACAATCTTACATTTAAAAAAAAATTAATTTCATTACTTAACAAAGGAAAATTAGGCAGCTTTTGTAGTCCTTTGTTACACACTCGCCCAACTTTCAGTATTTTAATTAAACTAACTATATTCCTAGTTTTTAAAAACCGTGCTGTGCTTGGATCTAAATATGCACACACGAGATGTTAACTCGTAACACTATTATTTTTTTTAAAGTTGTTGTTTATTGGTCTGCTGTGCAAATAAAGATTTATGTAAGTACACAGTCATCATATTATTTAAATGTCTATGTAAATTATAAAATGCATTATTGGTTATACTTGACTCTATTAGAAATAATTGGCTTTCACTGTGAAATTGGATTAGGTCTCAAGTTCAGTAGCAGCCTTCGGGGGTAGCAGCTGGGGCAATCGCCCCAGGCCCCATGCTTAGGGGGGCCCCGCGTTTCAGACTTGAGACTATATTTTAGTAACAAAAGAGCCGGCAGATATTGCAATACTGAGTTTGCGCAAGAATTTATCTAATCTAGGGGGGTCCCGCGGGGTCATTGTTGCACCAGGCCTCACGCGTACCTAACGCCGCCTCTGCTAAAGCTAAAGAAAGTATTAACGGGTAATTCTGCAGTTTTGGCACGTATATTATTATATAAGGTTAATGAGCTAGAAAAGAAACTGAAAAGAAATAAATATGAACAAGAAAAACAGAAGTTATACCGAAAAAAGAAACTTTAGCTGAAATTTGTGCTGAAAATTCTGACGTCAGCAGTAAATTGAAGATCCGACAGAAAGCTGGTCGACCAACAATTGAAGACCACTCCTTTAAAAAACCATTGTTGACATTGCATTGTATGGGTCTGCTGCTCACGACAAAAGACATGGTTATATTTATTGTATTGTTAGAATTCTCGATGATGTGACAGAACAATTAAGGATTCAAGGTTTACAAATAAGTGGAGGTGCTGTTTATACTCGGCTCTTGCCAAAACAAAGTTTATCATCGGAAGGCAAACGTCATGTGACAACTTTACAAGTGAAGTTAATTCGAGCACAAAATGATTTACCCTCAAAACACATTGATGGTAGATTTTTTACAGCTACTTTAAATCACCTAGAGGAAGTGGCTTCTTTGTTGGGACCTAATGAAGTATGACAAGATGACAAAGCCAGAGTCCCCATTGGATTGACAGCAGCTAACAAGCAAGCTCCACTTTTGAATGCATATCGAATACTGCATTACATTGCCTGATCACGACTGGGTAGTAGCATCTAGACACAAACTCATACCATCTGTTTATGCTGGCATTGAAATCCAAAAAGACGGTTTAGTAAACCCGAAGCTGTAACATATGCAGGCCAAACTTACATAGCCATCAGATAAGTCAAACATTGCTCATCATCAGCTTTTAGCCATGGACTGTAAAAGGCTACTTGAAATGGAAGAGTTTGCTATTGTTACAAAAGATCCAAGCAACAAGATGATCAGACCGATTCTTATTATGTCTGTGGATTTTGGACCTGATCAAAATCCAAGGTATCAAAAAGTTATTGATGTGGCGATCCATCATTTTGTAAAGCGGAACATTGATGCAATCTTTGTAGCAACGAATGCGCCTGGTAGAAGTATGTTTATTTGAGTTGAAAGGCGAATGGCTGCTCTTAGTCGAGAAATTTTGTGACTAATTTTGCCACAATTTTTGGAAGCCACCTCGATACACACAGACTAACAATTGATAAAGAGTTGTAGAAATTAAACTTCAAATATGCTGGCGAAACATTGTAAGAAATATGGAGGAAAGTAAGCATAGACAATTTTCCAACAGTGCCTGAAAAGTCTGAGCTTGAAATTGATGTAATAATATTATAAAAGATCAAGTTTGGTGCCAAAACCATGTAAAAACAAGTCAGTACTTTCTACTAATTGTCAAATGTTGTGATTTAACTTGTTGCGAATCGATTAGATGATTAGAAACT
This sequence comes from Ampullaceana balthica, assembly GCA_944989445.1. Taxonomy (NCBI): domain Eukaryota; kingdom Metazoa; phylum Mollusca; class Gastropoda; family Lymnaeidae; genus Ampullaceana; species Ampullaceana balthica. The sequence goes on from CALYLW010000358.1 coordinate 1,098,953, forward strand.
TTTACTTTGATATTATTGCTGATCGATTTATTCCCCCCCCACCCACCAATTCCACTCTGCCAAACTAATGAGGACCTTAAAGCACTGGAAGTATCTGATACTATCTCAAATAGATCTCCATCTCTTTTCTTCAATCAGTCTGTGAAAGTTGAAAACATACTACCTCGATCAGCAAAAGCATTCAAAATTCATACATAGGAAATATCGTGTCCATCTATTTAGTGCTTTTGTTTGAACGGATCTGTTAAATCTGTCACCTTTAAGTTGCTTCGCAAGCCATGTTAAAGAAGAACGTTCAACAGCACAAACAATTTATTCCTGGGCCCAATCAAAAACTACATGCACCCAAACAACAAAGAATTCGTCCAATGCGAGTGGCAGCCAAAATACATAGAGCTCAAGGCAATTATTGCTCATGGCGAGATGCTTAGTGCAGAATGGCTAGATTAGATGAAGAAAATGTTGACTTGTCTGGTATTTCAGTTCCACAAGAAAATATTCAGCCAGAACCTGTGCCAAAAATAACAATTGAGGAACATTTGACATCTCCATGGCTATGACATAAGATTTGGATTTGTTTGTAAAAAATATATTAATAAATTAAAATTGTATTTATAGTTTAACTTATTAATCTCGTTTCTGCTTGAAGTTAGAACAAGTCTTTGTACATGTAAATATTTAAATAGTCTTTAAAGTGTTATATTTATTTGAAATATGTGCATAATTTAAAGGTGTGATGTGTATACATTTGTGTAAACCCTATAATCTCTTTCCTGATTAGAGTAAGCCTTTATAGTTATAAATTGGAAATATGTTCATAAGTTAAAAGTTTATTAAACTTTGTTTTTCTAAACATTTTACGTTTATTCACTTTTGTGTTGTAGTTGTAAACAAGTCTATTTAAAATATTTTTTTTTCATTTTATTTTTATTTATTTATTTTTCGGGGGGAGGGGGGGGTAATCAAATGTTGACGTAATTTTATGGGGGGGGGTCTCTGGAAGTTTGACACTTTGTTGACAAGGGAAGGGGGGGGGGTAAAAATCGCCAAAAAAATTTTGACGTAATTTATGAACAACACCTTAACTCAGTTTTTAAGGCATGACTTGATATTAACAGGCATAAAGGAGTTAACTCAGTTTTTAAGGCATTGTTATAAATATCAAAGAGTTAAATCATGTAGATTAAGATTATTGTCATTCGCGTCAAAATAGATGAAAGTGAACAGGAGTATGTTTTTGTTTTTTTTCTGTATAAGTACATGAATAAAATATGTACTTAAATAATTTTTTAAAATGTGTTTTCTGGGAGAAACCGGTTCAATAGTGGGCTAATGCCCCCAATGAGTCTGCATTACCAGCAAGAATTCCCTTTTTGACCAAAAGGGATAATTTATCCCCCCCCCGCCCCAAAATCGACGACCCCTGTCTCAATGCAATAAAAGTACCAGACGGAGTTTTCTATACCCATTATTTTTTTCCGCCCCCCCCCCTTTCAATGTGTCAACAAAATAGTGACGATTAAATGAGCAAAAAGTTTATACTTAAAGAAATTAATATAAAACGAAATGTATCACTTTTTAAAAAAATATATCAACAAAATATTAATTTTAAATCTTTAGGTTTCATCAGGGATGCTATTTTATTTTATGTTCCAATTTATTGGAAACTTTATAAATGTATACCTGCAGAAACATGAAGGCAGCCCGAATATCCATAATTGTTACTGTATAGATACAAAAATTTAACCTTCCTATTTTTCTTCAGACCACCTGGAAGGCCCCCACACAAGTACAGATAAGGCGTAAAATTTTCAACAAGTAAAATTATGGTCTTTTTGTTACCTGTCAGGGCATTCAGTCTATTAAAGAAATCAAGCAGGAGTACGAAGATGCAAGCTGAACTAATTGCGATAGTCATTTTCTGAAATTTAAATATTTGACGCTTATTAGGTTTGAATTAGTTTACTAAGACTACCTTGCATTTGGTATCATGTAATGAAATAATTAAGCCCAAAGCAGCGACGATAGCAACATGTTCTTTCAAAATGTTTAATTTTAATTACAAGAAATGACACGTCGAACAATAGCACAGATTAAACAAAAACTGAAGTCCACAATATGTGTTTGCATCAAAAGAATTTTATGGTTCAATCCTTTCAAACATGCGATTAATTAATCGTTAATTTCGATTAGAGCCAAAATTGAAATGTATGGTGTCATAAGTTGCATTTATTAAAAGTACTTGTCGAAAATCGAAATAACACTGGAATGTCTTCTTTATATGACATATTTTAACCAACAACGCAAACAGACAAGTGTATTGACTTTATTTGGTTCAAGTGATGTGTGGGTCTGTTTAACAATATAACCAGCCTAGCTGAACATTCGTTCACATAGCTTTAGTTGTCGCAGCTGAAGTTTTTGATACTGTAGTGAATGTTTGATTTGCAGGGGATATGTAAGCGAAGTGTTAGAACCATGGCAGCAATGTTCCCTTTAAGCAGCGCGGCTGCGCAGATATTTGAACGACGCCACGCAGGAGTTTAGAATCCCCGCGCATCAATTTTTTTTTAAATATTGCACACAAAATGGACGTTGTGCAACATTGCACACGAGTTGTTGTTTTTTTTTAACTTTGCACACGGACCAACGAAGCTTAGACTTAGAGGGAACATTGTATGTTAGGCAAACGATTTCTCTCAATGGACACAATAACCTTTATAAACATTTTGAACATTCACGTCAGTCAATAGTTTAAAACCAAAATGTTCGTGTAATAGTCCGGAAATTAGTTTATGTTAATCGGCTAAATATGTAACTTTTTGACTTCAAGTGCATTTATAAGTGGTGGGTCGATTAATCGTTAAAAAAATTTATTAGTTAAAAAATTAACGATTAATCGAGAAATAATCGTTAATTTCCGCAGCCCTAATATATATATACAGTGCTTTTTTTTTGACGGTACGCTCCGGTACGGCGTACCGGCACCTTTTTCAATGGTAAAAAATATTACATTTCTTGTATTTTAATAATAATAATTATAATAAATTGATTATTTATATAGCGCTATATCCCAGTAAGGAACTGGGCTCACAGCGCTTTACATGAAAGAAATAATATACTTATAAGTATTAAATTAACATTCATATCACAACAAACACACAAAATTACAATACATTATACATAAGCTACGTTAATCATTTACAAGTAATGTTGTTTCATCAATTATAAAAATAAATTTTGAAAAGATGTGTCTTAAGTGCAGTCTTGAAGGACTTGGTTGTTTGAATACTACGTATGTGTAATGGTAGAGAATTCCATTGTTTGGCTGCACAAAAAGAGAACGACCTTTCACCAAACGTTTTGGTGCGTGTCGTAGGAACAGAGAGAACGCGTGTGTCGGCAGAAGATCTTAGCTTGCGAGTGGGTGAGTAGACCGACAAAAGTTCAGTAAGATACGATGGGCATGAGTCCGAAAAGAAATTGTGACAGAGAACGGCCAGTTTGTAATCAATACGGGCTTGTATAGGCAGCCAATGAAGTGAGCGAAGAAGTGGAGTAACATGGTCATGTTTTTTTTTGCCTTGAGCACCAGTCTGGCAGCTGAATTTTGAACTTTCTGTAGTTTTTCAATGCATTGTTTTGGCACACCTGACAGAAGAGAATTGCAGTAATCCATACGAGCCAGTACAAGAGCACAGACTAGTGTTTTTGTGGCACTAACTGTTAAGTAATTTTAAAGTTTATAATTAGTTTATTATATAATTAATTTGTTAAAATTGAATTATTTTAAAATACGCGCAATAAGAATTAAAATATAAAATGCGAAACTGCTTTCCGCACACAGGGGCGTCCATAAATGACGTCACGCACCTAGGGGGGGGGGTCACACTTTTGTGACGATGCGTGACGAGGGGGAGGGAGGGGGGTTGAAGAAATGTGACGTCACATCAAAAGGGTAACTTTAAATAAAACTTCCACTGAAATATTTGGTCGCTTACAATTTATTTAATGACTTTTTTTTATCTTTTTTTTTAAATCAGTGCTTCTCAATGTGCCGGTCGGTAGGCCATCAGACGCTGGTTGGCGTAAGCTATCAAGACACGAAAATTAAATCTAATTATAATCCTTAAGTTTGAGAATCCACAAGATAACATATGAAATTGTTACACTGCGTCGTTTGATGTTGACATCAAAGCATTTGTGATGTAACCGCAGCTCCGTTTGGTTCTCTCATGGCAGGAGTCGTTGATTTTTTTAGCCAAAATATACAAGTTTATGTGTGCGTTAACCCCCCCCCCAACCCCCAGACTCTAGGTCCTGCTCACATGACTCGGGGATTTGGGGGAGCGTCGTTAGCCCCGAAAATGCTACTGGTGAGTTTTACAAGCATGACAAGTGTCTAAAAATGATCTGAATAGGATTATGTGTAGATATTTTAAGTCAAAACGACACGGAATATCCTTTTTCTTTAAAAGGGAGGGGGGGGAATCTATTTGATAGAATTAAAAACGTTTTAAGTTTTGATATAATTGTTCGATTGGTTTTTGGTCAAACGCCCCTGGCCATTCTAGTCTTCTAGATCATTGCTTCTCAAAGTGGTGGTCCGCGGACCGGTGCCGGTCCGTGGGCCATCCGCTGCCGGTCCGCAGATGTTCTCAAAAAAAGACCGAAAAAATTGTCAGTGCAGGGAAAATAGTGCACCGGTTTCCCGGTGCAATGGAAAAAATTCCTGCTGGTCCGCCATACTAAAAAGTTTGAGAAGCACTGTTCTAGATATAATAGTAAATGAGCCCATTTAAAATTAGTCAACTATTCATTAACTTTATTGAATGCATCAAATTCTTGACATCGCAATTCGAGAGGAGCACAAAACAACTTTTCTTCTTAGCTCAGTTTTTAAGGCATTAATTTTAAATATCACAGAAAGGATACTTGATACAGACAAGTCATGTGGATTAAGATTATTGTCACTCGTGTCAATATAAATGAAAGTAGGGTAGATTTAGGTGTCTTCGTATAGTACGTAGGTAAGAAATCTACATAGTTGTCAAATTTTTAAAAAATGCATTTTCTGGAAGGAACCGGTTCAATAATGGGCATATGTTCCAAGCGTACACGTACACATGACGTATTTTAATATATCTAGTGGATTGTAGTGGATGTTATATGTCCCAAATGAGTCTGCATTACCCCCAAGAATTCCCTTTTTGACCCCAGATGAGGTTATTTACCTCTGTTCGCCGACCTCTTTCTTACGGGATGCCCGTCAGTCAATTGAGGGATTTTTTAAAAATAAATTTTAAAAATGTTATTTTTAAATAATTTTTTTTCTAAACAAAGACGTTAACCGTGATGATTAATAGTCAATGTTTAATTTGTATGCATTAAAATAAAATATAATCTAAGGATGTTAACACAGTTCGTTTTCTGAAGGCCGGTTAAACGTTTTTTAAAAAAATGCTTCACGCGGGTTACGATATTACAATGTAGAACTTCACTAAATAAATAATAAATACTTAAATGACAATAAAAGTGATTTGAAACATACTTATTTTCAAATAGAAAATAAGTGTGTGTTGTGTTTGGGTCAAAGATTTGTGACGTATTTTTAGAGGGGGGGTCTAAGTTTTTGTGACGACGCGTGACGAGGGGGGGGGAGGGGGTCAAAAATCGGCAAAAATCGCGTGACGTCATTTATGGACGGTCCCACTCTCGTAATGTTACGTCATTGGTTATTAACCCATTTCCGATCATGCTTGTTTATAAGACGTAATGCCTTAAAGTTTCAAAATGTGAATGTAATAATTAAGACTTAAAGAAATTAAAACGAGCGCAGTTAGAAATTCCTAATAATAAGTAAAAATTATTTCTGAGCCCACTTTGGAAATGAAGAGAAATTTCTGATTTCTTTTCGCATTCAATCGATGTTCCGATTGGGACTTTGTCGGTAAGTAAGAAACTAGACTGACTGAAGAAATAACGGAAGAAGCCAATGTCACAAAAGAAACCCTAATGGAACAATCGGAACCAAAGCCGTCAGATATCGTTCTTGGTTCCTCTGTTACTTTTGAACAACCGCAGCCTGCAGATGTTAATTGGCCAACCTGCTGGACTTTAGATCAATGATATTATTTCCTTGTGAAATATGATTGGTTATCTATCCATAATAAAAAGAACTTGGTTGTGTCCCTTGCCGAGAAGTTGGAAATCTCGAAGTCGAGGCAAAAATGGGAATGAAGGTATCGAACGAATGTGCCGACAATAAAATAACTTGCTTCTGTACTAAGCGACAACAACAGCTTATGTCTTTAAGGAAGAAATTATTCGATCATAAAGAAACTGCGGCACACAAAGCTGCGCTTAAGATCCTAACAGAAGCCGAGGCAGTACCTATTGAGAACGTGTTGTTCAAGGCATTAACTCGTGAGAAAATCGTAACTGCAAAACTTTTTCGTACAACATATAAAGTAGCCAAAGAAAACCAATCGTTTCATAATTTCGAATCTGAAATAGATTTGCAAGAACTAAACGGAGTTGAGATGGGCCGTATTCTTCATTCAACCAATGCTAGCATAAATGTATTGAATCACATTAGTTGTGAAATGAGAAAAAAAAATTGTTCCAATAAATTGTATAGTCTAAAAATAAAATTTCATTCATCATCGACGAATCAACTACGCTTAGCGAAAAATCGACTTTATTTGTGCATATTTCATGTTTGTCTTGCAGACAGTGGAATGACCTCACCTCTTGGATTTGGTAGAACTCGAAAGTGTAACCGCATATGGAGTTTTTGCTTCTTTACTACACTGCCTTCATTTATATGGGTTAACAGAAGACTTTCTAAGAAGGAACTTAGTTTCTCTTGCATGTGATGGAGCAGCTGTGATGTTTGGAAGCAAAAGTGGCGTCAAGACATTGCTAAAAAAAAGTTTCCATCGTTTCTGGTTTGGCATTGTGCAAATCACCGACTGGAACTCTCCGTTTGTGATGTCGTAAAACAAGTTTCAGGGATCAACAGATTTAAGGCATTCATTGATAAACTTTAAGTAGTTTATCATTCTTCACCCAAAAATTGCAGATAATTGCAAATATGTTCCCGTTTGTTAGAGGCTGAGTGATTAAAAATTGGAAGAATGTTAAGCACGCGATGGGTGGCATCCAGCTTCCGTTCTGTTTTTGCAGTTTGGAAAGATTATGAAGTTTTGGTACAACAATTTGAAGAAGCAAAACTTTAATCAACCAGAGACAAAAAAGATCAATGCATGTATGAAGGTTTGTTGCGAAAGATTAATTCTACTGAATTCGTACTAGATGTCAGAGTTACGTTTGGATTTGCAAGAGCGCAACATAGACATCTACATAGCAGATAAAAAAATCAAGGCTGTTATACAGATTTTTGAAGAAAGGCGAATTATTCCAGGCCCTTATTATAAAATTGATGCCACTTTTGTAGATAGTAACCTTTTCAAAGGAGTTTCACTTCACATCATAAACTGTACCAGTGATCCACCAATTGACGTAAAAGCTTTTTACAAAAAACTACAATAATCAATTAAACACAGTTTGCTTTCTAGTGAAGATGCTGAGTTGGCATATTGGGCTCAGTCCTCGATACAAAGCAACGGCCGGAAAAAAATGGGTACTCACTTAACATTTGGGGAAACATAAATGAGAAACTTGTCAACAAGATTGCAATTAAACGAAAGAATAATGATTCGTGGATTTCGTGAATATCTCATCGTAAAACTACATTATGGATAAACTACCTCCTTTGAAAATTGCTTTCAGTACATCCCAATTTCTTCAAGTGAAGCCGAAAGAGGATTTTCGCCAATGAATCTTATCATCAACCCGACAAGAAGTTCATTGATGGCAACAACTGTATATTGACTGTTATTTATCATATTAGTTGGACCACCACTCGTACGTTTTTACCCTACAAGATACGTTGATTCATGGTTGCTTAGAGGCAGACATTCAGCCACAGATACCAACAGCAAAGAACGCAGTCGGGAGTATACGTCAGATAAGAACTTGATCAATCTTTGGAATTTATTATGAATAATGCATTCAATATTTATATTTCATTTTCATTTTTAACAGGGTTCTTTCCTATAAAAAACAAGAGAACTTAACACAATTTTTTTAAAGTAAATCAAGAATGACTTCAATGAGTTAGTTAAATTTTACAAATCATAACAAATGTATACGGTATACTAAGAAAGTAATAATAAAACAATTTAAGTTCGTTAATTATAAAATAAAATTGCTTTAGACATTTAGTTTGTTTGCAGTTGTGATTTAGCTTTCATCGAGGTGCGAACTGGTTGTAAAAAGTTAGGCAATTCATCACTGAGTACCGGCACCTTTTTTTTAAAACAAAATTTTGTTTTAATTTATCAATAAATAAAAATTGATAATATTAACAATTTTTTTTCTTTTTATTACCTACTATTTTTTCCCGCGTATCATAATAAATTTATTTAGACGTGGATACGTAAAGAAACATGGCGACAAATGACAGGGTAAATAACTGATTACAACAAAAAATGTCAATTACCAGTCTTTTCTTAATTCCCTTGAGGTTTTCAGTTATATCTATATATGTGTTAAAATTAATCGTTAATCAATCGATTAATGTTTACAGATTAATCGAACAAAAAATTGTAATCGTTACCAGCCCTAATATATATATATATATATATATATATATATATATATATATATATAATATATATACATACTTGGAGAACATTTATTTATTTCTTGACTCGTGTCACCTAACAATGCATTGTTTCAGAATTTCAGATCGATCGAAAGTACCGTAATTAAAGTAATGCATTTTTAGTTTATCTCTATATAACTATAAGTAGCGCGTGCATTCATTTACATTTTACGTGTCACACTGACTTCAGTCCAGCCATCCGTGACCAGACCTTTTTCCCTCCCCCCCACCCCGTTTTACAGCAAAGGGGAGTTAAGGCATTTTGTCGCGTTTGAACATGATCAACACTTTTAGTTACGTCTCATACATAAGGGATTTATAGTCAAAAACTTTGTTTTTACGGGTTATTAAATTTAGCTCATGTTTCATTGTGTGTTTGGGAGCGGGCATGAGTGGGGTGGGGGTGAGTGCGGGCATGAGTGGGGTGGGGGTTATTGCGTGCATTCGTGCGTGCTGTATCGAGAAATATTTGGAAAAATTAATGTTAAAAACTGATTTTTAATATCAGTAGTGAGGTCAAAAGCTTGTTCCCCCTTTGGAGGGAAAAATCCCAGAGACACTTACTTTTTCAAGTGTTATACTGAATTTTAGGTGCAAGATAAGATAGCGACGCTTTGAGTTTGGATATGCTTTGTTTAATTTAAACTCATTAGGCGCTCTTTTTGCATTGGATGATATTTAGAAAGCATCTTTCAAGAAAGTTTCCTTTATTAAATTAATCTCTGGTGTCGCTCTGAAATGGCAGATTTTGTATGGCAAGAAACAATGTAACATTGATCTATATGTGCAATGTGTCTGTCCACTTTTTCTTTTTTTAAAAATCCAATCTAATCAATATTTTCGGCGTCATTTTTTGCTGTTCCCAATATTTTCCATGTTTCAAGTGCAATTCGTATGTCTCATAATTGTGTACTTTCGGGCTTCGTTTCCAGCAAACAATTTGAATGTCGTGTCTGTATCATTAACGGAAAAGAGTCAGCTGCAGAAACAACATCAACCCCCCCCCCAACCCAGTGACGCCTCTGACAAAGTTGGAAAAAAGAGTACACATCAAAACAAAACTGAAAGTACCTGTAAATGAATTAAAAATGAACTGTCGCATGGCTTTGTGAGTCTCTAACATCTATAGGTTTTCAGGCGAACGGAAATTAACGTATAAATATAGTGATTTATTATATGCCATGCAACTTCTGGGGTTTCTGGCCCAATAGACTGTCTGCTAATGAGCTTTATTATTCTTGATTTTAATGGGGGATTTTAATAGAAACACTATTTAGTTTAAATTAGATTAAAGATAATTAAATTATAATACATTTAAAATATATTGTAATACCTTTTAAATTAAACTTCCAAGTAAAACTTTGATGTGCAACACACAAAAAAAGGAAAACATAAACTAAATGGCAGAAATCCTTTAGAAACACCACCGCCGCCGGCTTCAATTGTTTTGTTCACCAGTTTTATAAATTTTTACAAATTATTTTGTGCAGTTGTTCATCAAAAATTTTATAGAAAATGTCCATGAAATGATCAGCTCAATTTACCTACAGAAGCATGAAGCAGAGATTCATGTTCTGATTACATATAGGAATTTATTTCTTGAGAGGCAAGTAAAATCACGCTTATTCTTATCTCTTATCTTCCAAGTAACTTTAAAAATAACTGATTACAAGAATTCGGTCAATGATAATATTAGTATTTATGTCATTTATGTATGAAGGGCAACCACTAATTTCACATTTTTAATCAATAAATTTTGCGCTCATAAAAATTCTCATTGAGGCAGAGTGTCGTGGCAGTGATTCTCCGAGGGAGAAAATACAATGGAACCCAGTGTCATACAGTTCATGAATTCACTTCAGTGTTGCACTCTAGATGTTAATCCAGGGGCAGGGAGCGAAGGTGCCCTAGGCTCCCGGGTGTAAATTGGGGTTGCGGAAACACTCAAAACACTTTAGTAGTGTTTTAGTATGTTTTATATTGACTTTATGTGTATTGTTGTTTCGTACTGTGCTCCAAGTAAAGGGGCCGTCCATAATTGATGTTATGCGCCGGGTGGGGGGGGGACGGTCACGCATTTGTGACTAGGGGATATGAGTGTTTTAGAAATTTGACGTCACAGCAAAACGCATAACTTTGAATAAAAATTCTCCTTAGATAATTTGATAACTTTCAATTTATTTAATGACGTTTTCAATGGCTTCACACGTGTTAGAGTGCAGACTAGCACTAAATACATATTTAAATGAATAAAAAGTAGTTTGCAACGTGCTAATTTTCAATTCGAAAATAGGGTTTTTAGGGGGGGGGTGTCAAAGCTTTGTGACGTCATGTTGGAGGGGGCGTGTCTAAGTTTTTGTGCAAAGTGTGACAAGGGGGAAGGGTTGGGGCGGGGCGGTAAAAATCGGCAAAATTCGCATTTATGGACGGCCCCAAATGCCACATTTTTGGTTTTTCTTTTTCAGAAACCAGTCACTTCCCCTTTTTTACCACGTTTTTACCACTTTTTTATTAACTCGCTTTCGTTCCTGTTTGTTGGTATGTTGGTTTGTTTGTCCAAGATTTTTTTCAACTCTGCCAATGTAAAATTGAACCACTTCTGATGGTCCTAGAGATCTCAAAATTTTACAACAGATAGATCTTGGATGACAATGCATTGTATCAAAATTTCAGATCGATCGAATGTACCGTTATTAAATTATTGAACTTTTTAGTTTATCTATAGTCTATATATAAGCATTTGTACCGTCTGCTTTTGTGGACATCCGTGAGTTCTGTGACCACATCACAATGTTTTTAAAACGTTGGGCGGGCGCTTGTGAGGTGTTTGGTAAAATAAATAGAGGTAAAATAAAACAAACCCGTAAAAAAACATTTTTTGACTATAAATCCCTTATATAAGAGACATAACTAAAAGTATTGATTATGTTCAAACGCAACAAATATTTACAGTCTGAATCTGTCTTAACTCCCCTTTGCTTTTAACCCGGGTGGGGGTGGGAGAGGGGAAAGGTCTTGTCACCGATCGCTCGACCGAGCTCAGCGTGACACGTAAAATGTAAACAAAAGCATGCCAGTTTACCTGGGTAAAACACGAGATGTGTTCACCGAAGGCTGGGGTGAAGTCAAGTGACCCGTAAAATGTAAACGATAGCGACCGCTACCTATAGTTTATATAGATAAACTAAAAATGCATTAATTTAATAACTGTACGTTCGATCGATCTGAATTTTTGATACGATGCATTGTTAGGTGACACGGGTCCGTGTGCCACATTTCAGCTTGATGGCATGACGGGAAGTGGGTCAATTTTGACTTCTAATATTCCGCGGTGCCCAAGACAGAGACGGCGGTTAAGTTAATATAAGGGATTTAATAAAACACACCCGTTAAAACAAAGTTTTTGACTATAAATCCCTTATATATGAGACATAACTAACAGTATTGATTATTTTCAAACGCGACAAACATTTACAGACTGAATCTGTCTTAACTCAACTTTGCTTCATAACCCTGAGGGGGTTCAAAGTATATGAACTTATAAGTTTTAAATTATTTTCTTCTTTTTAGTCCAATTATAAAAACGTGGTTTTTAAAAATCTTATTTTTTTTTACTCCTATTTATTATTAACTCGTTTTCGTTCCTGTGGTATTGTTTGTTTGTCTGTCCACAATTTTTCAAATCTGCCAACGTAAAATTAAACCTTTTCTGATGGTCCAGAGATCTCAAAATTTTACCACAGATAGATCTTGGATGACAACGCATTGCATCAAAATTTCAGATCGATCGAATGTATCGTTATTAAATTATTGAACTTTTTAGTTTATCTATATTTTATTTTATACTTGCTTTCGTGTCTGTTTGTCCGCAACTTTTCAAATTTGTCAACGTAAAATTAAACCACTTCAGATGGTCCTAGAGAGCTCAAAATTTTACCACAGATAGATATTGGATGACAATACATTGTATCAAAATTTCAGATCGATCGAATGTACCGTAATTAAATTAATGCATTTCTTAGTTTATCTGTATATAAGCATCTATACCCGCCTGCCGTAGTTATATTTCACGTGACGAGTTCACCCCGTGACCTCATCGCTTTGTTATTAAACGTTGGGCGGGCGCTGATGAGGTGTTTGGTAAAATAAATAGAGGTAAATAAAACAAACCCGTAAAAACAAAGTTTTTGACTATAAATCCCTTATGTATGAGACATAACTAACAGTATTGATTATTTTCAAACATTTACAGACTGAATCTGTCTTAACTCAAGTTTGCTTCATAACCCTAGGGGGGGAGGGGTGGGTGGGAGGGGGAGAGGGGAAAAGTCTGGTCACTGATTCGCTTGACCGAGCTCAGAGTGACACGTAAAATGTAAACAAAAGCGCCCCGTCGCTTCGTTGGGTCGCCTCAATGCGTCACCTCAAACTTTCACGTGGCAAAAAAACAATAACAAACCGTGAATTTAAATTACATACCTCATATAAGGATAAACTAAAAATGCATTAATTTAATTACGGTACGTTCGATCGATCTGAAATTTTGATACGATGCATTGTTAGGTTAGACGGGTCATGTGCCAAATTTCAGTTCGATCGGATCATGGGAAGTGGGTCATTTTTTACTTCTGTTTTTCCGCCCGCCTAAGACAGACAGAGAGAGAGAGAGAGACGCCGGTGAAGTTAATATAAGGGATTTAAAAAATATTGTTAAAAACCACGTTTTTATTAGTGGACTCAAAAGAATAAAATAAATAAAGGTAAAAATATGATTTTTTAAAAACTACTTTTTTACAAGTGGTCTAAAAAGAAGAAAATAATTTTAAACTTGTAAGTTCAAGTACTTCGATTTAATATGACTAAAAACGTGGGGCGGGTGTTTGGTATAAAAATTTAAGATTTCTAATTTAAAAGTAGACCTGCCAGCCGAATATTTTTTTTAAGTTTCGCATGGCTGACATAATTTTTCGGCTGATATCTGGATTAGCCGGATTTTAAAATTTCGGCTGGCTGAAATTATTTTTCGGCTGATATCCGGATTAGCCGGATTTCTCTGTAAATTGACAAATTGACATTTGCAGATGATTTTCGGCTGCTTACGAAATATTCTTAAACTACGGTAAACATCATCCAGGGCTGTTCCAGCAAGTGCAACAGGTGCCTTTATGTTGAGAGATGGGCAATTAATTTTGAAGAAGTCAACAAAACCATCTTTAACCACATTTTCAAAAGCGAGCAAGTCTTTAATGAATAACGGAACCAGATAACGTTATCCCTTGTCAGTTCATGTCTTGATGTTGCCTGACATTGACTGTTGCCTTCTCCATACTTACGGAAATATCCCAAAATTTTATTTGACTTTTCTTGACTTTTGTACTGACACATTGTGCTTGACACTTAAGTGAAGATTCATATTGCCACTTGGTGTAATTGCGGCAAAATTATTCACTTTTGAAATGTGACCCTTGTCACCCAATGACTTCTGAGCAGGGAGACAGCTGACGATAAACTCGATCTTCGTCTACATTTCTCCCATTAGCAGAGAACAGACCACCAAAATATTTCCAGCATTGTGCTTTAGAATGTCCATGTAGGCTAGGCGGTTTAGGTTTTACTTGTAGGTTTTTAATGAACTGCCTCTTCTCCCGGTTTAGATGACATTTGCTGACATTTGAGTTCACCTAAAATCATCATGTAGTCATAAAGAATTGTTACATTAGAAATGGTGTAACGTAAAAAGGTAATCCTGCAGTCTTAGCACGTATATTATTTCACTGCGAATTTTAATTTTCTCGTGAGAACTTTCGTTTTTAATTTATTAAATGCATTTATATATGTTATAGTTTAGCTATTATAGCGCTAATTTGTAAGGCTTTTTAATTTATAAGGCTGTTTTCGGCCCTTGACGCTACATAATCAGAGTAGAGTAGGATACGTCCATTTTGTTTGACTATCACCCTTCTTGCTGGGTTGTCACAGCAAGAGGCAACATGAAATTTTCTCGCTTAAAACAAACAAAAAAGAATCAAACATCTTGTAAGGAAATAAAAAATGAAAATTTCATTATAATATTTATTGATCTTCTAAGAATCTTAAAATAGATGAATGAAACTTTTTTTAAAAAACATTTTCAGTCAGTAAATTTATTTTAGCATGGGTCTTTCTAGGTAAAAAAAATTCTGGCTAGCAGGGTGCTAGATAAACAAAAATGGTGTATCCTACTCCGATTATGTAGCGTCAATGGCCGAAAAAAGCCTTATAAATTAAAAAGCCTTAAAAATTAGCGCTATAATAACTAAAATATAACATATATTAATTATTATAAATGCATTTAATAAATTAAAAATTAAAGTTCTCACGAGAAAATTAAAATTCGCAGCGAAAAATATTAAGTGCTAAAATTTCAGGATCACCAGGGGTGGACTGGGCCCCGGGACACCGGGAAAATTCCCGGTGGGCCGCCAGGACCGGTGATATAATAATTGTAATTGATCTTGAAAAAAAATGTCCTGTTTGCTGATTTTCTGTAGGCTACTACATAAATACAATTTCTATGGGTAAACATACAAACATCTTTTTAGTGCATATAAACTCTTATTCACTCTGTCGTCTACCCAAGTAGCTTGTGAGAGATCTTTCTCTAAACTGAAATCAGGGCCGGACCGCGCTTTTCAGGGGCCGCGCTTTGACTAAACATTTTTACTACTTTTTACAATTTTACTTCTATTTCTATTACGCAAAACTTTTTTTATAACAACGTATCAAGAAAACTTTATATTTATTTTTTCAGGATAAAATAATTAGAGAAATTCCGCACTAATATAATAACATATTATAATCATCCTAAATCCTAATGCAAAAAGTATTTTTCCTAGCGTATTTTATTAAGCATTTATGTATTCAGAAAATTTTAAAAACGAGAACGCCACTTTTAGGCTTTAACTTACTATGGTAAGTGAAATAAAAAAAGTGTTAGACTCAGTGCTGCCAGCGACAATTTTGGGAAAAACCTAGCCAACATGTCCAAAAAAACCTAGATCCGAAAGAAAAAAACCTAGACACGATAAAAATAAACAAATATGACGTCACAAAGCTCCCCCACCCTCTAACAAAGGCGTATTTCCTACTTAAAATGGAAATTTATCATGTTTCTAATCAATTTTTACGTTATTATTAAGTATCTATTTAGTGTAACTCGTGGGAGATGCTGATCTTCTATCGAACGCCTCCTCAGCCGGCGGATAGGGGAAAGCCCACCAGATATGGAGGGTACCGGGGAAATAAAATACCCGGGGTGGACCAAAATCAGCCCTACTGCCTTGTAGGAAGTGGAGGGATCCACAAAGGCTAGGGACCTAACCCGAACAAAGCAGCTACCCATTGAGCTGTGAGGGGCAACCCCCCAAGTGGTTGTGCGCAAGGCCAACAATCCTGCCATGTAAAAAATCATAGTTATAAAAACACCGAAAAGAGTAACAAAAGACATTTCAGTCCTGGGAGAGGATGGATTCCTTGAGGAGGAAAATATGACGCCTAATAGTGAAAGCCAAAACCTGGAAGCTATTAGGCCGACAACCATCATTTCTACCAGGACTACCACCGTCATTGTAGCTTGGAATGTCCGCACCATGTACGAGGCTGGTAAAGCTGCACAAATAGCCGCTGAGATGAGGAACTATAAGCTCACCATTCTCGGAATTAGTGAAGCAAGATGGACGGGATGGGGACAGAAGAGATTAATCTCAGGAGAGATGGTGTTATTTTCGGGACACGAAGAAGACGATGCCCCACATACCCTGTGTGTTGCTATGATGCTATCAAGGGCAGCGCAAGGAGCACTCATTGGATGGGAGGCCCATGGACATAGAATTCTTTTAGCAACCTTTCGAACAAAGAAACGTAGCATCAACCTAGATGTTATACAATGCTACGCACCAACTAATGAAAGTGATGAAGGAGACAAAGAAGAATTCTACAATAGAGTAATGACCATAGTCCAGGGTCGCCCACGGAGGAACATCGTCGTCCTCATGGGAGACTTTAATGCCAAGATCGGCAATAGCAACACAGGGTACGAAGAGGTTATGGGACAGCAAGGGATAGGCGAGATGAACGACAATGGTGAGAGGTTTGCTGACCTATGTGCCGCAGCAGACCTGGTCATAGGGGGGGAGAGTATTTTCCAGGACAAGAGGATTCACAAAGCTACATGGGTCTCACCGGACATGAGAACGATGAACCAAATAGACCATGTATGTATTTCTTAAAAAATTCAGGCGATCTCTCCAAGACGTACGTGTTAAGAGGGGAGCTGATGTTGCCTCAGATCACCCTCTTCTTGTGGCCAGGATGAATTAAAACTAAAGAGACATTATACCGAGCAAACAGCATACAGGTCTCGGTATAATACCTCCCTCCTGAAGGACCAGGCCAAAAAGGAAGAATTCAAAATCTCACTATTCAATAAGTTCCAAGTCCTACGAGAAATACTGGAAGATGAAACAACCGAAGGGAAATGGCAAAGCATGAAAGAAACAGTACAGTCAACATGCCAAGAAGTGCTAGGAAACAGGAAACAGGCACAAAAAGAATGGATGACAGCAGGTACGCTGAGTAAAATAGAAGAAAGGAAAAGAAAGAAAGCAGAAGTGAATAACAGCCGCACCCGAGCACAGAAAACAAGGCCCAGAAGGAGTATGCAGATGCAAATAAGGAAGTTAAGAAAAGCATCAAGAGGGACAAGAAGGAATTTGTTGATAAACTTGCTAAAGAAGCAGAGGATGCAGCTCACCAGGGGAACATGAGGGAACTGTTTGATACCATTAAGACGCTGTCAGGGAAATTTAGCAAGGTAGAGAGACCAGTAAAGGAAAAAACGGGAAACACCATATCAAGTGAGGAGCAACAGAGAGGGAGGTGGAAAGAGCACTTTGAAGAGCTCCTAAACAGGCCTGAACCAAGGAATCCACCAGATATTCAACCAGCCGATAATGACCTACTAATTGACTGTAATAGTCCCACCAAAGAAGAGATTAGCAGGGCCAAAAAACAACTCAGAAATGGAAAGGCTGCGGGACCCGATGGCATCCCAGCAGAGGCACTGAAGGTGGACTTGGAAACCAGTGTGGAAATGCTGCACCCTCTGTTTATGAAGATATGGGAAGAGGAGCAAGTTCCTTCCGATGGGAAAGAAGGATACCTTATCAAGATCCCAAAGAAGGGAGACTTAAGCTCCTGCTCGAACTACAGGGGGATCACCCTGCTGTCCATCCCAGGAAAGGTTTTCAACCGTGTACTACTTAACAGGATGAACAACGCTGTAGACCCTCTGTTGCGGGACGAACAAGCTGGCTTTCGCACCAACAGATCCTGCACGGACTAGATAGCGACACTGCGCATCATTCTAGAGCAGTCACTAGAGTGGAACTCACCGCTCTATGTCAACTTTGTTGACTATGAAAAAGCCTTCGACAGTGTTGACAGGCAAACCTTGTGGAGATTGCTAAGGCATTACGGGGTGCCACAGAAGATTACGGATATAATCAGAAACATGTACGAAGGGATAAACTGCCGAGTTATACATGGCCAGCAGGTGACAGATGCGTTCCAGGTGAAGACTGGTGTGAGACAAGGTTGCTTGCTGTCACCATTCCTCTTCCTGTTAGCCATTGACTGGGTGATGAAAACATCTACACAGCAGAAAAGGAATGGCATCCAATGGACCTTGTGGGATCAACTGGATGATCTTGACTTTGCTGATGATCTTGCCCTTCTTGCACATACCCAACAACAGATGCAGGAGAAAACAAACATTGTCGCAGCCACTTCTGCTAGCATGGGTCTCAACAATCACAAAGGGTAGAGTAAAATCCTCAAGGTTAATGCCACCAGTACATCACCCATTATGCTTGAAGGAGAAGCCCTTGAGGAGGTGGACAGTTTTGTTTACCTTGGCAGCGTGGTAGATAAGCAAGGTGGTACAGATACG
The DNA here is from genome assembly GCA_944989445.1 of Ampullaceana balthica. Lineage (NCBI taxonomy): Eukaryota > Metazoa > Mollusca > Gastropoda > Lymnaeidae > Ampullaceana > Ampullaceana balthica. Next base: position 1,117,672 of record CALYLW010000358.1, read on the forward strand.
GACGTCAAAATAAGGATCGGAAAAGCAAGAGCAGCCTTCCAGCAACTCAAGAATGTTTGGGTCTCTAACAACTTAAGCAGCAAGTTAAAAGTAAGGATTTTTAACGCTATGGTAAAACCTGTGCTGCTATATGGAGCCGAGACATGGAGAACAACGGCCGTAAACTTGACCAGAATCCAGTCCTTCATCAACAACTGTTTAAGAAGGATTCTCAGAATTCACTGGCCAGACAAAATCAGCAACCAGGAACTGTGGCAGCGGACAAAACAGAAGCCCATTGAGGAAGAGATTCTCCAGAAGCGGTGGAGGTGGATTGGTCATACACTAAGGAAACCTGCTCCTAACACAACAAAGCAAGCCCTGAATTGGAACCCATAGGAAGCGGAAAAGAGGCCGTCCAAGAAACACTTGGCGCCGAGAATTGGAGGCAGACATCAAGAGAATTTGCCATGAATGGAAGATCCTGGAGAAGCTGGCCCAGGATAGAGATGCCTGGAGGTCTCTCGTAGGTGGCCTATGCCCTTGGAGGAATCGCAGACGCCGACGATGATCGGTAGATGCCCCTCATGGACGAGAAGGCTCAACAACAACAACATTTCGTGTAAGACTGCATTCTAATATAGTAACTGGCGCGGAGCCATTTAATACGTCATTAAATAAATTTGTTGCAAGCAATCAAACAATTAAGTGGAGTTTTCATTTAAAATTGTGCATTTTTGATGTGACGTCACAGTTCTTAAACACCTCCCTCCCCATTGTGACACATCTCACTTAAGTGTGACACTCCCCCCTCCTTTTAGATGCGAGTAATCATTTATAGACGGCCCCTAAGGTATGTTTTACATAACTATTTGTAAAATATACCTAATTCTGCATTTATTCATCACTTATGTCATCTTTCGTATAAATCTTATAGGCAATCTTTTCAGCATTCTTTGCATCATTCTTATTTTATCTAATTAAAGTAGCTCCTTTTATACAGGATATTATTGAGTCCTACTTTTATCCATTGTTTATTTCTAGTCTTGTATTTTTTATTTGAGTTTTAAGTGTTGAAAGAGTTTTAGTTTTCCTCGTTTGATCAGGTAACCCATTCCACTTCCAAAGCCCGGACGGAAAGAACGAGAATTTGTATGAGTTTGTTGTTGCATACGTAGTAGGAAAATTGTTTTTATAACTTTGTCTATCTGAGTGTTGTATTAAATTATCTTTGGTTTATATCATGAATACTTGAAAGAATATGCTCTCAACGCAGGCAGAAGAAAATGGTAGAGCTGTTAGTTTGTGATGAAGTGTAATAAAATTGAATATTTTGGTTCATTTCATTGGTTTTATCTCGTACCAAATTTCTTTTGACATATGGTTCTGGTACAGCAGCAGCGCCACCTTTAGAATTCAGTGAGGTAGAGCTATTGCTATATATAATATATATCATAATATTTTATATAACATTACAGAGCGAGTGAAAAAACTGTTGCCATCGATTGCCTAATTTTATTTTTGAAAAATCGAATTTGTTTAGGACATTAATTGCGCATATTTATGTTTTTTAAACTTAAATATCGTTTATTTACTTTTAAAAAAATAAAAGCCTAGATTATAGCTATTTTGGAAATAAAAAACCAAGAAACCTAGACAATGTCGAAAAAAAACTAGATCTAGTTTGAAAAACCTAGCGCTGGCAGCACTGGTTAGACTGTCTGATCATGATAAATCAAAGGGGCATAACATTACATCTACTTTGGAATGGTTTGAGATGAAAAACAGGCTAAGAAAACAATGACAATTGACAAGCCAAGCCAAAAAATAATAAACAGTGAAAAGGCTATTTTGTATAGTGTATTTCAACGACTCGTGGCTATTGTCCAATTTTCGCTCAACTATTTCGTAGTTCAGATGATAAATACATCGGACACAAAATGGAAACTTTCTGGGTCTCATCGAATCACTGGCAAAATTTGTTTCGGTCATGCAGCAAAATATATGAAGTATTAAATAGATGAAATTCATGATCACTACTTTAGGAAAGCGCATTCAGAACAAACTAATTTCGTTGATGGGAAATAAGGTAAGGATAATTATTGCAGGAAGAGTAAAATCAGCTAATTACTTTTCAGTAATACTTGATTCCACACCGTGCCATCGGCCAATGTCACCAAGAACAGACGTCACTGACAATGCGCTATGTAAGCCGAGGAGGTTGATATTCTGAAGTAACTCATGGGCACTTCATACGTTTTCTAGAAGTGGAAGAAATTCTTGGGCAACAAATGCTTGATGTCTTACTATTGTAATTGAGAAAATTGGGCTTAGATGTTTCTGATATCCGCGGCCAAGGATACTACAACGATGCGAACATGATAGGCATAAGTGAGGCGTACAAGGTCGTCTTTTACAATTAAACCCCAGGGTATATTTTACCCTTTGTACCCATCACAGCTACAACTTGCTGCTATGTTATATGCAGGGGCGTAGCGAGGGGGGCAGGGGGGGACATATGTCCCCGGGCGCCACGTTAGGGGGCGCCAAAATGAGTATTAAAAGTCATTATTTAATTTTATTTTGATGTAAACTAATGTATCCCAAATACGCTTGCAAGATTGAATTTAGGAGCTCCGAAAATATATTCATTACAAATCAGTTGGCAAGCATGATTTGGGCGCCCCCATTGAGCGTTAAGGGGCACCATTCTACTCATAAATAAATGACACACCCACAATGAAGGATTGCTGATGGCGATTTAAAAAAAAACTGTGAGTTGCTGGGAGTAAGAGTAAGGGAGCAGTAAGAGACAAAGGCGATTTTTTTAATAGAACAGACAGAGACGACACTAAAAGCAACCAAAATGACCAAGACAAGAAAACGGAGGGACTTAAAGCAGTGGTTCTCAACCTGTGGTCCGTTAACTAGTGATCCGCGAAGATGTGCCGCGAGCAAAGCATGAAATGTACTCACTGTATGATTCATCAAGAGATACTAGCAAGTAAAAGAATTAAAGCAGACTTAAAATATATTTTTGATCTGGCCTAAATAGTTTTTAAATTTTATCAAGGCTCGTCTATTTAATTCTCGTTTCTTTGATTTCTTATGTACGAATATGAATCTTGAACATTATCAGTTACTGATAAATAATGAAATTCGCTGGTTATCAGACTGTTTGAATTATGTGATGACGTAAGAGAGTTTCTTGTAGAAAAAACTCAAAGCTTGTTGATCATTTGAACCATAGCTTATGGGTGGCTGTTCTGGCTTACTTAGCTGAAACTTTTGAAGAACTCAATAAACTTAATTCAACTTGGCAAGGAAAGCAGACACATTATGTTACTCTCAGTGACAAAGTGTCTGCTTTTACGAAAAAGCTCGATCTTTGGAAAAGAAGATTATTTCAAGGTAACTTTGAGATGTTTGATCAATTATACGAAATCACCGAGAAACCAGAAAATGATGAAATAAATAAAGAACTGTTGATAAATTTAATTTCTGATCATAATCAATCAATGCAGGGCCAATTTTAATTCTACTTTGGTGATTTTTAACGTTCAGTGGTTTTTCATGGGTTTCCAGTCCTAATCTCTCACACATTGACTCATCAAATAAAATGACCAACATCGTAATTAAACCATTCATTGAACTGACTAGCGATACCACTTTGAATATGTTGCATCAGAAAGTGGGCTTAATGAAATTTTGGAGTACTCCGAACTGTCTCAGATGGCTTTTAAAATACTTTTACCCTTTGCAACTTTGTGAAAGTGGATTTTCTGCATTGCTTACAATAAAAACAAAACATCGTTCGTACTAAATAAACTAATATAGCAGTCTTTTAATACAAACTACTGTTTATGACTTGAAGTTTTTTTTTATAGTATGCAATTAGAATTAAATAAGAAGACTATGAGACTAATATAAATGAAATTTGTTCTTTACAAAAGAAAGCCATACAATATTGTTTTTGGAGCACGCACAACGTAGCCTATTAGTATAGTTATATTAACTAGCATGTATACTACTTATAGCTAGCAATAAACTTCTGTATTGAAGGAGCGTCTGCAACAGATAAGATATACACAGTATAATTATATTTAACTTTCCAGCTCGGCAGTAGCATAATTTTTAGTAGTGGTCCGTAGCTAAGACACACATTTTTCCAATGGTCCGTGAATCTCCAACGGTTAAGAATCACTGGCTTACAGAATGGTTAATTCACGTCCCTTTGCTGCATGCTGTGACTCTTTTTAAAAAGAAAAACCTTATTTCCCCAATTCCACTGTGGAGGGAGTAAAGTGGGGGAGGGAGGGAAGGTCTCTCCTCTCACGGGCTTTTGTCGGTATGTCAAAGCAAGTTGGACTCCTTTTATATGAAACATCAGACACTGCCTCTCTTTTCTGTCTCTCTGTGATCAAACTTGATCAGTATGATCCACTGTTAGAAAAACACTTACAACGTGCCCGAGAAAATCCAGGTGCAGTATCTTATTTATACCGGAAATCCAAAATGAATTTATCCACCTACTTTCATCGACTGTAAGGAAACAGCTGTTGGGTGAAATCAGAAAAAACAAGTACTACGGTATCTTACTTGACTCAACACCCGATCTAAGACACCGGGAACAGCTTTCTCAAGTCATCGGATTTGTTGATGTGGATTTTCAAACTCAAAAAGAAACCATCAACGAATCATTTTTAGGTTATATCCAGATACATTCCAAAGACGCAACAAGCCTTGAAAGAGTTATCGTAAAGAAACTGTAATCTAATAACATACCTCTAGCCGACTATCGGTCACAATGCTATGACAATGCTGCTGTAATGACTGGGAATATATCCGGCCTTCAACACCGAATATGTGCCAGATCACACAGCCATTGTTCATCAACTGTGATAACCACAGCTTAAACTTAGCAAGAGTACACTCAGCTAAACAGGATCCAGTTGTTATCACGTTTTTTGGAAGAGTTGAAAGTATACATTTTTGTTTTCTCTCGTTCAAAAACTAGTTGGGAAGAATTAAAAAGAGTTGTGCCAATCACAATGAAGAGGTGGTCTGAGACACGTTGGAGTGCACGATCAGAAGCTTTTAAAGCAATTTATGAAGGACTAGATGAACTGGTAGGGCTGTTGGAAAAATTATCAGAACATACAAATCTGACGCCTGACACCAGAAGTAATGCAGAAACTTTGCTGGCAGGTATATTAAACTTTAAATTCCTAGTTTTGTTAAATTTCTGGAACATCAACCTTGGGAAAATTGATCGAGTCCAGAAACGGATGTAGAATCCTACTGTGAATTTCAAGGAAGCAGCATGTGATCTTGAACCGCTTGAGCAAGAAATTGTCAATATTCGTAATAATTTTAGCCAGGTTGCGGTAGATAATGGAAAGGAAGATGCACAACTTGGGGAATCGAGGTTGACTGAAGGAGTAGACGACATCGGAGGATGCCTTGAGAATTAACAAGAGATGCAGGACTTTCTGCAGAAGAAGAAATTGCACGTGATATGAACAGCTAAATTGATAGCCTCCAACAGGAGATATCAATGCAGTTTTTTTCGTCTAAAAATCTAAACAACAAATTTGGATTTTTACTAGACGTCAAAACTATTCTCGCTGAGACAAATGTCGATACACTTCGTCAAAATTGCTTAGATTTTGCAAATTTCTTCGATACTGACGTCAATGGTCACGAATTGTGTACATAAATCAGAGACTGAAAAATGCTGCTTAGTACCCGGACTGAAGTTCTACCGGAAACTCCTTTGGATCTTCTTGGTTTTATTGTTTTGTATAGAGATGACGTATTTCCGAATCTGCAGATTTCACTTCAAATACTTTTAACAATTGCTGTTTCAACTGAAAGCTGTGAGCGGTCCTTCAGCAAACTGAAGCTTATTTTGTCTTATTTGCCTGCTTCAATGGGATGAGATCGTCTGAGTGCTCTTGCACTCCTTAGCATCGAAAGAGATAAACTTGAGAATATTAATTTTGACAACGCGATTGACGAGTTTGCGACATTCAAATCAAGGAGAATCAATTTTTTGTAGACTATGTCTAATTGTATAATTAGTAGAGTATTTTTGTTTTCAAATAAATTATTTACAATCGTATAGAGAATTATTAGTCTGTATTCTATTTCATTAAAATACCAGAAGCTTCGAAAATGAACTGCCGAGCTGGGGCGGGGTGGTCGAGTGGCAGCGCGCTCGACTGGCGCACCGATGGTCACGGGTTCGAATCCATGTCAAGGCAAGGATTTGTTCCCGGTGCCTAAGGCGTCCCTGAGTCACCCAGCTCCGAATGGGTACCTGACACTAGTTAGGCGACTGGGTAATGCGTGGAACCCACAAAGCCGTGGCCTGTGAACGTTGCATCACTTGCCAACAGATCATCTGTCATTGTCTGTGGACGCAATTATCTTCTTATCTTATCGTATCTTATCTGTTTACAGACGCTCCTTCTATACAGAAGATTATTGCGTCCTACGCTTATCTATGGTTTGTGTTTAGTCCTGCATTTTTATTAGAGATTTAAATGTTGATAAAAAATGTTGGTTTTCCTGGATTCTTCAGGCAACCCATTCCACGCCCGAATTCCGGACGGGAAGAAGGAAAACTTGTATGTGTTTGTTCTTGCATACGGAATAAGAATTGTGTTTTTATCCTTATGTCTATCTGAGGGTTGTATTAAGTTATCTTTGTGTTGTATTTCTAAATTAGAATTAATTGCTTTATGTATGATTACTACTTTGCTTTTGGTTCTTCTATCCTCTAGTGTTTCAAGGTTTAATGATTTAACTAATGGTGTTATTCTTGTCAGTTTCGAATATTCTCCAGTAATGAATCTGGCAGCTCTTTTTTGAATTTGTTCTAGTTTATCAATGTTTTCTTTGGTGGATGGGTCCCATACAGAAGATGCATATTCTAGTACAGGTCTCACCAAAGTGAGGTAGCATTTTAGTTTTATATCTCTATTACATTTGTTAAAGTTTCTTTTTATAAAGCCTAAGGTTTTGTTTGATTTTTTAATAACTTCATTGACATGGGTATTCCATGATAGTTTCTCATTTAATATAAGATAACTATATAAATAGCAAAATTTCACATCCCCCAGAATTTTTCGGTCAGACAAGGGGCGCTGATTTTGTGTCATGTCCCCGGGCGCACAGGACCCTAGCTACGCCACTGGTTATATGGCAAAAACTTGTGCTGATGCAATGACTTTTTTTGGTATAATTTAACGAATTTATATTTTATTTTCTACTTCAACAAAGCGATGTGCTTTATTTTCCAAGTATTTTTGAAATATTTGTGTGAAACCACTGAAAGAAAATTGGAAAGCCATGTGGAAAGCGTAAAGGTTGTGCGATATCAAGCAGGAGAAACCAATAATGCACTTTTCAAAGTACCATAGCAATTTAGTGATCCAAAATCTTGAAGTAAAGCAGAGTCTTTGTGCAAACAACTTAAGACTTCACTTTAATTTAATTGTTTCAAATGCTTTTGGTACGACATATTGTTCCAATTTAATTACACCAGCAAAGAATTACAAAATATTTCTGTTGGTCTAGTAACTGAAGTTGAGAGCATGTAACATACTTGCAAATGGTCGAAATCTTACTGCAATCGTGGTTTTGAAACAGCAATAGCATTTGCAAAATAAATTGCCACAGACATAGAAGTTGAACTGATTGAACCCAATTGAAAAAGAAATAAAGCAATTTACATATGACCGAGAAGATGAACTATTTGTAGATGCACAGGAAAAAATTAGCACAATTTCTTTAACAATTTTGTTGATATGCAATCATGTCAATGGACACATCAATTGAACAAATACTAAGGCATCATGACTAGTTTTGGATTTCATTTTAAATTTCATCAATTACAAAACAATGATCCGCTGAATTGCTGTATGAAACATGAAAAAAGCTCACTGCCTACGAAAGTAAAGATCTTGATGGTTTCATGCTTGCTGAAGAGTTGCAATCATTGAGTTCCATAATTCCTGCATTTACCTACAACGATCCTGTTAATATTTTTGCCGTTTCTTTCAGTAAAAACTATTCCTGTCACTTAGTATTCCGAAAAAAGAAGCTTTTCAAAACTAAAATGTATTAAAACTAATATGGGATAAACAATGATTCAAGATCGACCCAGTCACTAAGCTATTTTGACAATTGAGACTGGTGTTGCTAAAGATCTTGACAATATTGAACTTGCCGGTATTTCAGATCTTGCTGCCGTGAAAGCTCGCAAGATTTGTTTGTAAGTTGTAAAAACAAGGTGGAAGTAGAAGATACAACCAAACCAACGCTAGTGTATATAGTTTATATTGTTAATTGTATGATGATCCCCTTTCCAGTCCATGGCGGACTATGGGGCAAGTGATGTAGCGTTCACAAGTTTTTAACCACCACTAACGAGCAGGGAATGTGTGGCCAGCACAATGCCCCAGAGGCTTTGCCAGATATATATATATATATATATATATATATATATATATATATATATATATATATATATATATATATATAGGTAATTAGCATGGCACCAAAACAAAACATTTTAATTATTTAAATATTTTTAGAGTTTTAGGATTTTCAATTAAATATAAAACTGTAATCATTGATGTGTCAATGCTGTTATAAAGTAAAAAAAATTAAGTAATTTAATTTTTTATTTCATATCATTTAATAAATGTAGGCAAATGTTTGCATGGGTCTCGCTCCTCATCTGCTGCCTTGGGCTCGGGGACTCGCAAATCGTATGCTGCCTTTGGCCTCGCATACTCTAGAGCCGGTGTCACGAAATAGTCTCCCCCCAAAATAAAGTCTCCCACCCGGAGAGTTTATTTTAAAACAAATTCGCCCCCACGGAGACTTTGTTTTAAAATGAAGTCTCCGGGTTTAAAATAAATCCCTCCCCTTAATTATTGGAAATTACAAATAATTGTTTTATTAAACTTTATGACTTACAACATAATTTGTATTTATTCCACATGCATTTATGTATGATTTTTGGAAATTCAGCAATCATAAGCTTAGTCAGGGGCGTAGCAATTTGCGGGGTTAGTGGATGTATGCCCGTATAGACACATATTTTGAGTAGGTTAATTGCCCAGAGTTATTTAAAAGAATAACAGACAAATGAACTGAAATACAAAGATGATCAAGTAATACCAGAATGTGACACCGATGACTTTCTTTACGTTTGTGAGTAGCACCTTTGGTTAGGATTTAAACGAAATTTGCGATTTCTATGTGGGCATTATAATTATTTAAAAATCTTATGACCGTCTTTTAGAGGCCGTCCATAAAGTACGTCACGTTTCAGAGGGGGGGGGGTGTGACAGTTTGTGACAGGGGGAGGGGGGTTGTCCGGCCATGAGTTTTATATGAAATTTTAATTATTTTGTTAATAAAATAGCGTGATGTACTTTATGGACGGCCCATTACCGGTAGCGTTTACTAAATTTACAGCAGAAATATAGCAAATCCAAGTAGCCAAGCTTTGTAAATTTATAAAAAATTTAAAGTTTACTCTTAAAATATAGTTTTAAAAAATCTTTTAAAAGGGATTACTTTATGTGTAGACGTCTAAAAAAACACAGCATATGCCAACACTTAGACACACACAAATTAGGTCACGCGTTTAAACAATGAGTGTCGTGGCCTGGGTTGGAGTCACCCGATACGTTAAATTTATTGTGTAGCCCAGATCACAGTACTGTGGAGATCTGGGTTTAGGTGAGGCGCACGCTTAGTTAGTTTGAGATCCGCGTGCCGCTCAATTAGTTAGGCATAAAGTCAATTACCTTACGGAATGTTAGAGCCCATGAGACTGAAGGTGTAGCTGAGAGGTGGGCTTTTTCATTGATGACATGCGTCGTTGTGTGTGTGAAGTGATTGTCATATCGTTTCCCAAAGATACAACAGCTAAACGTGAACAAAAAGAACGTGGAACGTTGATAACGTTTTAAAACTTTCCATATTCATTCAATAAGCTTATCACTTACTTCACATTTTTTACGTATTTCTTCTGTAGGCTATTTTATTTAATTTGTGAAAATTATTTATGTTTAGTGCCTGATAATATTGTAATGTCTTGCAACCAAGTATTTGAAATTATAAATTTAATTATAAAGTTTTTATGTTCACTGTAATAAAGTATTATTTTAATATTAAGAAAACACAAGTTCCAGTGACATTTTCACGCACACAAAAACACACACAAACATATATATATTAAAACTAGGGGTGACCGGATTTATAAAGTGAAATTAGGCCGGAGACGGATTTGTAAACATGGCTGGATTCCGGATTTGCCAGAGACGGAGCTATTATAAATATATATATTTTTATGGCTCTACCGGCCTGCTGGATTGGACCGGAGTTATAAAGTAAAATTCTGTCGAAGCCGGGGCCAAATTTGTAAAGATGGTCGGAATCTGGATTAGCCGGAGCTGAAATCCGGTAAAACCCTAATTAGTACTGTAATAAAAATGCAAGACCATACATAAACCAAAGAATAAACCATTGACAACCATAGGACGCAATAATCTCCGGTAAAGATGGAGCGTCTTTAATGTATAAAGTAATTTTTTATATCCATATACATATATGAATGTAGGTATGTATGATTGAATGTATGTATGTATGTATGTATGTATGTATGTATGTATGTATGTAGTGTATGTATGTATGTGTGTATGTATGTATGTGTGTATGTATGTATGTATGTATGTATGTATGTATGTATGATGTATGTATGTATGTATGTATGTATGTATGTATGTATGTATGTATGTATGTATGTATGTATGTATGTATGTATGTATGTATGTATGTATGTATGTATGTATGTATGTATGTATGTATGTATGTATGTATGTATGTATGTATGTATGTATGTATGTATGTATGTATGTATGTATGTATGTATGTATATGTATGTATGTATGTATGTATGTATGTATGTATGTATGTATGTATGTATGTATGTATGTATGTATGTATGTATGTATGTATGTATGTATGTATGTATGTATGTATGTATGTATGTATGTATGTATGTATGTATGTATGTATGTATGTATGTATGTATGTATGTATGTATGTATGTATGTATGTATGTATGTATGTATGTATGTATGTATGTATGTATGTATGTATGTATGTATGTATGTATGTATGTATGTATGTATGTATGTATGTATGTATGTATGTATGTATGTATGTATGTATGTATGTATGTATGAATGGATGCATGGATGAATGTATGCATGTATGCATGCATGCATGTATGTATGTATGTATGATTGTGTATATGTATAAATGTATGTATGTATGTTTAATATTTCTTTTAATTATTTTTGAAATATAAATTATGCAATACTAGTTATTTGTAATGAAAGTATTGATAAATTTTTTTTAAAGAATCTTTTCTTACTAAGCGATTTGAAATTGTAGCTTAATTGTTATCCCCGAAGCATTTTATACCTACTAAAAAGAAAAGATGAACTTGTAGCTGTGATTCTCTTGTGTTAATACTCTTTTTTTTTCTTTTCTATCTCCTAAAGCTTTCTAATATTTTAGAATATCTGGCAATATAATATTGTAACTAGGGGTCTACCGACATGCCTTTTTGCCGATATTGCCGATACCGATATTACCGATATTTTTTTTGCCGATATGAGTACCGATATGAGTATTTGTTCGGACAAAAACCAGCGGTAATATTTGATGACGTCATTCTTAAATTTATCACTCTTAATTATTTATCTTTTATATTAGGGGACTACCGACATGCATTTTCGCCGATATTACCGATATTTTTTTCCGATATGACTAATATGAGTGCCGATATGAGTATTTGTTAGGACAAAAATAACAGCGGTCATATTTGATGGCGTCATTCTTAAATTTATCACTCGTAATTAATAGTAATTATTTAAAATATTAAGGGTCTACCGATGTTCATTTATGCCGATATTTTTTTCCGATATGAGTGCCGATATGAGTATTTGTTAGGACAAAAATAACACTGTTAATAACAGCGGTCATATTTGATGACGGCATTCTTAAATTTATCACTCGTAATTATTTATATTTTATAATTAAGGGGTCTACCGATTTCCAGTTTTGCCGATATTACCGATTTTTTTGCTCCCCGAAACAAAGTTTCCGATACGCCGATGTGTTTACAAGTTCCAGTTCATGACCTACATAGGACTCATAACAAAACGAACAATCCTTTATTAAATTGTACAAGCAAAATTAGGAAGTCCTTTTGAAACTTCAACCTTGACTCATAATTATTAATTCTAACCAATAGTTTAATGGCTTTTGCACACGGCCACCTTTTATGAATGAAACAATGAGAACAAATTAATAGTAATAAGTGAAAATGAGGTTGAAGGTTGAATGGTTGCCAATGACAGCAAGTCTGCACACGGTACATTTTGTTATTCCATACGAAACGAAATGTTTTAGACATCTGCGATTCTGCGTGCATCTTTGCTGTTAGTATTAGAGCAATTACGTGAACATAATGTTTACATGTTATACATTTTATTATAGCAATTACGGTATACTTGGCATCGGCACTATTTACATAGTATTTCTGAGTATACGAAAATCGGCCGATACCTAAACAATATCACAGCACATGGCACACAGTATCGTGGCTGCACATATTAATACTAGAACTCTTTTGACTATTTCAATACCGGTATCGGGGTCGATATATTAATTTGTCGAGATATTGTAAATCTAAATGATAGCTTTTTCGTTTCCGATGTTTAAATATTTTTTTGGGGGGTCAAAATGTCACTTATTATGAAATATCGGTGACGTCAATATCGGGACCTTTACATGCTACCGATACCGATATTGCCGATATCTAGATATCGGTGCCGATATATCGGCCAGCCGATATATCGGTAGACCCCTAATTGTAACATCAAAGTACCATTTAAAGACTTTGAAAATATGTTAACGGATCGATACAATTTTCTTAGTTATTTTTTCTCTTATGTACAAATCTCTAGATTTGTTTGTCCAGTCCATTATGTCATAATTAATTTAGACCTATGGCGGATTAAGGGGGGGGGCTGAACGTGCTAAAGCCAGGGGCCCCCGATGATTTAGGGCCCCAAACTTAGCATATTTTATAATAAATGTGGACAAATGTATACATGAATTGCTGAAAATATGTTAAATTAATAAAATCTCATCTATTAAAATGATATCTTTTCCCACACGATAGTCTTAGCAGTAAAAATAAAAACAACCCGTAAAAAACCAAGTTTTTGACTATAAATCCTTTACGTATGAGACGTAACTAAAAGAATGTTCATTATAACACGCAGCGCAAGACCACACAAAAATACAAAATTGCAGTTGTGTCGTAAAACGTGTTTAATATAATGCGCACCGATCAGGAATATGTTTATAAAAAGTGCTGTCAATAAAATACGCACCTTATTGCGCGACAGAAAGGTTGTTCAATATAATACGCACCGCGACGCTCTATCTCAAAAAATAGCATGATACATAGGAATAAATAAAATAATCTAAATAATTAATAATTTAATTACGGTACATGCGATCGATCTGAAATTTTGATACATTGTTTTTATTATCGGTACGAAACTGCCTGCAAAATTTCAACTCGCTGGCTTACGAGCAAGTGGGTTAAAAATCGATCAAAAGTTTTGGCGACAAGGGCGGGCGGGCGGGCGGGCGGCCGCACACACCACGAGTTAATATAAAGGATTTAATAAGAAAAAATCGTAAAAAACCAAGTTTTTGACTATAAATCCTTTATGTACGAGAAGTAATTAAAAGAATGTTCATTATAATACGCAGCGCCAGACCATCCAGAAATACAAAATTGCAGTTGTGTCGTAAAACATGTTTAATATAATGCGCACCGATCAGGAATATGTTTATAAAAAGAGCTGTCAATAAAATACGCACCTTATTGCGCGTCAGAAAGGTTGTTCAATATAATACGCACCGCGACGCTCTATCTCAAAAAATAGCATGATACATAGGAATAAATAAAATAATCTAAAAAATCAATAATTTAATTACGGTACATGCGATCGATCTGAAATTTTGATACATTGTTTTTATTATCGGTACAAAACTGCCTGCAAAATTTCAGCTCGCTGGCTTACGAGAAAGTGGGTTAAAAATCGCTGAAAAGTTTTGGCGACAAGGGCGGGCGGTCAGTCGGTCGGGCGGCCGCAGACACCACGAGTTAATATAAAGGATTTAAAAACCTGATTTGATAGGCTCAATAACAGAAATTATTAAAGAATATTATATATATTTTTTAAATTGACAACAAAAGTAGAGTTCTCGTGGCCGAATGAGAAGTACTAAGGCTTGTTCTGCAAGCGGTGGCGGGATCGATCCCCGGTTGGGGTGTGAATTTTTTTTTAATGTGTTTTTTTATTTTATAAATTGTCTTTTACACTCAATTTTAGATACCGACAAAAGTTATTTCTTCGAATTCGGTTTTTTCATGAATAATCATTTTGGATGAATATTTACAAGTTACAGTCTTATATTAGCTGCTAGCAATTATTTTATCTAAAGGTACACTGGCTGGATAGGGCCCCAGTTTGAATTGCAGCCAGGGGCCCCGTGCAGTCTTAATCCGCCCCTGATTTAGACACTATAGAAAGGGGTGGTATAAATTATACGCAGAAAATGTAATGTTAGTTATGATTATTGGAGCAAACGTCTAAATGGTATGCAACATCTGTAAAATGCTTGAAAATTTTAATATATTTTTTTGTGTTTCAAACTGTAATGGCAGTTAAAATTCAAATTCATAAAGAAAATTAATACAGTAATAGATAATTTCATAATCATGATATGAGATAATCTATTCGTGCATGGTGATGTTATGAAAATAAAGTTCAATAATTGCAAAGTATTTCTGAATGTTTTAAAAATAATTTAATTTAAAAAATCTATGTTTGTGTGTGTACGCAAATTTTTGACTAAATTAATGTAACTGAAACTGAAATCACGCTTACTCCGTACAAAGCATTTGTAATATCACACACACACACACACACACACTCATACACACACATATACATATATATATATATATATATATATATATATATATATATATACATGTATATATATAATTATTTTTATGTATATATATTATATATATATATATATATATATATATATATATATATATATATATATATATATATATATATATATATATATATATATATACATATTTAAAAGCATTGTTCTGTCTTTAATAACTTGTAGTTAAGGTTGCTTGGTAATTAGCAGTTTTGTTTTTACTTCTAGTCATATAAATAGTCTGACACATTATTACTGTAGCCTATATAAATGAGTGTGAGAAAAATTTAAAAACAAGAAGCCAATTTTTAGTTAATTATTTGATTTTAAATTATATATTTTAAAAGTGATAAATGTCTCGGTAGAGTTATTAAAGGATTAACTTATTATATATATTAGATTAGTGTAGCTGTCTCGCCAGAGGCATCACTAAGGTTTGAATCACCCAGTGCGGTAAGCTCATTGTGTCACCCTCTCACGACTAAACCCATAGTCCTCCTCCGAGTCTCCCAGATCAGTGCCAAATAACGGGAACATACTTAATTTTAGATTTTGTTTTAGCCCTTGTGATAATGTCAACCAGTGCAGTCAGCACCACCAGTACCCCCCACCCTCCATTGACGCATCGCCTCTGCGTCTTACAATAACAATGCATAGCCCACAGAGTTTTTTTTAAAAAAGACTTTATAATCAGGTCATAAGTTAAACAGGTCAGTGTCGTAGCCCGATTTTTGTTCCCTCCGTGCGGTTATTTAATTGGGTCACTCCCACACTTTTTCCCCCGACTCTAGATAGTAAGAAACTTTCTCATCGTCTGAACACCCGACGTTGTACAACCTTACTATTTATAGTAAAAACACAAACCCATGCCTATAAAGACATAATCCTTGCTTTATGAAACAAAACAACTGCCTTTATACACCCCAAAACTGCCTGTGCGTCAATTTGTACAGCGGGAAAAAATCAAGTAATTAAACAATTTTTTCAAATTATATCACGCCCCTGAGAAGTGTCAAATGGTATGGTCCGCTCCTCCCTCTTATCTCTCTATATCTACGCCACTACCATAAATAGTATTACAGTAAACATGTGTGAATATTATGTCACGCCCCTGAGAGGTGTCAAACGGTATGGTCCAAAACCCCCTCTTATCTCTCTATTTCTACGCCACTACAATAAGTAGTATTACAGTAAACATCCGTGAGTATTATGTCACGCCCATGAGAGGTGTCAAACGGTATGGTCCACACCCCCCTCTTATCTCTCTATTTCTACGCCACTACAATAAATAGTATTACAGTAAACACGTGTGAATATTATGTCACGCCCCATGAGAGGTGTCAAACGGTATGGTCCGCACCCCCCTCTTATCTCTCTATTTCTACGCCACTACAATAAATAGTATTACAGTAAACACGTGTGAATATTATGTCACGCCCATGAGAGGTGTCAAACGGTATGGTCCGCACCCCCCTCTTATCTCTCTATTTCTACGCCACTACAATAAATAGTATTACAGTAAACACGTGTGAATATTATGTCACGCCCCTGAGAGGTGTCAAACGGTATGGTCCGCACCCCCCTCTTATCTCTCTATTTCTACGCTACTACAATAACTAGTATTACAGTAAATATGTGTGAATATTACAGCACTACACAAGTAAGTATTCTTTATTCTTTTGTTTTTATTACTAGTCTTATATTAACTTTCTTTGTAAGTTTAATCGGAACCGTCCCACTATTTGTTTATAATTTTTTCACGTGCTAAGTTCACGCGTTGACGCCGACCGTCACTGTTCACACCCCATACCGCCCCTGCGCCCAGTTTTAAAACCAGGGGAGATAATTCTGTTTCAGTCTGTAAATGTCGCCGGATAATTGGGATCAGTTCGCTCAAAATATTCGAATCGTTTAGAACGGAACTAATCCCAGGACATTCTTGGTTTATATCTACTTCTAAATTGATCAAAGGTAAGCTGGCTTTGAACTTACTGTAAAATGTGTAGACTAAAAAGTAGAAAATAAAAATATATAAAAACACTTTTTAAAAACTAGTCTTTTATTAGAAATGCACTAAAAAGTAGAAAATAATTTTGAAATTTACAATCAGAAGATACCTTTAGTTCTAAATGTATGAAAATGTAAAAGTTTAAAATGAGACAGGAACGTTAAATCGTAGGTTAAATCAATTATCTCGTTGTTCACCATGACTATAAGACTAGGGTGCTTGCTAGCATAGATATTGATAGACTAAGTTTAAACTGAGCACCCTAGTCTTATAGTTTGCCTATTTACGACAAAGCTTAACGATAACTTAAATTAATTAATTAATTTATTTGTATTTTAATTCGTATTTTATAAATTAAGATTGTAAGAAAAAGATAACAAGCAAGAACTGTATCAATGATTATTTAGGTTTAAAAAAGCTGTACAAATAACTCATTTTTGTTACACTTTCGGCGACGGTTATTCTAAAATTGCAATCGATCTTAAAACGGAACCCAATGAAACTTAAGAAAACAAAAACATTACTTTACGGCGGCTCGTTCATTTTTCGGCGGATTTACGGCGGACCAAATACGGCGGCTAATGCGGCGCGCCGTATATTTTTCGGCGGACGAAATTTTGCGGCGTATTCGGAGCGCGGCGCCGGCTGAGGGGTCTATTTAGAAGGCAAAAGAGAGATCTCTAAGTGAGAGAATGAGTGAACCGCATATGTTAAAGTCAGGGTTGTTAATATTGCAATATTGTATTGGTATTGGTAGTATTGCCAATACTTTTTTAAGTATTGGGACGATATTGCAATACTTCTTGAAATTTGATATTGGTATTGGTATTGCCAATAACTATTTTTGATATTGGTATTGATTTTTAACCAATACTAAAAGCAATATTCAATAAATTCTCTACAACATTGGTTGTGAATAAAGCTGAATATAATATAATAAATTTTTCTTTGGTGTCGCCATCTTGCGAGTGACATTGCCAAACAATTTTTGAATGAGACTGATCAATGAAATGAATGATAATAGAAATCAAATCATATATGATATCTTTGGCAATGAGCATTGACAAGTGACTTACCAAGGCTCGATTAAGGCTTAGGCACTTTAGAAAACTAAAAAAAAACCATTGGACTTGGTTTCCTTCTACCAACACTTGTCGTGATGAAGGCTCAGTTAAAAGTGTTTCTTGATCAAGGAAAGAATGATCGGCTCGTAATTTGTTCTCCATTAGCTTCATGTCTTTTGAATGCCATCGATAGAAGATTTTCAAACATGTTTGACAGCTTTGATGCTCAGCTGGCATCCGTTGTACATCCCAAATTCAAGTTGGACTGGATGTCGAGGTGAGAATCCCTGACTGTGCGGCACTGAGGCGTGAGAAAGGGGGAGGGGAGTGTATGGTGTTGTTAGAGATGGAATAGTGTGAAAGCGGAGGTCAGTGGTCAGTAGTTAGCGTGGGCCTTCGGTGCAGGTATTCTTTGGCTAAGTTTGTTAGCAGAATCCTCGCACTGATGGTCTTATAGATGTAATCTTTTTGCTAATAAACCATTTATTAAATATAATAGTGCTTATTGTGCTTGTGAGTGTGGCTGTGTAATTGTTCACCACCAAACCCCTAGACAACGACGCCACTCACAATCAACGATTTGTGACACTGGATAGATGATGATTTACAGCGTTCGCATCTTATTGAAGCACTGAAGAAACGCGTTTCACAATCACTGTTGGTTGCTCCTACTGATGATCAGAAAGCAACATCGGCTGCTGCTGATCATGGCTGATGGTACAGATAATCAGGCAGACTTCTTCGCTGGATTGTCAGCCAGACGACATCGTGTGAATGATTCACCTGATGTGAATCAAGAAATTAATAATTACTTGGCAGACACTTCAGACAGTATTGCATCATTGGATGCCTATCCACATATCCGTAAAATATACATAGACCTGAATACAGGACTTCCTTCAAGCGCTGCTGTTGAAAGGTTGTTTTCATTATTAGGACGAGTATTTTCCCGTCTTCGTTCATGACTGAGCAGTGCGCATTTTGAAATGGTTACTTTTCTTCGCCTGAATGGATAAGTGGTAACTGCCAAATAGGTGGCGTTACCCTGTGAACTCTACTAAAATTCATCGTTCATCGTTAGTTTTCCAGATGTGATGCAATCCACCAGGGCCGGCTTTAGGGAATTGGAGGCCCTAGGCGAAGGGAATTTGGTGGCCCTAAATGTAATAGGAAAAACAATACATATGGAAAGAATAAAATTACAAAATTTATTAAAAACTACCTGTATTTATATCTAAAACAACAAATAACTGAAATTTATACAACCATAGTCGTGCAGATGTCATAAACCTTCAACAAAAATCAACTTTTCGTGCTTTGATGGCAGCAAAGTCCACAATAAATTGTGAATAATCCAGAGACTGGACGATATCTCGTTCAATAGATATCATTGCCAGACTGTTCAGGCGTTCTTGCGTCATAGTTGTTCTCAAATAGTTTTTTTTTATTAATTTCAACTTGGAAAAACTTCTTTCCCCCGATGCAACAGTAATCGGAATAGTCAATGCTATACGAAGGGCTATAGCGACATTTGGAACAGCAGTATTTAAACCATGATCATAAATAAAACGTAAAGCATCAAGAGAAGACGAAACAGCATCTGGAACAATGCTGGAAAATATTTGCAATTCCTTGCATAAATCCTGCGGATCAATGTCTGAACCAGATGCATCGGTGAGCGCAATATTCAAATCCATGCAACATTTCATCAAATCGATTTGGTCGAATTCTGCATTTTTTTTATGTTGTGCAGAAAACCAAAAAGACCAGTGACGTTCCATTTGCTCAAAACGTGCAGTCAATGACATAACTGCTTGATCTAACAAAACATTTAAAAAATTCCACTCGATATTTTTCCTTTCAATCTGTCAATGATTCATCTATGCTTTCATAGTTGAACTGTTTGTGCACTTTCTGTCGTCTCAAGCTCGTGGCAGCTGGAAATATGATTTCATCTGGCTTCATCTCTAATTCTTGAGCCAATTCTCTGGCCGAAATTTGAGCGGATACAAATCCATGTTCTTTGTATTTTTTTATGAAATCGGTTGCACTTTTAATACATTCCAGTGCAATGTCAAATTGCATGTCTTTAGATTGCATCAATTTGCTGATCATATTCATTTGAAACAATAAATCGTACCAGATGACTAAAGTTACCAGAAATTGAAATGTTTTTAGTTGTTTTGCCAATCCAGTTGCTTCGGTCCTTGCTTTTGCATCGTTGGTATTTTCAGACACTTCCACCAATGCATCATACACTGCTGCTGTTTGATAACGAACAGCTTTAACAGTATCGATCCTGCATTCCCAGCGTGTATCGGAAATAGGCTTTACAGTCAGATTTTTTACATGAGTTTTCAAGATCATTCATCGCTGTGTTGAAGCACCAAACAAAACATAAATTTGATGCAAAACTCCAAAGAGTGTCGCTGCAACCACTGAAGATTTCGCCATGTCTCCAAGAATTAGATTGAGACTGTGACATCCACAAGGCACATAAAATGATTTCGGATTGAGTTCAAGCAGACGTTTTTGTACACCACGATTGCAGCCTTTCATATTCGCTCCATTATCATATCCTTGGCCTCTGCAGTTCTGGAAACATAAATTCAGATCTTCAAGCTTTTTTAAACATGCTTCCGCGAGACCTAAACCAGTACTGTCGCCGACAGCTATGAATCCCACAAAATATTCATTGATTTCTACTGGCGTACTCACAATGTTGCATATTCGCAAAATCATAGTCATTTGTTCTTGGTGACCAGCATCAGGTAAGCAGTCCAAAATGATGGAATAATATTTCGAATTTTGAACATTATTTATAATTTTTTTCAAGGCGGCATCACCAATCAGATTAATTACCTCATTTTGAATTATTTTGCCCAAGTAATGATCATGAATTTCTTCGTTTTTTATGCGTCGTAAATGATCTTCTAGGCATGAATCGTACTTTCCTAACAATTCAACCAATCCCAACAAATTTCCATTGTCTGGTTGAAACAATCGATCCACAGTGCCACGAAGTGGTAAATTCCGTTCTGCAAGAAACTGCACAATTGAAATGATTCTTTGTAAAACATTGTTCCAGTGCTGAGTCTCTTTTTGCATAAGTTTTTGTGTTTCCTTGTCAATTGTCTTTCCTTCCTTCAACCGATTTTCCAGTTCAATCTAAGCGCCGATAGAACGAATATGTTTCATGGACGATTCATGATCAGCTAGAAGACTGGACATGTTTTTCCAATCGCTATTTCCTTCACTCGTAAGCTTGGTTTTTAGATCTGAGAACAATGTGCAGCAAAAACAAAATACAGCATTTTTTTGGTTCGAATAAACCAGCCAACGACGATCTGAGCACTCACCATTTCGTAACTTCCTCAAAACAAATCCCACAGAGAAATGCCGCTTCTCAGCACTCTTATCTTTCGGATACTTTATTCCACTTCCAGATTCACGAAATGGTCCTTTTTCGACCAAGTAAGCACGTTCTTTATTGCTAATTGCAGGTGGCCATAAGCCTGGATCTTTCCAATCGAAGTCTATATGCTGGCTCTTATCTGCATCACATGAACCTGCATCGCCATCTTCCGTGACCGTGTCCATGACTTCCTCCTGCATATTAGCCGATTTTTTGACCACTTCTTCTAAAGCCATCTGACTACTTTGACCACTTGTTAGCCAATGGGAAGAAGATTGTATATCTTCTTCGTTCTTAATCTGAGTATCCGACACCAATGCTGCCGACTGTTGCGGCGGCCGACGAGTAACGAAATTTAATAAAGCACCGCTTTGTTTTGTATGAAACGCCTCCTCCTCCGCTTTTCGTTTGCGTTTTGATGCACCAGACTTGAAATAACGTTTCGACATTTTCACCAGAGGGATGCAACAAGGGTGTTCCAATAGTCTGGAAAAATTAAAAATTTAATAAACTCTATTATAGAGTTGCAATTAGCATCACTGCATCACTTCACTGGATAGTGAATAAAATTCAGTGTATGTAAATAAAAATTGGCGAGGGAAGGTGAACTAAAGAAATTTTAGTAGAAAAATTTACATGTAAATAAATAATCGTAAATAAAAAAGGCGAACATTTCATTCCTTGTTTTGGAACTGTTAATCGCAAATTATAACATTAAACAGAGTTAATTATTATCCAGCAGTCAATTAATAACATTTTCAAACATAAATTATTAATATATGTCGGAAATGGACAAAGTTGATAGGTTAACGACGGATATGTCAAATTTTGACGGATCAAATCTCCCTGTCAAAATAACTATTAAAATATTACTAAAATATTGACCCATGATGTTTAATATCAGTAATGAGATCAGAGGAAAGTATAAGAAGGAGATGGACAGAACAGGAGGAACTAGGGGTGACTCTAAAGATGTTGAATACGTCAGGAGTTCATTCTCAGACAGACTCTTATTCTTATTGATGGAGGGGACAGACGAGAATGGACAGATGTATAAAGAGGAAAAGGATGAAATGGGTGATAATAAATGTTCTTTTGACATTCCCCGTAGCGCTAGAAGTTATTAACAAAATTGTAGTTTTAGAAAGAAATCTTACCTTTTAGAAATCGAATTAAATCAGCATTAGCGCGCCTAAGACAGATTCGACATCAATAAAACAAACAATAAATATTAATCTTCATTGGCATGACGTTAAACTCCATTCACACCGAGTGAATCATTACCGTTGTTTTGCGCTAATGACCTTTCTGTGATGAAACGCTGCTATGATATTACAAATTAAAAAACTTTCAAATAGACTGTAAAAGGTGACTTTTTAAAAAAAATAGTAATCTTACTTCCCCCATCCCACTGTGGAGGGAGTAAAGTGGGGAAGGGAAGGGAATGTGTCTCCTGTCACGGGCTTGTATCGATATATCAAAGCAAGTTGGGTTCCTTTCATATGAAACATCAGACGCCGTATCTCTTTCATGTCAAGCCTTCTAGGCGACAAGGCTGTCCCCATCCCCCCTTCTCAATATCAACATTGTACTAGATTAATCTGAGCCTATTACGCCTTTTTCTCTAACTCGAAAACTCCGTAGGTCGATTTTGTTTTCGGGTCCCTTTTATTTCAAGCTAAGAAGAAAAGTTGTTTGTGCTCCTCTCGAATTGCGATGTCAAGAATTTGATGCATTCAATAAAGTTAATGAATAGTTGAATAATTTTAAATGGGCTCATTTACCATTATATCTAGAACAGTGCTTCTCAAACTTTTTTTTTAGTATGACGGACCGGCAGGAATATTTTCCATTGCACAAGGGACCGGTGCCCTATTTTCCGTGCGCTGACAATTTTTTTCGGTCCTTTTTTGAGAACATCTGCGGACCGGCAGTGGATGGCCCACGGACCGGCACCGGTCCGCGGACCACCACTTTGAGAAGCACTGATTTGGAAGACTATAATGGCCAGGGGCGTTTGACCAAAAACCCATCGAACAATTATATCAAACTTAAAACATTTTTAATTCTATCAAATAGATTCCCTCCCCCTCCCCTTTTAAAGAAAAAGGATATTCCGTGTCGTTTTGACTAAAAATATGTACACATAATCCTATTCAGATTATTTTTAGACACTTGTCATGCTTGTAAACTCACCAGTAGCATTTTCGGGGGGGGGGCTAACGACGTTCTCCCAAATCACACAGTCATGTGAGTAGGACCTAGAGTCTAGGGATTTGGGGGGGGGGTAACACACACATAAACTTGTATATTTGGCCCAAAAAAATAGACGACTCCTGCCATAAGAGAACCAAGCGGAGCTTCGGTTACATCACAAATGCTTTGATGTCAACATCAAACGACGCAGTGTAACAATTTCATACGTTACCTTGTGGATTCTCAAACTTAAGGATTATAATTAGATTTAATTTTCGTGTCTTGATAGCTTACGCCAACCAGCGTCTGATGGCCTACCGACCAGCACATTGAGAAGCACTGCTTTTTTAATTTTTTTTAAAAAGGGAAAAAAAGTCATTATATAAATTGTAAGCTACCAAATATTTCAGTGGAAGTTTTATTTAAAGTTACCCTTTTCATGTGACGTCACATTTCTTCAACCCCCCTCCCTTCCCCTCGTCACGCATCGTCACAAAAGTGTGACCCCCCTCCCCCCTTAGGTGCGTGACATCATTTATGGACGGCCCCTTACCGCACTGAATCTACTTTCCATTAAATTTGATGAAGGAAATGTAATTACGAAATTTTAAATTACAGCCTATACTCAAGGATCTCCTTTTCCAGCCAGAATTGTTAATAGCAGCGTTTGAATTTAAGCTAAATTCATTATTTTGTTGCTACTTTTTGGAATAAATTTGCAAATATTTATCAAATAATAGTTCTTAGCAAATGTGTTCTTCCTTTGTGAACCGCACGTATGACAAAAGTAAAGCTTCATTTGCTGGCAAAGTTGACTCCTTAAGTTGAATAGAAAACAGAGATGTTTTAAATAGCTACACAGTGTATCTTCAACACCCTGAGCCTTTTCATCAGTTCTGATTTGAACTGTATTATTGCTAAACGAATTTTTCTTGATAATATCAGATGCTTGCTTATGTATCACAGTCCGTAGTCCACTTATAGCCGGTATAATTTGTTCTTTACCAATAGTATTATATTTACCCGATTGGGCAATCAATAACGAAATATTGTAAGAAGCTAGCAAGCCATTGCCATCTTGTGTGGTTGCTGTTGAAAAGAGTTTTGTCAAAGTCAGTTGTTTGATAAATTTGTATTTTAGTGTTTGAAAAGTATATAAATCCTTATCTTTTTTTTTATCCCCATTAACTTTATTTCAAATTTTCTTGAGGTATGGAAGTGTGCAATGGCACATATAAAAAAAAACAACTAAATGCAAATGTTATGAGCAGAATACATAAATCATATTTTTCTAAATCGTCTCTTCCCTTTTCATGCTTTCACCGCCCCCTTACAGTGATTCACCGCCCACAAATTGACCCGTTGCCTTCACCGCGCCCCTGGATCGCTTCAGCGCCCACAAGGGGGCGGTAGCGCCCACTTTGAGAATCACGGATGTAGAGCATAGCTTTTAAATATTTTTTTTTCTTTTTTTCTAGGTTTATTTCTTTCGGATCTATGTTTTTTCTGACATCATAGCTAGGTTTTTCTCTAAATTCTCACTGGCAGCACTGTAAGTGGCCATGTATACTTTTTAAAAATGGTGAACAAACTGACACTGTTGTACGTTGTCATAGAAATTACTCTTATTTTGGCCAGTAAGTATTTCCTTTTTTTAAATTTTATAATTATAAATATTTCATCTTTCGGTAATTTTTCTTAATGAATGTGTTTAAATTAGTAAAAGTAAGATACTTAATTTTTTTGCTCTACAAAAATAAAATGCTCTGAAATAAGAAATTACCCATCTTTTTAAATTTAGATACACCATAAAGTTCAAAATAGCTTACTTCAAAAGTCTAAACAACGTTGCTACTGTTTTATGAGTTGTGGTAGGGAAGCGGAAAAGTTTTGATTGAATTCTTGAATGAAAATAAATAAAGAATGAATGAATAAGAATTTCCGTTCATCTTTTTTGTGTGTAGTTTACAAGTGGTATAACCAGCTAAACAATTATTTTTAGTCTAGCTAAATTATTACCATTGGCTTTTTGGACTTTGGCTTGGCCTGGGTACACTGCTGCTGATACTGATATCACTATTTGCAGGCCAAAAGTGTGCTTTCCTATGCTATGCTAATACTAAAATTTAGTCCTTGCCTTAAATAATCAATCTCCGTTTTCAAATTTTGGCTAAAACAAAGAGAACGCGGCGCTCATCTATTTACATTGTTGTATTAGCAGAGCGAGGCGTACGTCAGGGAACGGCATTATGAAAATTATGTATTCATATGACTATAATTCAAATAGGAGAAGGGAAGGGAATGTTGTATTCTTCCGACAATAATTTATATACAGGAAATAAATGTAATTATTTTTATCTCTTCGGACAATAATTTATATGGAGGATATAAGTAATTATTTTTATTGATAAATTTTATTCATGTGCTTTTAGGTTTTTGGCTATAGGTTTATGTGTTAGGTTTTAGGGTTAGGTTAGGGTTAGGTTTAGGAGGCTGGTTATCGTTATAGCGGCCAAGATGGCGGCCGACGCTAGTAACGTCATTTTGAGACTGTTGTGTTGCTACCCAGTAACTCCCCTTAAGGATTTTTTTGGAATTCCAAAGTCCTTCCCCTTACCACCCCAGACACTGCAATTACTGAGTGATTTATGGGTTTGTGTTCTTGCGCTTATAGTGACAACTACAGCAAGCTCAGGGGTGGGGCTTGGGGAGGGATCCCCCCTCCCCAATGTAATTAATTTAAGACAGTTAAGTAAGGAATATATATATAAATTTAAAAATGAAAAAATGGGGAGGCGTTGAGGGGAGGGTCTCCCTCCCCTTTTACATTTCTAAATTACTGAAAAATGAGGAACTATATGCTATGCGGACTTGATAGGGGTACTGTGAAATTGCCAGGGAAATAAAGCGTTCTTTTGAGTGGTAGCGTGGTGGTAGAAAGTTTAGTTTTTTCAAAATGAAATGTGTGAGTTTTCCAAATTGGAAGGTGTTAGGTTTAGTTTTATAAATTATATTTGTGAAGTTAGGGTTAGGTTTAGTTATAGAATTTTTAATTGTGAATTTAGGGTTAGGTTTAGTTTTAGAATTTTTAGAAGGTTTTAGCCATTTTAGGGTTAGGTTTAGTTGTAGTGCTTCAGATGCAGAACTGTGAGTACCATTTTTCCCCTCATTTTTTGCTTTTTTTACACAATCGGCATGTTGCTAAATAAGCAAAAATTTATGAATCTCCAACAACCCCCTCCCCCACACCCAAATTCAAAATCATTGCTTCCCTAAAAAAACAAATTCCATTACCCCCACCCCCCTAAATTTTGCGTGTTTAGAACTACTTTTTCCCTAGGTTACATGCCTTAACGACCGAGATGGCGCCCGGAAATAACCCTATTTTGGTCCCGGCCGTCATAACGCTAATTTACCGTTTAGGGTTAGGTTTAGGGATATGGTTAGGTTTAGGGTTAGGTTTACGGATAGGTTTAGGGATAGAGTTAGGTTTATTTAGGAATAGGGTTAAGTTTAGGGTTAGGGCTAGGTTCAGATTTAGGGTTAGGTTTTAAGGGTAGGTTTATGGTTAGGTTTAGTTATATAATTTTTAATTAAAATAGAAAGTTTGCACTATTTTTTTAATGACGTTGCCATAGTTGATGAAATGACATAATATCACAGCCGGCCTTATCAACTCCTAGTTGCACAGACGCAGTAAGTTTGATTTGATTATTTTTTGAGTAAAATTCTTGGTGATGAATGCCGAATTTACCACCCGATTTTTATCCTCCCCATTTCTGAGATTAGCGAGTATAGACTATGTGTAACAATGTTAATTTTCGTTATCGTTGGGCTTTCATTCAGCTTTTTTTCCTTCAAATTTTTACTTATTTTTTTTTCAACTTTTTTTCTTTTTTTATTCTACCTGACAGAACCCCATTTTAATCATTTTTATACACTATTTTGCCGACATCTTTGTCACGTGTTGACAACAAAGATGGCGGCAAAAATACCATAAAAGGGCGCACCGCTCTCTTTGCTTTTACCCAAATTTCATGATTCCCGAATTTTTAAGGTGCCACTTAGCCACTAAGATGTCCCTTAGCGTTACGGCATCAGCCTTAACTCTTTCCCTTGCGGAATTTTTTTAACGAAAAAATGTACATTATTTTCAAAAGTAAAAAAAAAGTGAGAGGTTGGGTTTTTAAAAAAATATTTAAAATATTATTTTTAGGCTTATAGGGATAAATTTGGTATCAATATTTGCTTGAATCCATTCTGATTCTTCTACTTCTTTATTTCCAACAATAGTTTCATCTGTAGTCATCTTTCTTTTTTGTCCTTTACCCTTGGATGTAGCCATGCATGATTGTAGTAAGGGAATAGCCCTTGTTCTAGTTTGTGGCTCATCTTCTTCACTACTACTACTAGAACTAAAATCATTTGAAACCACACTGCTATCGGAATCATGTGATTGATCTAAGTCCTCGTCACTATCAATAGAAATATTATGAAACATTTCCATGGCTTGTTCAGCTGTCAATCGTCTAGGAAGTTTACCATCTCCACTAGTGCCTGGGGTAGCCATAGCAACAGTATTGATCAACAAAAAAACAGCGAAGAAAATTAATAAAATAATGCTTCAAATTGCTAGCAAATACACATCGCCTTCGTTCATAAACAAGGAAGTACCACTCTTCTTTGTTAAAATCTAATTTAAAAATAGCTCTTAAAAAGTTTAACCGAGAAATAGCAAAGAAACAAACATGATAGTGAAACAACGCACAGTGCGTTGGGCCGTGCTTTTGAGCACGGCGGATGAACGCAGTGTGCGTTGTTCCGCATCGAAAGAGTTAATTGAGGGTGTTTATATTATATATATTATATGTGTTTCCGGTTCCGGTCAAGAGGGCGGACTTTTAAAAAACAGTAAACTTAAGGCTACTTTTTGTTGAAATTTTGAAAGATACGATGAAATCTCCATCCAAATACGTGGACAATGGTGTCATCTATGGTTTATCTATTCATGCAAGTATATATTAGCCGTAGATTTAGCTATAAGCTTTCTTATACATCTTAATCGGACCACTGGCGCTATAAAACCACGTGCGTCAGGCAGTTGAACATCATTAACCATGTAAGACTGCTCATATAAGAGAAGGAAAACTCTGTTTACAAACCTCCGCTGCCTTGCAGTCATACTCACTATCGAGAAAGGCTAGGGGAGTAAACCCTGATAAAAAATCAACGACTTGGAGAGGAGCTGGGCGCCACCAAGTCTATAAGCCCACAGAAAGGAAACATGAAAACACAACAGATAAAGATATCCATGCCGGACCAGTCGAGGAACGGATTAACACCACGCAATTCACTGCAAGTCACCAGAATGGGGACGTTAATTATAACTCTGGAACTGACCCAATTAGGCTTCCCATATAAGGGATAAATATAGGCACTTGGAACGTAAGAACCCTGTATCAGTGTGGAAAAGTAAAAGTACTAACGCATGAATGACAACGGTACAGTTGGGACATCATAGGACTTGCTAAGTCCATTGGACAGGGTTTGGTGAAACATCAACAGAGGAGGGACATAAAATTTGGTTCAGTGGTGATGACTCCAAACATCAATATGTCGTAGCGTTCCTTGTCAGAAAGGAAATATCTGCATCAGTCATTAGCTGCACACTAATTTCAAATGACTGATAAGCATAAGAATATGTGCCAGACCCCATAATGTCAAGATCATACAGGTGTACACTCCAACTTCCGACCACAACGATGACCTTTTGGAGAAATTCTATGAGGAAATAGAACGAATCATCAAGAGAACACCAAGAAAAGACATTCTAATAATAATGGGCGACTGGAATGCAAAGGTTGGCCCTGACGCGTACCAACAATGGCCGGGTACAGTCGGAAAATTCGGCTGGGGTGAAACAAATGATAGAGAAATGAGATTATTTGAATTTGCACAAAGTCATTGCTTGACCCTCGCTAACACCCTGCATCCACACAAGCAATCAAAATCCATCACCTGGAGGCTTAATCAAGAACCAAATTGATTACATTCTTGTGCAGAGGCGTTTCAAATCTAGTATCAATAAAGCACAAACAATGTCTTTCCCTGGTGCAGATATAGGAATTGACCATAATCTTGTCCTAACTAGACTTAAGCTGAAACATTAAACTAAATAGAGGAAAAAGAAATCCACGCATTCGTTTTGATCTGGACAAACTAAAAGACCCTGAAATTGCGGAGATATTCCAGGCCAAAGTTGGTGGCAAGTTTGCAGCATTGACCACTATCGACCAAGATATAGAAGCCTTGGCTAACAACTTGAAGGAAATTCTAACTTCAACAACAGAAGAAGTCATTGGTAGGCAACGAAACAAGAAACAGCATTGGGTCACCAACAAGAGTCTTGATTTATGTGATGAAAGAAGAATGTTAAGGAAAAACAAAAATTCTAATAAGTTTACAGCAGACAAATACAGGTTGATTAATACAAATATCAGGCAAGAGATGAGGCAGGCCAAAGAAGAATGGATAGGTAATTGAAGACAGTAAAGGCCAGCTCCTTACTAATAACATGGCGGTACTAAGACGATGGACAGAATATTGCACTGAATTGTAAAATCAATCCAGATAGCAACATACTACAGAACCAACAGAACAGAGAGATTAATGATCCGCCAGTGCTGTTGAGCGAAGTTGAAGAGGCAGTACAGAACTTAAAAGGGGGTAAGTCGCCTGGAGTTGACAATATCCCTGCTGAATTGCTGAAACATGGAGGAGCAGAGGTAACGAAAGCCCTAACAAAACTCTGCCAGAAAGTATTTGAAAATAAGATATGGCCCAAAGATTGGACGCAGTCGCTAATCATACCATTACCTAAGAAAGGCAATACGAAACAATGCCAGAATTATAGAACAATCAGCCTTATCAGCCACCCTAGCAAAGTAATGCTAAAAATTATCCTCGGCCGGCTAAAGCCAATATCCGAGGAATTACTGGCAGAAGAACAAGCAGGTTTCAGACCAGGCAGAAGCACAATCGAGCAGATCTTCAACTGTGGCCTGCTCATAGAAAAACATCTACAGCACAAACGCGAACTCCATCACAACATCATAGACTTTAAAAAAGCCTTTGACCAAGTATTGCATGAGGGACTTTGGCAAGTGATGAGAAGTTTCAACATTGAAGAGGGCTGGTAAAGGTGATCGAAGAACTTTACAATCAGACAAGCAGTGCAGTTTTAATTTAAAGGATGCGTAGGGGACTTCTTCAAAACGACGATCAGAGTCCGCCAGGGCTGCATTCTCTCACCTGTCCTGTTCAATATCTTCCTTGAAAAAATCATGCAAGAAACTGTCAGTGATCACAACATATCCATTTATAGGCGGAAGACCCTTATGCAACCTACGATTTGCTGATGACATAGATCTTTTGGCTGGGAGCAGTAAAGAACTACAGGAGCTCCCTGACAAACTTTCAGACCGATCAGGTGCATATGGGATGGAAATTAGCTCCGAGAAAAGCAAGATATTGGTTAATTCCTCAGCTGCCAGTATGGCCAACATCGTAATGAACCAACAAAACCTGGAGGAGGTACATAACTTTAAATATCTAGGAGCAATTATATCTAGAGATGGTACATGTGAAGCTGAAATTCGAGCTAGAATTGGGTCGGCAATGGCCGCAATGACGAAGTTGACCAAAATATGGAAGAGCAAAAATATTAGCCTGCCAACAAAGCTCTCGTTAAAACAATTGTCCTTTACGGATGTGAGACCTGGACACTAATGGCAGCCACTGAAAGCAAGCTGCAGGCATTTGAAAACAAATGCATGAGGAAAACTCTCCAGATCTCCTATTTAGAACATAAGACCAATGAAAAGGTTTGGGACAGAATAAACTCTATTGCGGGGCATCAAGAAACCATCATAACAACAATTAATAGACTCAAGATGGCATGGTTCGGTCATGTACTGCGACATGATACCCTGACAAAAATTATCCTTCAAGGCACTGTAGAAGGGGGCCGGCGAAGAGGTCGACAACGGAAAAGCTGGCTGGACAAACATCAAGGAATGGATAGGGATGAAATTGCATGAATTATTGGCCGCCACTCAAAATAGGCATATGTGGAGATCGTTATCTGTTGATGTGTCCATGCGCTCCCCCCAACGACTGCAACGGTCACGTGACTGATGATGATTATGATGAAAGATAGCTTGATATTTAATGATAATTGGTTTAAACCTTAAAAAAATAAAAATAATCATGAGCAGTAGGATTGTGGCTGTGATGATGGAGGCGGGGGCTGGAGGTATGGAGTTCGAATGTCAGAGTATTATATCATGTCTTTTTTTTTCAATCCTCAATTAGGGTACCAGCAAACAGTGTGTAATTTATATTATATGTGCACCCAAGGGGCCATCCATAAACTTTATGATAGAGTACATCACGCTATTTTTTAGAATTGTTACCCCTCTCCCCCATGTCACAAACTGTCACACTTTCTTATACCTCCTACCGCCTCTGGAGGGTGAGGTACTTTATGGACAGTCCCCAAACAGGCTCAAGTTACCATGAAACATTTTTGTGTTTTTCCCCTATCCCTGTCACATCTTTATTTTTAAGTAACAGAATCCCCTTTTTATTCTATACATAAGATTATTGCCTCCTACCCTATCCATGCTTTATGTTTAATATAGCATTTTTATTTGAGTTTTAAAATGTT
Source organism: Ampullaceana balthica (assembly GCA_944989445.1). Taxonomy (NCBI): domain Eukaryota; kingdom Metazoa; phylum Mollusca; class Gastropoda; family Lymnaeidae; genus Ampullaceana; species Ampullaceana balthica. The sequence continues at coordinate 1,150,203 of CALYLW010000358.1, forward strand.
GATGGGAAGCATTATCTGCACGGTTTTGGCCGTGAGAATAATGTCAAATGTTATCCTCACGGTTAACCGTGTGGATAATGCCTATTCTCACTGCCACACGGTTTTGACTGTGAGAATGATGCAAAACATTATCCGTGCGGATTTCTAGCATTCTGTGACTTATACTAACTACACCGTTTAATAATGTAGAGGTCAATATTTTAAGTTTTAGGCTAATGACTAATGTAAATTGAGTTCATTGTTGTTTACAATCTATGTAATAGACTTGGACTAAAGAGACAAATCGTTATGCTTTTGTAAGGGAAGCGTTATCCACACAGCTGTATATATTTTCATTCTATATATTATGAATTATAGTATAATGAAGTACATGTATTAACTTGCATTCATCATGTAAAGAATTTTACTATAGTTTGATGAAATGTCCAAATGTTGATAGTGTGTTGGTCTTCCTTCTTTGTTCTGGTGACCAATTCCATGCCCAAATTTGAAACAGGACGAACTAGAATTTGTATGAGTTTATTCTTGCATTTGCAAATGGAATAAAAAAATGTGTTTATATTGCTATGAGCCTCTATGTCTACCAGAGTGTTGTTTTAGATTATCTGTATGTTTTATTTAAATTTAAAGTTGTCTTGTTTTCCATCCTTGAGAACATGTTTTTACCCAACCGACCCTCTCCCTCATTTAATATTATAAATACCCATCCTTAAAATGGTTGCACGACAACAATGAAACCATTTTATGGGTGCCCATAAGCAATATAAAAGCCCAAGTCCCTGTCTCCATCTATAACGCTGAGGGACATAGTGCAACAGTCCATAGCAGTTAAAAAAGAAAATTACTTTTTTTTTAAATTGAAAATATAGACGTAAATATCTCATAATCATTTTGGTTTAGAGATTAACAGAGCGTGCTGTGGTGTTTTTTGAAGTAAAATATTATATGACGTCAATTATCTCATCTTATCTTATCTGTTACAGACGCTCCTTCTATACACAAGATTATTGCGTCCTACGCTTATCTGTGGTTTGTGTTTAGTCCTGCATTTTTATTAGAGATTTAAATGTTGATAAAGTGTTGGTTTTCCTGGTTTCTTCAGGCAACGCATTCCACGCTCGAATTCCGGACGGGAAGAACGAAAATTTGTAAGAGTTTGTTCTTGCATACGGAATAAGAAAGGTGTTTTTATCCCTATGTCTATCTGAGGGTTGTATTAAGTTATCTTTGTGTTGTATTTCCAAATTAGAATTAATTGCTTTATGTATGATTACTACTTTACTCTTGGTTCTTCTATCTTCTAGTGTTTCAAGGTTTAATGATTTAACTAATGGTGTTATTCTTGTCAGTTTAGAATATTCTCCAGTAATGAATCTGGCAGCTCTTGTTTGAATTTGTTCTAGTTTATCAATTTTTTCTTTGGTGGATGGGTCCCATACTTTATAAAATACATTTCAAAAAATTTAATATTTCTTATTTATCAAGAAAGGATAAGTTACTTGGGCTTTTGAAAAAGCCGTAGGCGCCCTACAACCCCTAGTTTAACAATAATTGGTTATAACTTTAAAAAGCGGAAAATAATCATGAGCCCTTCTGGTCACGCTGGAGGTATGAGGTTTGAATATTAGAATATTATATAATGCTTTTCTAACCACAAAATAGGGTACGTTTTCATTTTACCTTTTTCTTTTCTTCATTAAATATTCAAAATTGCTATTTTTTATTAATATACAGTAATTTATATTAAGTTAAACATGCTTTTTTAAAATGAATAATAAAATTACACTTAAAAATAAAACTTCTCAGATTCCATAGTTAAAAATGTTCTTAAAATTTGAGATATCTATGTTTGTGTGTAAACATTAGACTAAATAAAAGTTACTTAAACTAACTTAAATAATGTTTATTCTTTTATTAAGCATATGAAATGTCTATGATTCAAAAAACAAAAAGGATTTCTAATGTCTCTTAAAATTTTTAGTTTGGTGGGTGGTTATTAATTTTTTTACTTTTACCTGTAGTGTTTACAAAAGTTAACTGCTGAAAATTCTATAAATACAAATAAATAAAGTTTGTTAAATTATTAGACTTTTAGGTTGACTCTTTAAATAAAGCAAAAGTATTTAATTGATAGAAAAGGCTATTAAAGGGAACCACAATTAGTGTAGCCCTCTCAAAACACACAGCACAGTCCACAAACACAAGTCGAATACATCACATGTTCAAACAATCAGAGGCATAGCTAGTGCAGTGTCACTCAGTATGATAAAATCATGGTCTCCTGGTTGTGAAAAACTTGAATCAATAATAGGTACCACAGCGTCAGTATCATGTTCTCATACTACCTCAAACCCAGGGTTTTTCATTTCACTAGCATTAGTTTAATGGAGTTTTAAGTTTTGACATCAGAAATGTTCACATATTTAATAATGTTCCTTCATTTCTTTTATTAGTTTTTACCTTTGCTTTTCTCTTATTTTATTAATCACTATTTTAACGCTTTTCAATTTTTAGAGGCTAATTAACAACGATGAATTTGCCGCCCCCAATCAGTACATCAGTGACTCTTTCTCACATTTATGCCTCTTGGTTTTCAGTTTAGTAGCATAAGTTTCAGAAGAATTTATATCCTATACTGAGTTAAAAGTTTTCGCAGTTGAAATGTTTACATATTTTAGGATAGTTACTTTATTTCTTTTATCAATTTCTTATTTGGTTTATTCAAACAACCAAGTCCTTCAAGACTGCACTTAAGACACATCTTTTCAACATTTATTTTCAAAATTAATGAAACAACATTTCTTGTAAATGATTAACGTAGCTGATATATAATGTACTGTAATTTTTGTGTTTGTTATGATATGAAAGTTAATTTAATATTTATAGGTATGTTATTTCTTTCATGTAAAGCGCTGTGAGCCCAGTTCCTTACTGGGATACAGCGCTATATAAATAATCAATTTATTATTATTTATTATTTATATTTTATTTTGATAGAACTCTCCACTTTCTTTAAAAAAAATTTCTTTGAAAGCTTATCTGGGCGGAAAATTTGCCATCCGGGGCATTTGCCCCCCTCTCGCTACGCCACTGTCTTTATACACCAAAGTGTGCCTTTTATCATTAATCGCAAATGAAAAAACACACCTGAATTTTGGAAGCCATTTTTTCAAAGAAAAAAGTCCATCTTGTAGTCCATAAAATATAGTAGTACATGTATTTTCGCAAAATCTGTTACAAAGTATTTGAGTTCTAATTAAATTTTTTGTAAATTAAAAGTTCATTTTAAAATAACAGATGATTAGTAGTCATTTTCTGCTTTTAGAAGTACTGTATTTGTTGGTGAAATGTAAACATTTAATTAAGGAAGGCAGTCACAAGCTTTTGCAATTTTAATCCAGTCCCATGCCATAATATCCTTTTTCATGAGGATGCAGCTTTTATGTTAATGTTTTAATTGATAACTCATAAAGGGTTGAGGGGGGTGGGGGTGTCTTTTATATAAATGATTTAATTGATAACTCATAAAGGGTTGAGGGGGGTGGGGGTGTCTTTTATATAAATGATTTAATTGATAACTCATAAAGGGTCTCCCCTAGATTACACATATTATTTGTTTTCTAGACGCATCCAAAATATGACACCACTGGTCAGTACTATACAGATGGCCCCATATACTCCTATATGAGTCATGTTGCATTTACCAACATGCTCATTCTTGAGCTGAACTGAATACAAAATTGTTTCTTTCTCTTTGAGGTGTTTTAAAAGCCATTGAACTGCCCACCACAATTATTCATGTCTATGAGCTATCAGTTTTAATATAAGGATATAGATATATTTTTATATATATTTATATATATATATATATATATATATATATATATATATATATATATATATATATATATATATATATATATATATATATATATATATATATATATATATATATATATATACATGTATATATATATATTAGGGCTGTTACCGATTAGTTTAAATTTAATCATTGGCTTTTGAAAAATTAATATTAATTTATCGTTAATTTCGATTAAAGCCAAAAATTAAGATTTATGATGTCATAAATAACACTTATTAAACGTTCTTGTTGAAAATCTAAATAACGCTGGAATGTCTATTTTATATGTCATCTTTTAACCAACTATGCTAAAAGACAAGTGTGTTGACATTATTTGGTTCAAGTGATGAGCAGGTCTAATTGACAATATAACCAGCCGAGCTGAACAATTATTCACATGGAACTGAGGTAACTCGTTGCATAAAACGGTCTTGTCAAGAAATGACATTATCGGATATCGGTGTTCATTAAGTTCCCACCATTGTAGAGGGTTAATGGATTCAGTAACTTTCATCTCCATTTTGTAACACAGTAATTCATCAGAAGAGCTGTCGTCATTTTCTGTCTCTGAGTCAGACTCCATTACTGCCATTAGCTTAATACGCTTTCATTTGGTTTGATAAGTAGGTGAAGTTTTAGAACCATGGTAGGCAAACTTTATCAACATTTTGAACATTCCCGTCAGTCAATAGTTTAAAACCAAAATGTTTGTGTAATTGTCAGGAAATTTGTTATTATTTATATGCCGCTATTTTTTTACTTTTTGACTTCCAATAATTTGTAAGTGATGGGTCGATTAATCGTTAAAAATAATTTAAGTGTAAAAAATTTTTTGACGATTAATCAAGAAATTAATCGAGAAATTAATTGTTAATTTTTGCAGCAGTAATGTATATATATATATATATATATATACAGTGGTACCTCTAGTACAAATGCTTCAAGATTAGAAAGATCCAAGATATGAAAAAAAATCCAAGATACAAAAGACCACTGGAATGTTTTGTTCCAAGATATGAAAAAAATCCAAGATACTAAAAAAGCGCACAGCTGACACACTGGAAATAACGTGACGTCATTCAACCTGCCACTAACAGTTCTGCTCTACCATATGTTAATTTCAGCCCTAATGATGTGTGTTCGTGCGGGTCATGCATGCTTTATTATGTAGTTCATTTGTTGTTGGTGAATTCGTGAATATTTTCGTGAAATCTTTAGAAACAAGTATTTTTGCGGTCATTGCTTCAAAGAAATTAATAATTAATTGCCTCACTCGAATGATAACAGTTCACATTTGAATACAAATAATTTTTCATTTGTTTTATTCTGTTTTCATTGTTTTATTATTATCTATTTATTTGTTTTACAATGTGTACTTTAAGGATTGAAGAATCCTACTTTGTTCTATAGTTTAGCATGATATTTTTCCTTTTTTAGTATTGTTTCTGTGTGGCTTGGAACGGATTAGGTATTTTACATGTAAATCTTTGTTTGAGACACAAAAGCCACCCCGGGATGGATTAATTTTGTATCTCCAGGTACCACTGTATATATACTTTTATATACTCTACCTTCTACATGCTGTGAATAATGTTTAATTTGTAGGCCATAGCTAGACTAAATCTTACTCATCTAGGTCAGCGTGCTTATAAGTCAAGCAACATTTTTATGCTGATCTGAAACCTTAAATATTCCATGTATTTAATAAATTTTTTTATGTGTTTGTGTAAAGCTAACTCCTTCAGTCCCATGGTATTTAAGACTATGACATTTTTTTTAGCTGAATAGTAGCACTACTATGATTTAAAATTCAAACCCAGGAGAAACCTTATCTGAATATGTTTTTAAGGTAGCCATTGCTCATATTTCATTTTTAGTTAAATTTATTCTGTCTCTCTTTATCAGTTTCTTGATCCTATTCAAAATATATATTTAAGAATGGGCTATTCATGAACATACATATACTCAAGGTTCCTATAAATGTCCTAAGATTTTATTTTACTTATTGTGGGGTAAAAATGTTATTTTGCATTGTCTTTTCTTTCTTGCAGCACAGCAAGATATCAGTTTTTGAGTGAATGACATATAATAATAATTTTTAAATCCCTTATATTAACTTCACCGCGGTCTCTGTCTTGGGCCCGCGGAAAAACAAAAGTAAAAAATGACCCACTTCCCGTGAAGCGATCGAGCTGAAATTTGGCACACGGACCCGTGTTACCTAACAATCCATCGTATCAAAATTTCAGATCGATCGAACGTACCGTAATTAAATTAATGCATTTTTAGTTTATCTATATAAACTATATGTAGCGGTCGCTATCGTTTACATTTTACAAGTCACTTGACTTCAGGCCAGCCACCGGTGAACACATCTCGTGTTTAAACCAGGTAAACCACCTGGAGTTGAGTTAACGCGTTGACGCCACCCGTCCATGTCCACACCCCTTCCCCCAGTTTTAAAGCCAGGGGAGATAATTTCGGTTTCAGTCTGTAAATGTTTGCCACTTTTGAACATAATCAATACTTTTAGTTATGTCTCATATAAGGGATTTATAGTCAAAAACTTTGTTTTTACGGGGATAAAAAAATTTTTTTATAAAATGTCCTCGAATTCTCATTTTATTTGGGAAAATCCTAGAATTTGGTGTATGAACACTGAATATTGATAATTGTGGTAAATAGATTGTGTCCTATGAGTATTTTGGCCATGTCCGCTTATACTTATAGTTATAGTGTTTATAAATTAATTATAAATGTATAAGGGATAATGTTTAAATATTCAGCATTGCTCCACATACTGTGTTGTAGCATGTGGAAGCTAGCATACAAAATTAAGCCGGTAATAATAATAATGATGCTAAAGCATTAAATAAATTTGTAAAAATTACATTAATTTACAATAATGACATTAAAATCAAAGGTTAATCCTTACTAGGAAGTCAAATTGCTGTCCATTTTACTCACAATGCTGTGATCGTAACTTCAATGCATACAGCGCAAAAGAGGTATTCCAATAACCTTCCCTTGTACTTCAATAATATTGATTGGTCAATCAATTTCCATATTTTGAAGGCAAGGGAGGGTGAACAGTGTAAATTTTATGGCTGTGTCCATTTTATGGTTTAACAGGTGCTTAGTTTAGCCTGAGATTTCTGAGTGTCCGCTAAATTTTGTTACAATCATCGGAAAGTCAATAGTTTAAAACAAGGGCTGGCGAACAGGGGTAAATTACCCCATTTGGGTTAAAAAGGGAAATCTTGGGGGTAATGCAGACTCAATGGGGACTTATAAAATCCGCTATATAAATTCAAAATTCTTCATGTGTACGTGTACGCTTGAAACATAAGACCACTATTGAATGAAACGGTGCTTTCCAGAAAACGCATTTTTGAATTTGACATTTATGTGCATTTCCTATCTACGTATTATATAAAGACACCAAATTCAATCCTATGAGGGATGTATTGAATTTGCAAACAAAACGGATCACATTCATTTTTGGATGTCAAATGCTGGAAAAGCAATGTCTGATTTATCATTATATCTAGAATGGTCAGGGTCGTTATAACTGTTATAGCCCTAATATTTGACAGTAAACTTTTATAATTGCATTAAATAAATTTCCACTGAAATATGGATCATCTGTGTCGTTTTTAGTTAAATATTTACACATAATCCATTTCAGATTCAATTTTAGAGTTTTCAGGCTGCTAAAACTCACTTGATGAGTTTTCGGTCAGGGCTTAGCCCCAGACCCCTTGGGTTGGAGGGGGGGGCATGCGACGCTTCCCCGCCCTGAGGTGTGTGGACAGGACCTCGCACCTTCGGGGGTAACGTCAATATAAAAATTTTATACTTCGGGGTAATGGGCAAAAAAGTTAGCTGACCCCTGGTTTAAAAAATAAAGGTCAACCTTTTGTTTTTTATTCACAGTTGGAATCATTTCAATATGCATGAGAAACTTCATGGAACCATTTCACCGTGGATTCTTCAAAGATGACCAATCATTGATGCATCCTTATCATTCGTCTACCATCCCCAGTATTTTAATGTACCTAGTTGGATTTTTAGTTCCTATTGCAGTGGTCAGTTTTAAAAAAATGTGTAAGCTAAACATTGTGATTAGCCTTTTTTAAAGTTTTCCCAAGCAGTCATGGAGATGTGACTGTCTTACATTATACTTTATTTTCTTCAAAACTTTGAAATGATTTTATATTCCTCTGAAATATTTTTACAAAAATGAAATATAAGAAAACGTTTTTTAAAATTATTAACAGTATGATTGTGAAGCAAAAATTACCCAACTAACTCAAGGTAAACAGAAATTATTACCAATTTAACCCAAATAAGGGTTGAGTTTAAAAACAGAAGTAGAAGATAACTTTGATTTTTTGTCATTCTCAGATGTTGGTCATTGAAATATTGAACTTCAAGCACCACATAGAGATAAGAAACGGAGACAAGGTGCCCTGCAAAAAAATCCTCTTAAATTCCCTATGGAATTTTTTTCCAGTCCTAGGATTGTTCATATTAGGAGCTGGGATCACACATTTGCTCACCAATATACCAAAGTATTCGATTGGTCGATTGCGACCCCATTTCTTTGATGTATGTGTCCCTGACTGGTCACAGCTGAATGATACATCCGGTTACATCACTGCAGATATTTGTTTAGGAACTGATCAAGATCTTATAAGAGAGGCCAGGTATTAGTATTTTTCCCTGTTATCTCAAATATAAATTGTCAAGTTTAAAAAGTGTGTATTTAAAAATTCCAGAGCTAAAAAACAAAAAGATGTAACAAGTAGACTATTTAAAAATAGAAATTTTAGAAAAATTTTAATAATTTGTAAATTTTATAAAATAAATTTCCTTAAAAGAAAAAGAAGTTCAGTTTTTCAAAAGCAACTTGAAATGTATTAACAATATATTTAGAAGAAACAAATGTACATTTGTTCTTTTAACCCCCGTAAAAAAACAAGTTTTTGACTATAAATCCTTTATGTACAGATATAACTAAAAGAATGTTCATTATAATACGCAGCGAAAGACAATCCAAAAATAAAAAATTGTAGTTATGTGTCGTAAAACATGTTCAATATAATGCGCACCAATCAGGAATATGTTTATAAAAGTATTGTCAATAAAATACGCACCTTATTGCTAGGGCTGATGCCGAGTATTACGTAATTGCTCCAATGGCAAAGATGCACGCAGAATCGCATGTCTAAAACATTTCGTTTCGTATGGAATAACAAAATGTACCGTGTGCAGACTTGTTGTCATTGGCAACCATTCATCATTCAACCTCATTTTGACTCTATTACTACTGCTTTGTTCTCATTGTTTCATTCATAAGAAGTGGCCGTGTGCAAAAGCCATTTAACTATTGGTTAGAATTAATTAAAATGTGTCGAAGTTGAAGGTTAAAAAGTAGTTCCTAATTTATTTTTGTACATTTTTATAGAGAAGAGTTCGCTTTGTCATGAGTCATATATAGGTCATGATAGATGTGGCGGTGCCTAGGGGATTGTGACAAAATGAACCACACTTTAAAAATTCATAACTTTAAAACTACAAATCCTAAAAATAAAATTTTGGTTAAAATTTTATTAAAAATACTCTCTATTTAAGTATGTCATTCAATATTAATTTTTTTTAAAGTAAATTTTTTTTATCAAGTACTCGGTATTGTTACGCTATATTAGTATCAGCAAAAAAAGGCCGCCATTCTGTAAATTTGCTCGTTATGCGGAAAAACTCTCTATGAGAGGTGCTCGTATGAGAGGTGCTAGTTATGCCAGGTTTGGCGGTACTCTGTATCGGCACTCGGCATCGGCAAAACTTGGCTTCCACTACTCGGCACTCGGCAAAAAAATCATACTCGGTACACCCCTACTTATTGTGCGACAGGAAAGGTTGTTCAATATAATACGCACCACGACACTATAGCAAAAAAAGTTAACATGTTACATTGAGATAAATAAAGATAATCTAAAAATTCATTAATTTAATAACGGTACATTTGATTTATCTGAAATTTTGATACCTCACTTTTATCATCGGCACGAGTCTGCCTTCAAAATTTCAGCTTGCTAGCTTACGAGGAAGTGGGTTAAAAATCGATCCAAAGTTTTTTCGGCACCGGCCGCCTCAAGCAAGCAAGCAGACACCACGAGTTAATATAAAGGATTTTAAAAAGCCCTTATCTGCATCATTGGTTTTTAATATATTTATAAGTTCTTGTAAAACTTGTATAAGAATAAATAATTATGTTAATGCAGATGCATTGGCTCTTAGAAATATCCTAGGTTTTAGTAGAGGTCTCATAAGTTCTACAATGTTACTTTTAAAAATATTTTTTCAGATTATCATTTCCTTCTGGGCATTCCTCCATGTCTTTGTACTGTGCAAGTGTATTTATGGTAAAAAAATAATTTTCTAATTTTTAGGCTAACAATTTAATTTCTTAAATGTCCAATTTTTTATATTTTTTTAAAAATTGTATTTTAAGTTGAATGCATTTTAAATTTTTAAAATAAATTTAATATTTCTGGATTTTGCTGTTTGCTTATAGATTTTATTGGCTCCTTTTCAGCTATACCTTAACAAGCGATTCAAATGGAAACGTATCAAGATAGCTAGACCAATTCTTCAAACCATAGCTTTTGGCATGGCCTTTTACACTTGTTTGTCTAGGATTTCAGATTACAAGCATCACTGGAGTGATGTTCTGGCAGGGGCAATATTAGGATTGATTGTTGGATTTTTCATTGTAAGATTTCATTATCTAAGTTTACTGTAGTATTAATGTTGATTCAGTTGAACTGAGCTGAGTCAACTAGCCAGTTAGATGATTTTATGAAGGCTTAGGGGTTTGCCAAAAGGCATCAAGATAACCGATGATCGAGTTAAACGAAAACCAATATGGCGGCAAAATATTAACATGTGCTTGAAATTTCTTTATGTACATGATGTGCGTTAATTAGTGATGGGACGATTAATTGGAATCATATCAGAATTTTGGGACTATTTTGAATATTTCTTCACTCTTTCCTAAGGTTGTTAAGACCATTTGTTTTTAAGGACCGTTTAAATATAACCCTTTGTTGCGTCAGCGCTATTTTTCTCCCTAGTACATAACGAATTCAGCAACTCCTGCCCTGCCTCAACACGGCGGGTCCGTTGGTGACATTGTGTCACCTCTCTTGCGTGATTTTTGTTACACTGTTTCTGCTAAGTTAGCATCATTCATAGATTGAGCCATACTGTGCCTTGGAGGGCACTTGCGTGACTTTCCTTACAAACTACACTAATAAATAACCCGCCCCGTGTAATCTACACATCCCCTCATTGTCCCCGAACCATTCTCTTCCAAACCATCTTCCTTGTCCCCTCAGCTTACAATGGTCTCAGAATTTCTCCGGTAACTTGATGCTAATCGGACTAACCAACAACAACAATGGTGTGGGAGATTGAGAGTAAACTGTCTGTAGTCTGTTGTATTGTATATCCTAAATTCTGGGGAGCCTTGTTTACAGTAAGCACCCTATGATTTTGGTATTGTCCCATCACTAGCTTTAATAAATGAGAATGTAGATGCACGAGTTTTTGGAGGTTTTTTTTACACAACAACGTTGCCGTTATTTGTTTGATGAAACTATCGGCATGCTATAAAAATATACATACATGTTCGCTAACAACAAAAGGCATATGTGCACCAACTAACAGCAGAAATTTACCAATATAAAATAAAAACCACCTTCGATTCTCGATACAAACCTTCATTTTCTTTTCAAAAGATATTCGTTTATCTTAAAAAAGTAAAATAATTATGCATTAGGAAATGAATTAAGTTTAATAAAAATATAACATGCACTGTGAAATAATGACGATTAAAGACCAATAACGCAATTTTCGAGCACCTCGGGTGAATACATACTCGATAGAGACATGCCAAACTAATTCACACACAGATCAAAGTGAAACAAGATAAATCATCCGGTAATTTTTATTGAAATCTCGTAGAATCACACAATAGCCGGAAGTCTCGAGGAAAGCGAGATTTCAATGCTATTTTCAACTAAAAATGCGAGAGTGCGTCACTAGGAGAACAGAGGGGGATCGAGATAACCAATGTTAAGTTGCAAATTTGGCCCTCTTTTGTGCTCGAGATAAAAATGTATTAGGGTTCGGCGACTTAAAAGAATCGACATAACCAATGAGAAAATGCTAAGACAAAGAGAGAATTTGGCGGTTCCAATAAAAAACGTCGACTAAATAGGGTTGGCGAGTTAACCGTGGTCGAGTTAAGTGGGTTCTACTGTAGTCTGAACGAAAACAAATATAAATTAATATTGTGAAAACATTGATGTGGACAGAAACATTTTAAAAAATAATTTTAAATTAACATACATATCTGGGCTCAAGTGTAATGACCTTTCACTACCGAGTAGTGTTGTACTTCCTAGCTTCCTTAAGGAAGAATTACAACAAATACATGATGTGGTGCTGAAGTACATGAGCAAAGGATTGAAATCTCTTTTAACCAGTTAAAGCTGATTTTTAAATCCCTTATATTAACTTCACCGTCTTGTCTCTCTCTGTCGTGATCTCTCTCTGTCTTGGTCGGGCGGGCGGAAAAACAAAAGTAAAAAATGAACCACTTTCCGTGATACTATTGAGCTGAAATTTTGCACATAGACTTGTGTCACCTAACAATGCATTGTATCAAAATTTCAGATCGATTGAATGTACCGTAATTAAATTAATGCATTTTTAGTTTATCTCTATAATTCAATGTAGCCGTCTGCTATTGTTCACCTCCAAGTGCTGGAGTTCAGTCCAGCCATCGATGACACCCCCTACCCCCTCGGTTTTACAGCAGGGGAGATCAGTCAGTTTCAGTCTGTAAATGTTTGTCACGCGTTGCGTATTATATTGAACATATCAATACTTTAAGTTCTGTCTCATATATAAGGGATTTATAGTCAAAAACTTTGTTTTTACGGAGTTGTTTAATTATCTAGTATAGTCTAACGTTTTTATAAATTGCTCAAATGTGAATTATGATGCAGTCTTGGTGATTGCCACAAAAGTTAATAATGTAAATCAGAATAAAGCATTAATCACTATTAAGCATCTTAGCAATAAAATGTTAGCCAATTAAGCATCTTAGTAATAAAATGTTAGCCATGTTTATGTGCATGAAATGCACCTTTATTTTGTTCCACAGATGCATCGAATGTCTGAGTTGGTCTTTATAAAATCCAAGACTCAGCGAATATCACGAAGTACTAGCTTGCCATCAAATTTTTGGGATTACCATTCTAGCCGTTTGACTACAGTGGAAGCTACTTCTTTTTAACCCACAAAAAAAATGATTTGTCATTGTTATTTATTAAATCTTACTCTATTGAGTAATGACTGAAAATGTGTTTATCAATAATGAAATATTTTGTATAGATGATTTATTATTTTTTTTCTGTAACCAGGTTGTTAAAACCATTAGTTTTTTTGGACTGGTTAACCATTAAAAAAATACCGTTAGCCCTCACATTAGTTATATTAGGGTCATTTTCCTAAAGTTCTCAGATGTCATCCCTTGGTGTCCGCATAGGTGCTTGATGTCACCACCGCTTGCGTTTAGTTCTTTTTCATCATGGCAGTCAACTCAGCCAATTCACATTTTAAAATGGCTCAAACTAAGACTAAGAGTAAACAGCAATAAGTGTTTTTTTAAATACATATTAAAATGCTATATTATTATTCAACTTGCAAGGTTAAAAATCAATGGTTGTTAAATGCTTTGACACAAAAAAACAAACTCAGTTATTTGATACTATAGATGACTTAAAGTTGCGGTTAACTATTAAATGTGTTTTGCATTACAGTGGGACCCGCTTAAGTCGACGGCCTCGGTGTATGAAAAATGGCGCCGAGATAACCGATCATCGAGTTAAACGAAAAGCAATATGGTGGCAAAATATTAACATGCGCTTGAAATTTCTTTATAATTATATACATGATGTGCGTTAATTAGTGATGGGATGATTAATCGGAATCGTATTGGAATATCGGGACCCTAATATTTCTTCGCTCTTTCCTAAGGTTAAGACCGATCGTTTTTAAGGACCATTTAAATATTACTCAGGGTTCCCACTCAGTCGTGAATTCTTTAAATAATTTTCCCGGTCTTGAAAGTCAGGATATAGTCTGGAAAAGTTATGACTATTCAGGAATTTTTATTTAAAAAAAAATTTTGCCGAAGTAAATAACTTTGATTACGTCTCTGTGGTCATGTTTCGATTCCATTTAATAAAAAAAAAGTTACCGGTTTATAATTGTCTGCGCATGCGTTAAAGGTCAAATTTTTCGCCTCGCCTCGTCCCATGGCGCGTGTGGCGTAGCATGCGTTTGCAATGCCTGTCGAATCGGCGAATTTAAAAAAAACAAAAACATGTCAATATGGTAATTTTAAGTTTAATGCTTTTGACGTGCAGTATATGTGTCACTATGAGACTGCTCTCGAATTTCCTCCGTCAATCAAATGATACTTGCCAAAGTGCATTGCTAAGAGAATAGACGGGGATCGAGCTAACCGACGTTAAGTTGGAAATTTGGAACTCTTTTGTGCTTGAAATATTAGGGCTCGGCGACTTAAAAAAATAGAATTAACCGATGAAAAAATGCAAAGACCAAGAGAGAATTTGGCGGTTCCAAAAAAAAACGTCAACTTGATAGAGCTGACGAGTTAACCGGGCTTGAGTTAAGTGGGCCCCACTGTATAATTTTTTTTTCTTTCTGACAATTTTATAAAAAGAGCTTTAAAAAATATATTGATTTAGGTTAATTTGATTAACCTAAAACAAATATACTACACAGATGTCTTTGGAGTTTTTAATCAGTTTTTAAAAAAAGTTTCAGATGAATTTTTATTATCTAATTTAATAATAAATTAAAGCATGACATTAAAGAATACATGAAATATTTTATTTTAAATCTTTGATGTTTTAGAAGTACATTTACCAATGCCAGACAATGATATTAATATAAGTACTCTTATTAGGTCTTTCTACAGAGATTTGTCCCTTGAGTTTTTATACAGTTTGTACAAGTACCCCTAATTTGCATTATTTCATCAAACTTTTGATATTTTCACAACATTCAATTTCAATGTTATATGCCTATGCAATATTTAATCTCATCTTTACACTCCTACATTTGATGTCAAGGCTTTATATTAACATATGTTATTAAATTAATGAACTAATAGCTAAATTAAGCATATGAAAATTACCGCAATTAAGTTGAGGAATGTCCATCACTCGAAAGTGTATATTTATTTCACATAATCAATAAAAAAAGCTGTTAGATATGAATTTGGGTATGTTTCAACTTATCTGCTCAAATACATGACAGATTCACACTATTAAGTTAATGCAAAGCTTGATTTTCCAGTTTAATAAAACAAATATTTTTTAAAATAAATATACCATCATTGATAATATTGGTGCTAAAATTTATTGCAATCAGCCTTAATGTAATTACATATCAAACTCAGTTGGTATTCATATGCTTATTATGTAGTCTTGTGTTTTTGTTGCCAGCAATGTTCCCTCTAATGTTCGTTTGTCTGTGTGCAAAGTTGCACAGCATGTTTTTTGTGCAATGCATTACAAAATTTGCTGCACAATTATTCTTAACTGCTGCGCAGCATCGGTCAGATATCTGCGCGGCCGCGCATCTTACAGGAACATTAGTTGCCAGCTATAAACCGTGAATGTTTATATTTGCCTTTATAAAATGTTATACACAGATTTGTAAAATCTTGTAATCTAGAGTTCTCAACATTTTATTTTAAGTTTAATCCGAAATTTTTTTATAAGCATTTAATTTTTTTAGAATAATTTTAATCATTTCTTTATTGTATATAGTTTTTTCTTTTGTTTAAAAATTATTTGTTTCAAACTCACCCACACCCCTTTTCTCCTCTTCATGTTAAATTTTGTATATGCACACAATAGAAAATACACATGTATCGCCATTAATTGCAAACTCAAAAAAATGTGTATATATATATATATATGTATATATAAAAATAATTTTTATCGATTAAAATTATTTTTATTTTAAAAAAAATATATATAAATATATAAATTATTTTAATCGATTAAAATTAAAGAAAATATTGATAATATTTTTAAAAATGTTGATTAATAATTAATAATAATTTATATATTTTTTTACGTACAAACTACTCCCGCGTAGTATTATAATTTATTTGATTACTTTATGTGGACCGGCAGACGTCAACTAAAAAATGGCTGAAAGCATCAGCGCAGTTAAATTTAAACATATAACTAGAAATAAACAGTTCTGTTTTAAAGGATCAAATACATCGCTGACGTACCACCTTCAGCACAAACATCGGATCAAGTATCAACACACTGTCATAAAATTTAGTTCAAAATATTCTTAATTTTCAGTGAGAAATGTTCAGTTTAATGATGTCATAAATTTCTATTTTTGGCTTTAATCAAAATTATCGATTAATTAATCGATAAATTTTCAAAAGTTAACGATTAAATTTAAATTAATCGATTACAGCCCTAATATATATATTAATTACTGGCATATTTGCTTCAATACCAGGTTTGCATTTACAATTACATGTATTTAAAAAGCCTGTTATTTGCTTATTTGAAATATTCTTGATTACTAATCAAGCGCAAGGATAAATTAAAAACTTACCTAACCCTTGTTTGAGACCAAGTATATTAATTATATTTACCTAAATGGTCTAATTTGATTCTTCCACAAATTTGTTTATTGTGCATTTGATTTACACGATACCCTCACCTATTTGCAGCCCTGCATATTAACAGATTAGGCTGTTAGCCCTATCACATCGTATGCTGCATTTAACTGTCTAAGTTTGCCTTTAAATTTGTTCCATTTTCTTTCAATTCTAATACATATGTTGTACGCATAGAAAATGCTTTTACAGTACAGTAATACAGTATGGGTAACTATGCTATGCGGAGTTTAATAAAATGGAGCCTGAAAAGCAGCAAGATTAGATCACAAGTTTAAAATATATTATGTGTCATATTAATCATATCAATTTTGTGGTGCCTGAAATTATTTTTTAATTAAGTTTATTATCATTAAAATTATAATTTACCAATTTTTTGCTGTGGGCCTAATGTGTGCCATGCCTCTCAATTGAATGTGTTTCTGTAATTATAGTTATAGTTTATAAATATCTAATTTAACTTTTAAAGAATAAAATTATTTTGTTTAATGAACAAATCAAGAATCTATATAAATAAAAATTGAGTTGAAAGATTAAAAATAAAGACTTAATAATGTATGGGCTTCAATTTTGTTTATTTTGGATTCCCTTACTTTAATAAAAAAATACCCTTGATTCTTAAAAAAAAATAACATAAAACCTGGAAAAATGCAGTTAAAAATATCTCTAATATCTTTATACATTTTAAAAATGTAATACAAATGATACTACAGTAAAGCAATGTGAAATAACCTAATAATTTATAATGTTGATAAGTTATGTATGTGTTGAAGTCATCATATTTGTATTTAACTTTAACATTGATATGAATATTCTTTTCTACAGCACACAGTTTTTCCCCTGCACCCTTCATAATTTCAGATACAAGTATTAGGAGTGTAAAAGTGTGAATTTGTAATAAATAATATAATAGTCCAAGTCACTCACTCACTCATTGGATGTGGAACACTGAGGAACAATGTACAACAGTCTATAGCAGTTTAAAAAATCGTGTGGTGATTAGCACTGTAAAAATATGTAAAATGATTCTCATTGATTGATCTTATATTTAATACAAAGTGTGCATCAACAGGTGTGCAAATAACTACAAATTGAAGATGCTCTGTAAAAAAATATTATATGACGTCATTGTTTTAGCTCATATTTTTATTTTGGAAAATGGAACAATGTAAAAAGAGGATTTGATGATGGTTAATTATAAAATACTTTGTGTACATTCCAGGAAGTTTAATATTTCGTATTTATCTAACAAGGATAAGTTACTTGGGCTTTTGACAAAAAACAAAGTGGGCGCCTTAGGCGCCCTACAACCCTATTATAAAATACTTTGTGTACATTTCAGAAAGTTTAATATTTCGTATTTATCAAACAAGGACAAGATAGTTGGGCTTTTGAAAAAGTTGGGCGCCGTAGACGCCCTAAAAAAAGTGGGCGCCGCAGCACAAGCTAGTTAAAGATAGTTTACTAAAGAAACAAAGGTTTTGATCGTTTTTAAAAAAAATTTAATGAAGAATATTATGTAAGTATTAAACTTTGCAAAACATACAAGTTATGTAAACATATTAAAAAAAAGTTACACCTCCATGAAGAGAAGACTTTTTTTTCAAGGCAAATATATTTTCTGTACAAATATTTACACACAAAAAACTTCTCCGGTTAACAAATATACCATAACACATTCATTTGTAAGAAAGAAGTATAAGAAATGGGCTTCCCAAAAAATTAATGAATTGACGTTCAAAAATGCAAAACTAAGCACAAATTCACGATGGCAAAATCCTTTAGTGTACAATTTATAAAATAAAATTTACATGCACCAATTTATGTTAATTTTTTTTTAATTTGTAGAACTTACAATAAAAAATTGTTTGAGATAACATCATTTCCAGTGATAATATGGCTTACCTTATAACAAGTTTAATTTTTGAGACATTAAATTTTGAGAAACATTTCAAAATAGTAAATTAAATAAAAGTATAAGATTTACAAAGTTTTTTGTAGATACAGATGACTAAAATTATGTTAGCATAGCAAAAGTAAATTTGATTTAATACCATAAACTGGCATCACTCTAATCTATTCATGTCAATTAATCAGCATTTGATTTTAACCCTATTTCGAACTGAGCATTTTTGGCATACAAGTGCCAAAATTATTTTTTTTGATAACAACCCCTTGTTTTCTAGAAAAATAAAAATTAAATTTGATTTATATAACCATATCGCCCCCTTAGAATAACAAGGTTCTAAGTCGAATTTGTGACAAAAATTAGTTATAGTCTATCATGTTAAAAAAATATCAAAGGTGTATCTTGAGACAATTTTGAAAGAAGTACAGAATAACAAGTTTCTAACTCTACATAGGCCTAATAACATCAAATTTTCAAACGCGGTTCAATCAAAAGTTCACATAGAACCTTGTTATTCTAAGGTGGTGATATATTTTCTGTAATCTAATTAATAAACTAACAAAATCTTTTTGAAGAAAACTATAATCGCAACAATTATGTAAATTAGCCGATCTAATTTGCATAATTTATGCTTAATTTTTTTTTGTGAACCTGTGTACAAACAAGATTTACTTATAAATTATCCAGGGGCTTGAATTGATGATAAATCAGCCTTTAAACTTTCTCACCAAACCTAACTGGGCAGATACCATAAGGGTCTGCATCAGCTCAAAAGGGTTGATAATTCTGCTTTGGTATTTAAATTTGTATGCAAACTAGTTCACCATTAATCAAAATTATAGAGTAATTAATTTTAGGTTGTCAGGAGTAAGGTTAAGCCATCCTACAATAAATAACTAAACAAGTAAGTTCCTCTAGATCACCCATATTTGGAACTTCACATTTAGACTGGGAAATTAATCACTGATAACCATCATGAAAAAAGGACCATACTCTGAAAAATTATATTTAAATGACCTGTGATAGGAGAACTTTCAACAATTACACTCTGATCGAACAAACAACTACTTGGTAAAAAGGCCACAAAAAACAATCTAGATTAAGTCCATTAAGATCTAAAAAACTAGAAAGCACTAATGGGTCCTATAAAGCTGATTAGCCATTAAGCGTTATAATAGTTGTTCAAACATAAGTAGTAAAATTGCATGACATTTCAATAAAAGAGAATAGTATTCTTATATACAATATTATATTGACCCAAACGTAGCATGACGACAACCCCCCCCCTTTAAAATAAAATCAATTCAAGAAAAATCAAAAGAAAATTAAAAAATAGGCTACCACCAATTTTTATTTACAAAACAATGACTGAATAACCTAATATAACCTAAAAAATACATGTTGAATAATGATTAGCCAAGTAGGCTGTTGCGTAAAGGAGGCAATTCACGGAAGTTGTATTGCAGATGGTCTATAATCTGGCGCTATTTAAAATGCAAGACTGCAAAACTAAAGCGAGTATTATTTTTGAGATTGCATTTTTGGAGAAAAAAACAAGTGCTATATTCGGGCCAATACAGTTTAATGTAAATGTGACATAAATAAGACCTGTCCATGTATGTACTTAAGCTTAACTTAACTTCAAGCTTTTCGGAGATATTCAACAAATAATATGCATTTTTTTTTAGAAACCTACAGAAAATTTCATTATTTTAGATGGCTTTTTGACATTATAAGACAGGTAGTATTCAGAAATAGGCTTCTGGAGTCAGCTCGATCCAAGTGTCTGAAATTGATCCTAACCACAATTAGCTCCTTTTAAAAAATTACTCTACATGATAAGAACTTAGTGTTTCAAAGAGCTTTGATGATCAAAAAAGTATATTTCAAATAGACTTTGGAACAGTTACAAATTTGAGCACTAAATATATCATCATAAATAATATGTTAATTAAATTAATTCAACAATGGAAATTCTACAATGAATGTGCCTTGTACTCTGCTAAATCCTCAAAATGTCGTTTTGTAGAAAGAAGAGTCACATACAGACAGTCCATAACATCACCAGATTTGTCTGGTATGACAGAAAGTTCCACATTGTAGACATTTGCCTGAATGAAAAAGTATTTAAAATGGTCAACACTGTAGATTATTTGAATGAATTTTGTTTTAATTAAAAAAAACAGTTAAGGTCAAAATAGAAAGTAAAAAAAATAATTCTGTATTCCGAAAGTCAAAATCCAAAAAGTAACACAAAAAAATTAGTTAGTCTTCACTAACTATGAATAGCATAATAAAAATAATAATATTCTATCATCCCTACTTCAATTTTAAATTGATTTTAATGATTGATATTGAAAATTCTAAAGCTCTAAAAGTTATCTCATAATCTAAAAACATGATACATTTCATTGATATCTCATGATAAATCTCATTTAATTTAAACTTTGCTCAAATACAGCACAACTTTACATAGTGAATTAATATCCTTACCAACTGTAAGGTTGCCAAAGTATATCTACAAATTTCAAATGCAGGTTTATCTTTGACTAGTTCTCTGAAGGCCTTCTTCTCTCCTCTGACAAGCTGCTCTATAATGAAAGTACCATATTTGTGTATATCAAATGGTACATGCTGCTCCTGGTAAAGTAAAGAAACAGGTTTAGATTGTGTTATTACTTGCTAATGGGTTTCACTTTTAAAGATTGCAGGTAATTTGCATAAATTTAAAAATGACTTAACATTATATTTTCACAATGGATTCAGCATTTAATAAAAAATTTAAAATACACAATTTAAGTCAAGGTCACATGATCACTGTTGAATGAACGTTTCACAAAAACTGAAGCCAAAAATTGTTACAGCTCTACAAATTATGTCCATTATGTTTTTTGTAAATCAAGAATTGGCACTCGGTAAAACAAGAATGCCTCTGACAAATATATAATAGGTAATTTAAATACATTTCATCAATTTCCTCAAACTGGACTTTGCAAATGGAGAATTACTAATATCTCAGATTTTTTTATCACAACCATAACTCAATATTTCATATTTAAATTTACTTTATTAAACTTCCTCTTAATTTTTCAATTTTGTGCGAAATAAGCTATAATATTATTATTATTATTCATATTTTGTACTTTACAGATATCTTCATGATTGAAAAGATTGGGGAAACTTAAATTCAGTTTACAATTTACAAGAACTGTAATTCAACTTTCACTTTACCCCGGTGTTTCCAAACGCGGGACTCACGCTTTTTTAGGAGCAGTAAAAAAAAATATGTCACATGTTACATGTATATTTATTCACTACTGAACCAAATTATTAGTTGAATTCGTGCATTTTGAACAATTTTTAAAAATTGGCTGATGTGTAATATAGTATTTTATATTACGACACAAAAACCTCAAATTCATTTAAAATTTACATTAGCATTAAGCATAGCCAATAACAAAATATGTTATTTTGAGGTGGGGTAAATCTGTCATCTATATACATATAAATATTCATTAAGTCCATTTTTACTTTAAGTGAAAAAAAATAATTTTAACATTTAATTTTTTATCCTATCTTTCTATCAGTCTATGGTAAAATGAGTAGTGCAAACTAGAAAGAAATTCGTCATTATAAGAAAAATATAAAAAAACGTAAAAAACCAAGTTTTTCACTATAAATCCTTTATGTACTAGACGTAACTAAAAGAATGTTCATTATAATACGCAGTGCAAGACAATCCAAAAATACAAAATTGCAGGTGTGTCGTAAAACATGTTTAACATAATGCGCACCGATCACGAATATGTTTATAAAAAGTATTGTCAATAAAATACGCACATTATTGCGCGACAGAAAGGTTGTTCAATATAATACGCACCGCGACACTATCTCAAAAAATAACATGATACATAGGAATAAATAAAATAATCTAAAAATTCAATAATATAATTACAGTACATGCGATCGATCTGAAATTTTGATACATAGTTTTTATCATCGCCACAAAACTGCTTGCTAAATTTCAGCTCGCTAGCTTACGAGGAAGTGGGTTAAAAATCGATCCAAAGTTTTGGCGACCGACAATCAAGCAAGCAATCAAGGGTTCAAACAAACAGACACAGTTAATATAAAGGATTTAAAAAGAAAGTAAAGTTCCCCTTTCAGACCATGCTGACCTATGGGGTGAGGCAGCGTTCACATGTTTTTACAGCAACATCATACAAGGGGATTGTGTGGCTAGCACAATGCCCAGCCACCTTTACTTTCCCAACTGATGTCGGGTACCCATTTGGAGCTGGGTAGACTAAGGAACGCCCTAAGCCATGAGAATAAGACACAGCCTTCACCAAGACTCGAACCCGTGACTCTCGGTACGCCAGCCGAGCGCGCTGCCGCTCGACCATCCCACCCCTTACATAAGTAGCTGTACTTAAAATCTTTTGTACCCGCTGTCCACAGTGAACTGTCACCTTTTTATCTTTTATGCCAACAATGCTTGACCAAGAATCAATGAAAGTAGTCTAGAGGCGCATTGAAAAACAAAACATAGTCTTCTCAGATTTGTAATAAGAGCAACATAAAAGCCTTTATTTTCAGTTCTGCAACTTTCAATCTTACTCTTGAGGCTATTTCTCTCGTTTCCTCTGTCATCACTAAATCTATGAAAAATTATACCATAGCAGAGAATTTAATCAAACCATCAATATCAGCATTTCTGAAACATTTCTTGAAAAGATGCCTCTCAGTAATAATACTGTTGGCAGAAGAATAGACAAAATGAGTTAAGATATTGAAATACAACTTATGAAAAGCTGAAAACAAGAAACTTCTCAGTGAAAATGGATGAATCAACTTTGAGAGACAGTGAGGTTGTATTGATAAATAGATGAGGGTTATTTATGTGAAAACATATTGTTCTGTAAGTCATTTGAAGCACAACAACCGCCAAAGATGTACATTATTATAATAATGTTAATAAATTACTTGAAATTTATATGTCAATATGGAAAAAATGAACAATTTGTGTTGCAGATAGTGATAATACAATGGGCTAGTAAACTTAAAATTGATGAAAGAAGAGAAATCAGAAATGCTTCTAGTGCATTGTGTTACTCAAGATTCATTGGGAAATCTTCGTAGCTAAAAACTTTTCATCTGTGCTAAATGAATTATTAATTCTTTTATAAAGTGTATCAATGCTATCTATTACAGGTAATGTGAAAAGTGAACATCTCTTCAAGATATTTTTTGAAGAACAAAATGAAAACTATGTGAGACTTTTAACTAACACCGAAGTAAGATGGCTTTCGATATGGAAATGTTTGAAAATATTCATAGAAATGATATCTTTGTGATTTTTTAAAGCATCAAACTTGACATAAAGTAAATGTTGATGGAAAAGTATTCGTAACCGATATCTTAAAAAAACTAAATATGTTAAATAACTAAATTCAAGGAGAAAATCCAACTCTTGTTGATGCAAAAGTGAACATATGCTGTTGGATCATTGTCTGAGAAATATTTGCAACAATATTTTTGAAAAATTTCATTGGCCCCAAAAAATGTGAAGTGACTGATACTTGTGAAAAACATCTGAAAATTATACAGACTGATTAAAAAAAATATTTTGATTAAAAAAAAATAATAATAATAATTGCTTTCCAACTTGGATGATGCAGCCAATGTGAGAGGATTTATCTGATATATTTCAATTACGCAGCACCATGTGAGGAAACATAAATCAAATATCCAAATTCAACGAAATGTGCAAGAAAGCTTATGTTACTGTTTCCATCTTCTTATTTAGATAAATGTGGATGTCACACAACAGAGAGAATTGAGATTGAAGCTAACTAAACTGGAACCTAACAAAACATCTCTTTGCGGCAAACATCAAGCACAAACACATTGTAAATTTAAATAATTATTATTTACTAATTGAAATAAAACAGACAAAATTTTCATTAAAATTATTTCGTACTTGAATTACAGTTCTCCATTATAAGTTTTGAAAATATACAAGGTTTAATTGGAGCATAGCACAAAAAAGATTGGGAAACACTACTTTACCCCAAGTACACTGTGCCTGGAATCCACCACATTTATTTATATATCTAAAATAAATAGAGGTAAAAAAAGATTTTTAAAAACAAAGCTTTTATAATTTAACTAAAAAGAAGAAAATAATTTTAAACTTATACTTATAAGTTCAAGTACTGTAATTTGATTTAATATGACTAAAAATGTTGGGCGGGTGTTTAGGGTATAAAAATTAAAGATTTATAATTTAGAAGACAAAAGAGAGATCCATAAGTGAGAGAATAAGTAAGCTGCATATGTAAAACCTCATAAGCGCCCACCCCATGTTTTTAGTCATATTAAATTGAAGTACTTGAACTTTAAAGTTTTAAATAATTTTCTTCTTTTTAGTCCACTTATAAAAACGTGGTTTTTAAAAATCTTTTTTTTACCTCAATTTATTTTATTCTTTTTTGTCTAAGTGTATGCTATGGTGAGTTTTGTCACTTCCTTTTGATTATTGAAGTATTGATTATGTTCATTATAATACGCATCGCGCAACAAACATTTCCAACTGAACATGACTGAACTCCCCTTGCTGTTAAACACGGGGATGTGGTCATCGATGGCTGGGGTGAACTCCGGTGGCACGTGGATATCAACAAAAGCAGACTGATACAGATGCTTTATAGGGATAAACTAAAAATGCATTAATTTAATTACGGTACATTCGATCGATCTGAAATTTTGATACAATGCATTGTAAGACCATCAGAAGTAGTTTAATTATTACGTTGGAAAATTTGAAATTTTGCGGACAAACAGGAATGAAAGCAAGTTAATAAAAATGTGGTAAAAAAAATTGAGGAAGATTACACAAAACATAAAAGTATGTAACTTAACAGTGGTCTACTATGACATTAATTAGAATGTTTTGCCACATTTTACACCGAGATTAATTTAAATTGTTATAAAATTTCAATTTTAAATACCATCAAACCTCTCAAAATCTCATAACGAGATATTCGCATAACGAGCAAACATTTTTTTTTAAAGTTGCTCCCTTTACGAGCGATGATTCGCATAAGTAACGCAGAAAGGGAAAATCCCTTTTTCCTGGAAATTCATTTGTGCGCAGGCACTTCCGCCCCGATGTATTATTCTGTGTTAAGCACTTGGTCTGTTAGCATATTGTTTTCATGTGTGATCAACCGTTTCAAAAAATGTTGTATTCAGATAATACTTGTAATTTTTTTGTGTGCAAAGTGTAATAACCTATGCTAAAATGTCTTCGAAAAAGAAAACACAAGAAGACAATCAAAGAGAGGAAAAAAAATAACTTGAAATGAAACGTGAAACCATTGAAAAGCGAGAACAAGGTGGTTAATCTAGTTCGCAACTACAATCGGCCAACATCAACCATCTGCACTATTCTCAAGAACAATTGAGGAGATGGATGCTTCAAAGGGAGTGTCAAGAATGTCTACGAAACGATTACGACACATTTTTGTCAAATTTTGAAGCGTCTGCAAAAACAAATGTCTTTGGACAATTTTCTAGTTAGAAAGGAATAATTCTTTGTCATAAATTCATATTTTTGTTTACTTTTTTTCTTTCAAATCTAAATTGTATTCTAGTTGTTTCACTCTTTAACAATTCATAAGTAATTTTATTTGAATAAATATTAAATTTTTTTGAAAAATGAGTTGTTTTTTTCCAGCACGGAGCAGATTATCGTATTTTACATTGATTTGTATGACAAAAATTGGTTTGTATAACACAGCATTTCGCTTAACGATAAGACTCTGGAATGAATTAAACTCGTTATGAGAGGTTTGACTAATTTAATTTGATATTTTACATTATTTTCCAATGAAAATATTTTCTTCAAATATTGGCTATTCAAATTATAGACACAGGGCAATATCCATATCACTAAATTTGGTTGATAATATGCAATTAGCAAAAGAGGGTGCACACACTTCAATAATACTGGTCATACATTTGAGGGATAGTCCTATTACTCCTAAGGTTGTTAAGACTGTTCGCATTTGAGGAACGGTTAAACATAAGAAAAAAAAGCTTGGTTGACAGTCCATTAGGCCAGTGGTCCCCAACCTAAGGTCCGCGGACCATTAGTGGTCCGCGGAGATGTGCCTGGTGGTCCGTGAGCAAAGGAACATTAAATTATTATTATTTTTTTTACTGTGGTGTATTTATCTAGGGATTGTGCGTCTTTCCATACACAAGATTGAAAATCTTGTAACCCGTTTTGGCGGCCCCACGTCCTAAGAACATCAATGACACATAGCGCAGAGCTGACAACCGCCTACAATCAATCTTTGCGCTCTGTGTTGGCGTTCTTATCACGGCGCTTTTATGTAGGCGCTCTTTTGTTGTGCGCGATTTTAATGGGTCGCCCATGTTGGCAATCTGATCTACTTTACTACTTCTATTTCCGCTTTTTTCCTATTTCGTTTTTGTGTTCCCAAATTTCATTGATAACTCATCAACGACTTGATTCGAAAGTAAAACTAGAAATGGCTTTTGCAATAACCCGTGCATCTGTCCGTGATGTATTACCAGATGCTCCTGTTAAATTTGTGTCATCCGCAATCTCTGCCAGAGCATCGTAGATGTTACCAAGCTGAAAACGAAGAGGTTTCAAGGCATCAATTCGACTTTCCCATCTTGTTTCGCTCAGTGGTTTTACAGTGAGATTAGAAACATGTCGATTTAAAACATCCCAACAACGAGTTGATGCAGAAAGGATTACATAAACACGTTGCGCTAGATCAAAGAAGGCTGTTGCTTCTAAGCAACATTTTGCTGCATCATTAACAGCCAAATTCAAAATATATGCACAGCAAGGAACAAACAATGCTAGGGGATTGACATCTAAAATTCTTCGTTGGACACCATTGTCTTTTCCCTTCATAATGCTGCCATTGTCATATCCTTGACCTCGTAAATTTTCGATACAATAAGACATATCATCTAACTGCCAAAGAATAGTTTCAGTCATACCAGTACCAGTTGTCTCCTTTAGAGGCACAAAACCCAAGAAATGTTCCTTTATAGATGCTGCTGCTGCAATCTCATTTTCTGGATTTGAAATCACATCCTCAAAGCGAATGATCATGGTCATTTGTTCAACATGACCGGCATCTGGTGTGCAATCTAGAATGATTGAAAAGTACTTAACATCACGAGCAGATGCTAAATTTTTTTGTTTGATTGCATTGGATAAAAGGTGAATCAGTTCATTTTGTAAGTCTTTGCCTAGATAATGTACATGTGTCTCATTGTCTCTAATCTTTCGAAGATGCTCATCCATAAGTGGGTCAAACAAAGCTAGAAATTCCACAAATTTCAGAAAGTTCCCGTTATCAGAAGTGTTCAGTTTCTCATGTGTTCCACAAAAAGCAAGATTTTCATACCAAGAACTCTAACTAAAGCAATCAGCCGTTTCAAGATTTGCTGCCAATACTGTTCTTCTTTTTTAATGAGACACAAATGTTCAGCATCAATTGTTTTCATGTGTCACAATCGTAGCTCAAGTTCCTTCCATGACTGAAAATTCGCTAGATGTTCACTGCTTTTCTCATGCCCTGATAGAATTGAGGGACATGTTTTTCCAATCATGTGAACCTTTATCAGAAAGAGATGACGCACCTATTGTGTTACTGGTAAACAGTTTGCAGCAGAAGCAATAAACAGAGTCATTACTTACAGAATACTGCAGCCAATGTCTGCGAATTTCTTCTCCATTGACAAGCCTGCGGTTGTAATGAATTTTTGAGAATTTTCTTTGCATACTGTCTTTAGGAAAATCAAACTGCTCAACTTGTTCTGGTCCATGTTCTATCAAAATTTGTCTCATATGATCATCAAATCCGGTCTAGGTAGCAGGATCGCCATAGTTAACATATAGACCAGTGAAATTATCGATTTTATGCACTTCAGATTTTGATTCTTGGGCGCTGATGAGATGTTTGGTAAAATAATATTTTAAAAAACCAGGTTGTTATAAGTGGACTAAAAAGAATAAAATAATTTAAAACTTATAAGTTCAAGCACATTGATTTAATATGACTAACAACGTAGGACGGGCGCTTATGAGGTTTAACATATGCAGTTCACTCATTCTCTCACGTATATCTCTCTTTTGCCTTCTAAATTATAAATCTTTAATTTTTATACCAAACACCCGCCCCACATTTTTAGTCATATTAAATGTATGTGCTTGAGCTTATCAGTTTTAAAATTTTTTTCTTCTTTTTAGTCCACTTATAAAAACGTGGTTTTAAAAAATCTTTTTTTTTACCTCTATTTATTTACGTAGCTTTTAGTGCCGCCCCAGAAATTTGCCGGCCTAGTGGTTAAATCGGCCCTGCCATTTCCGACATCCTATCTGTGTGAAGTGGGGTTTTCTCCAGTGACAGCAACGAAGAAAAAATGGAATAAAATGGACATAAGCAGCACACTTCAGGTGTCATTGTCTCCCATTAACCCCAGATGGAACCGTCTCGTTGCAGAGAAACAAGCTCAGGGTTCTCATTGATTTAACATTCAAGTAAATTAAAATATTAAATAATGTTCAATTCACTTTATGTGTAACTGTATTTCATTTTGAATGCATGTTTAAGTAAAATTAATTTTAAACTATAAAATAAAAACAATTTTAAATACCTGTATAAACAATCAACGCAGCTGTAAACATCACCCGCCCCCCCCCCACCCATATTCCTCCCCCCAGGTTAGTGGGCCGCTGTAAAATTATCAAACTTTTAGTGGTCCGAGGCGTTAAAAAGGTTGGGGACCACTGTATTAGGCGGTAGCGAGGTATATTTCTTTAATTTTTAAAACCCATAAAAGAATTAACAAATTTAGCCCCACCAGACCTCATCCATTGGTGAAATCGTGTTTACTTCTCTTGCACACACCCGTCAACTAAGTGAATTAATATTTTTTAATGTTCATACTGGGGGGTATGAACAGGGGGACCTGTACAAAAAACAAAAATTAAAATGGGAATTTTAAAAAAATGTCACATTATTTTTCAAACATAAATCAAATATCCAAATGTGCAAGAAAGGTTTTTTTCCTGTTTCCATCTTCTTATTGAGGACCGGTTACACCAGCTACACAGATATCTGGTTAACAAACCGGAATTACTGTATTTTCTAGCATACAAGTTAAATTATAGGGTTTGGGCTATGCTTGTGCTACCACCTCTTCCAAACGCACGTGAGATAAAAAAAATTGTTAAAATTTCAGATTTGATATCTACAGTATGTTTATTTTAATTCAACTGCTTTTGACATACAGGAAAGCTGTAACTTAAAAGACCACTTGAATTTGAGGATCTGTTAGCTGTAGGTTAGCAGTTGCAAGGTATCTAGACCACAACAATCAAATGACTTATATATAATATTAATAATAACAACACCATTGTTTACATCAAAGGTGTTTTGACGTCAGCTCAGTACTGAGTGTTAGCTCTTGCATGATACCTTGGCAACTGAGCTAATTTTTTTAAAAATCAATCTGTTGCTGAACTCGATTTACAGTGATGTCATATGATTTTAAAATATTTTTTTAATGTACCGGAAATTAAAAATGTGCTTTGATGTCACCATCAACAACTTTGCCTTATACATACACACTTTTGAGACAACACACCAAAAAAATGAACTCCGGGTAATAAGCTAAGACTAATAAGAACTAATTGAAGTTACAGTTCAGAAGGTCCTGATTAAACAGGAACGGTCAAGATCTTAGGACCGGTTAACCGATAAAAACCTTAGGTTACTTGTTTTTTCTGAAAAAACTGCTAATATTTGCCAGCTACATCCTACATCACAGATAAAACGACATAATGGGCAGTTTCAACATGTTTCAGCCACAACCTACTTCGAGCAACAGTACCTGATTATAACATTTGTTAGAAAATTACCATTGTCTTGTCTTATCTATACAGACGCTCCTTCTTTATAAAAGATTATTGCGCCCACAGACCATACCGGTCTTTTGGCAAGTGATGCAGTGTTCACAGGCCACGGCTATGAGGGTTCCACACATTACCCAGCCGCTTTTGTTTCCCTAACTAGTGTTAGGTACCCATGCGGAGCTGAGAGGACTCAGGGAATCCTTGGTCCTGGGAACAAATCCTTGCCTTCACATGGATTCAAACCTGTGACCATCGGTATACCAGCCGAACGTGCATGCCACTCGACCACCAATGTTACCTTTAAGGTGCACAGATATCTGACCAACGCTGTGCAGCAATTTAAAATTACAGTGCCCAAATTTTGATATAATAATTTTAGTTTTTTTTTATCAATATGACAAAATAGTGGCTTCAGCTATAAATCCAAATTTGAATCATTCTACTTTTGATAATTAGACATTGTCAAATGGTGAGGTTTCTCTTTGTGAGATCACTAGCAGGCTCAACACATGAAATGTTGTCGGCCGAAAAAATTGGCTGATATTTTATTTCTGCACTCGCACTGTAAAAAATCGGCAGATAAAAAACATAGAAAGATAGTAATTTCCAATCCAATATTTTAACGGAATTACAGCCACTTCCTTTTTTAATAATTTAATCAACTTCCAGGTCAAGCTGTTTGTTGATACCTTAATATTAAGTACTTTTTTTTTATCCGAGTTTTTTTATTATATGTTTTTTTAAAGCTAAAATGAATGTCAAGTAAAAAAAAACAAGAACAAAGATAATTATGTATTACAGTCAAAACCGTTTAAGTCGATGGTGTTGGGGTATGAAAAATGGCGTCGAGATAACCGATGATCGAGTTAAAACGAAAACCAATATGGCGGCAAAATATTAACATGTGCTTGAAATTTCTTTATGTACATGATGTGCGTTAATTAGTGATGGGACGATTAATCGGAATCGTATCGGAACCCTAATATTTCTTCACTCTTTCCTAAGGTTGTAATGACCATTCGTTTTTAAGGACCGTTTAAATATAACCATGGTTCCCACTCAGGAAAACGGGAAAAAGTTGGGAATTTAAAAAAAAATTCTCGGCCTTCAAAGTCGGGAAAAGTTATGACTAGTCGGGAATTTATATATATATATAGTTTTATGCCAAAGTAAAGGACTTTGATTACGTCTCTGTGGTCCTGTTTCGATTCCATTTAATAATTTTTAAAAAAGTTACCATTTTATAATAGTCTGCGCATGCGTTAAAAGGTCAAAATTTTCGCCTCGCCTCATTATTGTTACAGCCGCTCGCGTTTGCAATATCCGTCGAATCAGCGAATTAAAAAAAAACAAAAAAACATATCTATATGGTAATTTTAAGTTTAATACTTTTGACGTGCAGGATATCTGTCACTATCAGACCGCTCTCGAATTTCTTAAGTCAATCAAAATGGTAATATAAATAAAACTATTGTGCCCTTGACCGTTGATCACAGCACGCTGTGTGTTAGACCTCGGCCGGCAACTAAGTCTAAGCGAATTTTAAAAAACATCATTCTTTATCAGAATTCGACCTACAAAAGTGATGACGTGTATATTATATATATATACTGGAATATTAAGAAAATGATTTGCTTTCACCGTCACGCGCGTGTTAGTCACAGTCACGTATCTTACTGGTAACAAAGCAACAACAAACTTTTAAAAGAATAATAACTTTTTTATTTAATGAAATAAAAACCACTGTCGATTCTCGATACAAACCTTTATTTTCATTTCTAAAGATATTCGTTTATCTTAAAAAATAAAATGATTAATGCATCAGAAAATGAATTAAGTTCAATAATAATATAACATGCACTGCGAAATAATGACGGATTAAAGACCGCTAACGCGATTTACGGGCACCTCGGGTGAATACATCTAATTCACACATGGATCGAAAGTGAAAGAAGATAATAACATCCGGTAATTTTTATTGAAATCTCGTAGAATCACACAATAGCCGGAAGTCTTGAAGAAAGCGAGATGTCAACACTGTTTTGAACTAAAAATGCCAAAGTGCATTGTTAGGCCAACATTCAAGGATCGAGCTAACCAACGTTAAGTTGCAAATTTGGCCCTCTTTTGTGCTCGAGGTATTAGGTTTCGGCGACTTAAAAATAAATCAAATTAACCGATGAGAAAATACTAAGACAAAGAGAGAATTTGGCGGTTCCAATAAAAAAACGTCGAGTTAGTAGGGTGGTCGAGTTAACCGAGCTCGAGTTAAGTGGGTTCTACTGTAATTATATACTAATATAATAATAATATAAAGAACAAAGATAATTATTTTTGAAAGATTTTTAGAAAGGAATTTTAGTTTTATTGCTTTTGATTTTAATTGAATGATCTCAGTTCTAGTCAGTCTCATTAATATTAATTACTATTGGTCCTAGTGATACCAAAGTAGGACTGACTTCAAGGCAAGCTAAGGGGTTGGACGAAGTGTATTTAGTCACAAAAGCTACAGATTATATATGGGTTAGAAATAATAAATTTTATAGTTAGACAATCCAAATAAGCCAAAATTTTCATAAACTGTGTACAGCCACAGACATACACAATTCTGTAATGTATTTATAAACAAAAATTTTGGGAAAATCCTGGTAGCAAATTTTGGTTTCTCCATAATTAATATTAAGGAGCTTCTTTTTTATAGGTATTTTAAAGGAATCTATAAAATCATGTTATGAGCATGTCACAGCAAAACATTTTGTTCAATTTTTTTTGTGAGCACTCAAAGTCAAAGGTCAAACACCATTTACGTTTAAAAAAATATATCCTTAAGGGCGTCTTTTATCAATATTTATGTCATTAAATGCTTTTTTCAAAAGGCACACAAGAAGCTTCCACATGATTCTATGACACAGTTCATGAGTCAAAATCCTTTTAAAAAATTGTCAGTTGTGATGTTGAAGCCACCTTCTTTGAAAAAGCCCTACCAGTTCCAAAACTCTTAGTTACTAGGCTTTGCTGATAATGCTAGTCTTGGTTTTCCCCCCCAATTTCAGCTTTCAACTGATTAAAACATTTACCATCACTAGTCCTGAAATCTTTGTGCCATAATTATCCGGTTTACAACTAAAAAAACCTTTAGGGAAATGGGATGATTTTGCTTTTAATAACTGTAAATTTCTCTAATTGTGATAAGTTTTTCCTTGGCTTTCATTTGTGTCCTTGAGGAAACAAGCAATTTCGGGACAGCTTTTAATCTTTTCCAAGACTTTATTTACCATTAGATACTGAATTTTTTATTCAAGCTATTTGGTTATCACAAGAAGTAAAATACAAAATAGCTATCACAATTAGCATACCTAAAACAATTTGAATAATGCTCTTTTACTGACCTGTTTTGCCACCAGAAGGTGAAGGCTAAATAATATGTAACTCATTAGGTTTTATTTTTAAATTTTAGCATGTCACTGAGATGATTGTACTATTTTTGATTCAATGAAGAATAAATATACCTCCTCTTCCAGTTTTGGTTTGATTTTTTCTTCCCATTCTGAAACTCTCCTTGATAACTCTGTAATTTGTGCATACTCCACTGCACTAGACATAAACTTTTCCTGTCAAACAATGGGTAAAAAAGAAAAAACATCTTTGTATGTTATTAAAAATATTTCCTTTCATATAACTATTATAACAAACCCTCTAAACAATGAGTAAAGCATAATCTCATTTTAAATTAAATTTGAAGGCAGAGCATCAAGAATTCTTTCAATAAATTTTACTAGGATATCCCACAGAGAAACACATTAGTATCCATATTTGTACCTCAGATCTTCATGAATAATATATGCTGACCGGCATGTCAGAAATATGAGGCCTTACATATCCTATTCTAATACAATGACAGTGTATTTCTCACCACATGTTTTTGCACTA
Organism: Ampullaceana balthica; assembly: GCA_944989445.1. Taxonomy (NCBI): domain Eukaryota; kingdom Metazoa; phylum Mollusca; class Gastropoda; family Lymnaeidae; genus Ampullaceana; species Ampullaceana balthica. Next base: position 1,184,698 of record CALYLW010000358.1, read on the forward strand.
AGTCCTCATAGCTCATGGTGATATCATCTGACATCAAACTGCTACAGCCTGAAAAATGTTTATCAATTTTTATTGATACTTAAACCACGCAAACTAACTAATTTTTAACAATTTAGATTAGTTAAAATTATTGCTTTTTATATTCCCTGAAAATTCTGTTTTTACTTTATATTCATTGTTCTGTTGTTAAATTCTTATTACACATTTTTTTAAATATCCATGCCACGCAACTTGAATATTTCCTATTCATTTCTTCACTCAGAAAGTTAAAACGAAAATAATTGGCATTTCAAGTAGATATTTTTGCCTTCCTAGTTTCAAATATTGAGTGCCAAAAAAGTTACTGTGTAATTTTGAAAGTGGCATAGCATTAAAAGATGAACAAAAAATCATTCATACCTGCATCTGTGAAAGCTGTTAATCTCCTTAAAGTGCTGGGATCAGCAAAAATGTCTGGATTCAGATGTATTTGTGGGATTTCATCTTCAAAATCTTCTGGAATAAAATGATGACATTAATGGAGGAATCAAAGTTTATCAGTTATTTTAAATGTAAAATTCAAGCAAAAAGTGTAAGCACATACATTTTTATGAGGTTGGCTCCAGTGATGCATTTTTTTTAGGGCTGCGGAAATTATCGATTAATTTCTCGATTAATCGTTAAAAATTTTATCGATTAAATATCGATTAAAATAATTTTAATCGATAAAAATTTGATTAAAATTTAAGAAAATATTTATATTTTTTTTAAATTTTAGTAATAAATAATAAATTATTAATAAAGAATAATAATTCAAATGCCCAACGGGCCTATGCGTTAAGACGGCCCTGGTCAACATCGCAGTTAAATTTAAACATATAACTAGAAAGTTGAGCAAATATGTTGTTTTTAAGCTAACTGCGGATGGCAAAGTCGAAGATGGTGAAAACGTTTACTGTGTCCACTGCCTTAAACAATTCTCTTTTAAAGGGTCAAATACATCGCTGACGTACCACCTTCAGCACAAATCAAGTATCAACACATTGCCATGAAATTTAATTCAAAATATTCTTAATTTTCAATGTCCGTGATAAATGTTCAGTTTAATGACGTCATAAATTTCTTTTTTTGGTTTTAATTGAAATTATCGATTAATTAATCGATAATTTTTCAAAAGTTAACTATTAAATTTAAATTAATCGATAACAGCCCTAATTTTTTTACAAAAATAATTAATTCAAAAATTAGTTGGAAAAATTCATTTGATACAATCGTTAAATTGAAATCATTATAAAAAAGCTGAATTTGAAAACCATTGCCAAACCTTATTTTTGGGATTTAATTGTTTGGTACTTAATGTTAGGCGGCTGGATAGCGAAGTCAATAGTGCACTCGCCTACAAAGCTTTGAGTTCGTGGGATCTAGCCCACGCTAAGCCAAAATAAAAATATTGATGAATGACTTTCTAAAAAGTCCAACGCTGACTTGGAGAGGAGATGGGCGCCGCCAAGTCTATCAAGCCCCGAGAAAGTTCTAATATAAACATTAAAACCCCCTAAGACCACGAGGTCATGGGAAAAAAAAATTAATGTTAAAAAAAAATTGACAGCTTACCTAAAGGTAGCTCCGGTTCATTAAAATTTTCCTCTTCATCCTCTGATACTTCAATCTCCTCACATTCCTCTTTCTTCAGCTGTTTTAGAGACACAATTTCTTTCAGTACTTTTCAAGCAATTTAGTAAAATATTATAAAATTTGGGTGTATAGAAACAATATTCCTACATTGAATTTTCAACAATTATTTTTATAAATTGGTTCGTAAAGATTTAAAAAATGGTATCTTCTCTGCTACAAAATTTTTTAATTACTCTACCTGTAATCTGGTTTAAATTTATAGAAAGTATACTAATACAGGTGTACCCTTTTGATTTCTTCTTTCTTGATTGTGTCCCTTAATTTATATTCTTTCCAAAATTTTTCTTCAAGCTCAGGAAAATCTGGGACTTTCCATGGATTATTCGGAAACTTAGGTCGATGGGAATACACTATAAATAAATATTTTATAAAGTACAATTATGAATGGTTAGTTTTTTTAAGTTTGCTTCAAATAATTAACATCATCTTGAACTATTTTGATATACTGCTGGCTGCCTTTGTTCCAAGATATTGTGACTTCTAATTGGTGTAGGGTAATAATCATTTTAATATCTCAACTACCTAAATTGTAAAAGGGTATCCAAGGACTAAATCATGAGTTTAAACAATTTTTTTCAAAACTATGTCTGAATTAAACTTAAAAATGTAGCATTTACTCATTCTTCTTTTAACAGATTCATTTTTTCAACACAAATTGCTATACAATTTTTAGAATAACCTCAGGAAAATGATTTTAAATAATACTCACATTTTTCAACAACACTGTTTAAAGGTTTTCTTTCAATTTTGATCTCTTTTTTAATTTTTCTCTTGTTTGTTGTTCTATCATCCAATCCTAGAGGAATCCTGTAAGGTTTTTCTAGAAAATAAAGAACATATAACTATCAAAAAATCACCATTCAGAAACTACCTTATAAAGAACATTGTTACAGACTTGTTTACTCCCTGACTCATATCAATGTAGTTTTCACCTCTCAAAAACAAAGCCCTGAAGCGTAGTGAGGTCAATTATTGGGTGGGAAAAAATAAAAAGTCTATGGTCAGAACATTCACATTAATATTAATACTTTTACTTATATAGCTATTATTGGGAATGCACATGAATTTGTGCATCTACGATAAATTTTAAACATAAAATATCAGGGGTTCAGGAATGCTCAAGTCCACTCATTGAGATTTATTTTGAGGTATGAGACCAACAAGGCCAGTGAATTTCTTATTCAAATAAATGTAATGCAGCTTAAAAATGCAGTAAATCTTTTTATTTTAAATTTTTTAAAAAATATTTTGTAAAGCACATCTTAGTGCCATGGCTTCAGGCTTAAAATATATATTTTCCATAATTAAGGAGAGAAGAAAAAAAGTCTGCTGTAATAACTACAGCAGAAAAACTGAAAAAGTGTGTATGACATGAAAAAAAAACAACCTTTATAATAAACTAGCCGTAACCGTTCGCGCGTTGCAACGATTTCCGAAGAAAGGCAATTCAAGGAAACTCATTAAGATAATGGTTAATTTACATCGTGTCATCTGTATAAATATATTGTTAAAAATGAATGTATGTCTGATTGTCCTGTAACCCTTAACACACCAAGAGTGTGGGTATACGAAATAAAACAGACCCAAGGCTTACTCTGTGCAATATGTAAAGTTCAAAATAACTGTTATTTTCAATCTGGATAATAATTGATATATTTGTTATTATACGCAATGTTTGGGCAAGATCCATCCATTTTCCCAGTAGCTAACGCTTAAAAATTTTGTATATAATTTATGTAAGCAAAAAACGACAATAAGGAACCCCGGGCCCAATCGTGCAAGATTTGAATTTTGAAAGATCTGTATATTTCATTCTGGATCATAATACATATATTTTTCAATATTTATAAAGATTGTGTAAAATCATAATGGGAATAAAGTCTTAAACGTTTGCGAAAAAAAAGATTAGTGACCCCCGGCACCGAAGGAATGGAAATTAGATGTTCAAGCCCTTTAGTATTTTAATATGGGCTATCAAGTTTCAATGTACCAAGTTTAGCCAAGATCCATTCAATTTCTAAGAAACTTACGCATCAACTAATTTTTGTATAGCTCATATAAGAAAAAACTAGATTCAGGGCCCCCGGGCCCAATCAGGGCAAGATTTGAATTTTAAAATACTGGTTTATTTTAATCTGGAACATCAACAATTTTTTTCTCATTAATTTAAAAGATCATGTAAAATCATAATAGACACGAAAAATAAAAAAATATTTGGGGCCCCGGCACCGAAGGAATAGAAATTAGATATTCAATGCCCTATAGTATTTTAATATGGGCTATCAAGTTTCTATGTACCAAGTTTGGCCAAGATCCATTCATTTTCTAAGAAGCTAACAATTAAACTAATTTTTATAAAGCTCATATAGGACAAAAAAAACATTCAGGGCCCCGGTGCCCAATCAGAGCAAGATTTGATTTTTAAAATACCTGTTTATTTCAATCTGGATCTGGATCATAAGTAGGACTGTCAAAATTGTTGAAAAAAGCTGCCCGGGTACCCGTCCAAATTTTGAACGGGTACCCGGGTTACCCGTTCGAAAAGCCTCAAAATTTTCGCCATGCCCACTATTAGCCTTATACTTCTTTGTTTATTGTGAAAAGGAAATGCAAATTTAGATGTAATGTATCAGCCATTTTAAAAATGCTGACATTGAAATACTACTATAGTACAGTGGTGTAAAAACAATGAGCAGAGGGGTGCCGAAGTGTTGTTTTTTTTAGTGGGGGGAGGGGGGGGCTAAACAAAGTCTTTTAAAGATAAAAGGCGGTAATCGTATGATGACATGGTGGGTCATAGCTGACAACTGTTGTAATTAACCAAACTTTCCGGGACTTGCCCCTACCCAGTGGACCCTTCCCCCAGCATTTATTTTTGTTATTACATTATTACATTGAACATCATTTAACGATTCAAATATTATTTTTTACCCCCAATAATATATATATAGCAGGTGTTTGTTTTTTTAAGAATGATGGGAATAGGAGTGGAGATATGAGTGAGTGTGAGACAGAGAATTAGATAAACAACATTGGCTTGTATTAATCGGTAACTTAAAGTTGTGCGGCATATTTCAAAGCCAAGGTCATTTCTGTCATTTCCTTCCCTTCCTAGTTTTTTGTTTGTTTTAAATTATTTTTGTTTCATGTTTCAAGAAAAAAAAGTGTTTTATTTCCGTTATTTCATTTTAGGCATTTTCATGTTAAACATATTTCTCAGTATATATTTCAAACAAAAAGTGTTAATTTGATAAATTGTTCGCGGGCCAAAATGTGAACAGAGAAGAGCCTTAGTTTGAGCACCGTTGTTATAGGGTTTGTAGCAACATTTTTACAGGTACCCGAGCGAAATTTTACTACCCGGGTAATCGCACGGCAACAGGTACCCGAGACGGGTACCCGTTGACGGGCCTAATCATAATACTTGTGTTTGTCATTATTTTAAAAGATCATATAAAATCATAATGGAAATATATTAAATGATTAAGAAAACAAAGATTTTGGGCCCCCGGCCCCGAAGGAATGGAAATTAGGAGTTCAATTCCCTATAGTATTTTAATATGGGCTATCAAGTTTCTATGTACCAAGATTGTCCAAGATCCATTCTTTTTCTAAGTAGCTAACGCTTAAACGAATTTTTATATAGCTCATAAAATTAAAAAAAGACATTTTGGGCCCCCGGCCCGCCCATAAGAGTCAATATTCACATTATTTTTTGCTAGTTACCATCCCGGAAGGGTACTCAACAATCTCCTCAAGTTTCATGGCGATCGGATGTATACTTTAGTCAGCTATAAAAGACATGCATACATATATACATACTTTCATTTTTATATATATAGATGATAAATTCTTACCAACTCTATGCAAAATATGGCAGTAACAAAGCAAAATCATGAAATCTTACTTTTCAATAAAGGCCTCTCTATTGCCTTGCTTTTTTCATATGGATCCAACAAAGCCCAGGGATCAAAAGACTGAGAAATATAACAAAAATTTGGACACATTAAAAATCCAAGTCTGAAGTTTCTGTAATTGTTGACTATAACAGTTTGAATAAGTGCTGCCATTTTTTAAAAAAAAACAAGGCTATTTTTAAGAAAAATTAACATTTTGCACTAAAAGCTAACAAGTTGAATGAAACCCTTACCGGTTTAGAATTAGAAGTAATTGTAACTCTCTTTCTGTGAGATTTTCTTGGTGCCTGTGCAGTCTAAAATTAGTACATTTATATAAGTTACACTAAAATTATCAATTATTCATTCAATAAATCTAAGGAATTGTTTTACATAAAATTAAAATTTTAAAATAAACAAAAATGTTAAAAGCTGAAATTTATACTGAAATTTTTTTTTATTCCATACCTTTTCCTTCTGAGCTTGTTTACTTGTTTGAAGCTCTGAATTTTCTACATTTGAATTAAACACAAATTGTTTTAATAGGGATCCAAAAATTTTATTTATTGAATTGTGAAATAATATAAAATATGTGAAATCTTATAAAATAGCAATAGTGAAAATTTAAAAAAAAACTTTCTAACTTCAAGGACACAGTGACTAATATTTTATAAAGGCTGAAACAATGTAAATACCAAACTCATAAGCTATCTTGAAATTTTAAAAAGTCCTAACCAGGCAAATTGTCAAGCCACTCTGATTCAACACCATCATTATGATCCTCAGAACTAGGTATGACAAGACTGTCATCTCTACCATCATGAAGTTCAGCTTCGACTGTCATATAAAAGGCACAGCGATATACAAAAGTCAACAAAATTCTGTAGAGGTGTTTCTTTCAAATTTAACATTCACTACACAATAATTTTATACCATTGTCACAGCATTATTATAATGAAAGAAAAATATACTGCAATATTTTACTGATTATGAAAATATTGAGGTTGTGCCTATTTTAGTATGAAATAATGCTTTAGAATTACACTAGATATTTCAAAGAACAGATTTTAAAAAATAAATTTGAATCACAACTAGTTATTTTTTAAAGATGTCACATTTTCCAACCTAGCATCTCTAAAGATGGTATGTATGTTGTAATTTTATTGAGAAGAGCCACATCATTTTGATCCAACAAAATACTTCCATCTGTTGAAATGTAACCCAAAACAATGTTGAAATCACCGAGGTTTCCCACCATCTCTCCTTTTTTACTAAGGGCGATAGAAAATATTCAGTGAATTATATCAGTGAATATTGTGAACAAGAGAAAAATAAACATTTTAACAACACAAGTATGGGCATAATGGAGCATTTGTATATTTGTAAAAAATCACAAGCAAATGCAGATTAAAAATGCTATGGAGAAGTTGTAAAATATTTTAAAATATTTTCTTTACATTCTAGACATTGAACTATCCTTTTTAAAATAATGCCTAATTGTAAATTTTTAAAAAAGTTTAATTCAAAGCATTTCCTTATTTTGTAAGATCCCAACATATACAATATACAACAAACTTACTTATACAGGCAACTTTCTCCTTTTTCAGCTTCCTCAAGTGGAATTAATTGAGTGGGCATTTCTGGCATCAGCCGTACACCCTGATTTTACATATACTCAGTTTAACAAAGTTCGTTTAGCATATTTGTTTATGATTGTTAAAATGTATTAGATCTATTACCATTAATAGCCAGCTTTAGTATTAATTCTCATATTTTGGATGAACTAAAAGATTTATTCTCTAAAATGAGTTTAATAATCAAGTCATTTTGCATAATGATTTTTTAAATAAAAATATTGCTGTCAAATATCTTTTTAAAAATCATATCTCCTTTAAACTGGCATGCAGAAGGCAAGTACTTTACCCCAGCGGTTGTTTGATCTTGCTCTTTTGGGTAGCATACATCAGTCTCAGATATATCATCTAATGGAAGAAGCTGTAACATATAATATTGTTACTTTTTTATTGACATAAAAATACCTTGGGAAAAAAAATAATAATTTGTTGCTATTTTCTCATAAAAACTTGGAACTTCATACCTGCACATCAGCTTCTGTTTGTTCATCATCACCATCTTGATTACTATCTTCCCCCGTCTTTTTGGAGGTCTTCCTTCAAAATAAATGAATCCCAACATGATGGTTTTAAAACAAAGACAACAAAAACTGTATTGCACAGTGACTAATGTCATGGAAGTGAAAGTTAGTCAATTTTTATTAATGAAAATCCAAGTTAAGTGATATTTTAAAGAAATATTTGTGAGCAATTTTTATTTTATTTTATAAAATGTTGCCTTTAGGTTTGCTTTATAATTTGCTAATATGAAATTAAACTTTATCAGGCTGAGGTGTGATGTCAGTATTTTTCCTATGATTTTCTCTGAAATGAACATTGTAAGTTTCCAAAATAATAATTATTTTTGGATAAATAAGTCATGATCTTAGGATAAAAGATTACATTAACTATTTATCTATTAATAATGGATGATCTTGTAAATTAATATTTCTGTGATTTATACTTACTTTTTTTGTGTAACAAGATCAAGAACCTGATAAACTAATGAATGTAGATATTCTACCTGAAAGAAAATATGTAGCAAAAAAGTCTTTTTTTTTAGTGAGTGTCGTTTTAAGCTTCATAAAAAATTGACAGCATACATATTCTAGCTGATCAGAAGAAAATCATATTACAGTATAACCCAGTTAAGTCGACGGCTTTGGGTTATGCCAAATGGCGCCGAGATAACCGATGATCGAGTTAAACGAAAACCAATATGACGGCAAAATATTAACATGTGCTTGAAATTCTTTATGTACATGATAAGGTTGTTAACGGTTAACCGGTTAGCCATTGCGTCGGTATAAACTGATAACGCGGAGTTAATATTTTGTTGTGTTGCGACAGAACACCAGAACAAATAGGCAAGCCCCCGTGACATCAAAGCGTTTTCTTACTATTCCGGTCTATAAATAATATACAACTCATCACTATTACTTTAGTTCACCTGCGGCTGAGGAAAGATTTTTTTTTAAATTTTAATTTGCTTAGTTGCCGAGGCACTGTACGAGAGCTAACACACAGTGCGCGTATGATATGAACAAGGCCAAAGTCAAGGCCGCGACTGTTATTTGTACTATTTATATTACGAGAGTCATTAGAAAGACATAGCAAAGATACCGGGCGATTAATTGGTCCTCAAATATGAGTTCGGTCTTTTAGTGACAGTTTTCCTGCAAGTTAAAGCCATTTGACGTAAGATTACCACATTAATATCAAAACTGATATTTGCTTTAAAAAATGCGTACGGCTAGTGAAAGTTGTTTTTTTTTAACTCTCTTAGTTGACGAAGCCTAGTACGAGAACTAACACATAGTGCGGCGATGTTAAAATGTGAGCAATGTTAAAGCCGAGTGAAATGTTATTGAACTATTAATGGTTAGCTAGCATAACGTAACCAATCGTAAAACTTTTAAAGACGCGCACGAAAATACGGTAGTGAGATGGTGAGTGGCATCGATAAATAACATTTTCAAAAGCTGGCGATTGGCATAGTACCAGAAGTAAGTTAGTAACACAGCGCTGAGACCTGAACGCAAGCGGGCTGTGACGTCACCAGCAGACCTCGCAAGGCCAAAATTTGATGTGTGGCCTTGTTGGTTATAAAAAAATCGATAACTAACATTTTCAAATAGCTGGCGATTGGCATAGTACCAGAAGCAACACAGCGCTGAGAGCTGAATGCAAGTGGGCTGTGACGTCACCAGCAGACTTGGTGAGGCAAAATTTTATGCCTACCCTTGGTTATAAAAAATCATAACTAACATTTTCAAAAGCTGACGATTGGTCATGGAGATCGAGATAACCAACGCTAAGTGGCAAATTTGGCCCTCTTTTGTGCTTGTGTTATTAGGGTTCGGCGACTTAAAAGAATCAAATTAACCGATGAGAAAATGCTAAGACAAAGAGAGAACTTCGCGGTTCCAATAAAAAACGTTGACTTAACAGGGTCCACGAGTTAACCGAGCTCAAGTTAAGTGGGCTCTACTGTACATTTGAGTGAGTTTCGTAAAGATCACCTTTTTAGCATAAACACCTGCTGATCCCTGAATCAAAAGAGCAGCTTCAGAGAAATTCAAGACTGTGGCACCTTCATCAAATGTTATTTCAATTTTTTCAAGCTGTAAAAATAAATTAAAATGAGCTTTAAACTAATCAAAGTGATAAATAAAAGATTCCAAAATATTTGGTTTAAAAATTCATAGCTCTGATAAGTAAGCTACTTAAAATCTTATAATTATGAATAATGTTATAAATTACATCTTCCAAATATTCTTCCAAAAAATGTGATATGTCAACATCCCAGTTTTTAGCCAAATCTCGAATAGGCTGAAGAATGTGAGAATATCGTTCTTCCAAGCTTCCCTGTGATGAGTTCAAATTTTGTGACATTGTCTTATTTGTGGGATAGCATCCGATTAACAGAATATCCTGAAAATAATTAATAATTTATTGAATGAAATTGAAGTTAATGTCTTCTACTTAAAAAATGTCACATCTAATTCATTTGAATATCAACACAAAATAAATCACAACTGAATTGCAAGGCCCTTATTAGTAGTTAAGCCCCTTTAGCCATGTAAATAGAAAATTTTTCCAGTAATTCATTTATTTAATGCATTAAACTTATAGCTTAGCAGAGTTTCTCACTGCTCGTGCAGATATACGGATCTTCCATCGAGCGCTTCCCAGGGGAAAGCCCACCAAAAATGGAGTGTACTGTGAAATAAAATACCAGTACTTGACAGAAATCAGAGCCTATGGTCATGTATGAAGTGGAAGGATCTACAAAGGCTAGAGACCCTTAGCAACAAAGACTAATAGGCAACCACCAGGATGGATATACGAAGGGCTGTAAAAAAATACATTGTTAAGAATGAAAAATAATTGGATCAATTACAATCAGAAATAATTTATAATCCAAACTGCACTTTTGCCGATTAATGCTATTGATGAAAATAAGATACTAGAACTAATACTAATAATACTACTGACCACTTACAAACTAACTAGGTTAATTTTACTAATAAGTAAGTATACGTTTAAAATTAAGGATGTTGCTAATGTTACGGCTAGTCGTAACAATAGTCTAGCAGGAAAGGTTCCATGACAAAACGACAAGTTACAAAACGACAAGGTGACAAAACGACCAAGTCTCATAGAAACAACGTAGATTACTGTAGAACCCCCTAATGAAGTCCCCGCGACTAGGTCACTTTGAACATAGACTAAGGGTGTCAGACTCAATAGCTAAAAACTAAAAACACTCTTCAGTCAAAATCATTGGGTTTTTTTTCTTTTCGTTTTTCTATTTTGAACTATTTTTGTCAACTTGTTTTGTCACTTGTCATTTTGTCTGGTTAACCAAAAAACTAAGTCGCTATAATATCTTAACAAACTCTTCATAATATTTTATACGCATACATAATACGATATTAATAGATCTAGGCTTATTTATGTGTTATGTGTGTATTAATTCTAAGATCTAAATTTATTTACGTATATTTAATGAATGCATCCGCTTTTCAGAATAAGAAGTACAAAAATTACAATTACCAGCACACTCATTGTGGTTTTAAATAAAAAATATTTTTACAAAATTAAATTTTAAAAAGCCGCCGGGAGCGGGATTAGAAACATGTATCGGTTTTAACAGCAAACTATCGTCCATTTGACTATCACTTCACCTAGCGAAGCTCATGTCAGATTACGATTTTTTTAAATTATAACTGTTTGTCATTAAATGGACACCAATCAAGTTTTTTTTACCTTTAAAATTCATTAATCGGCTTACCTAGTAATCATGAAAAGCAAGCGTTATTCGCAAGGTTTTGGCAGTGCGGATAATGCCTAGCACTATTCGCATTCCCGCGCGGTTTTAATTGTGAGAATGATGCTGAACGATACAAAAATAATGAAATTGCCATTTTAACTGTCTTTCGAGTGGCTGGAATCCATAATTTTTATCAATTTTAGCCAGAACCTGAGAGAACCCGCATACCATTAAATGATTAATCATTAATTATTAATACCATAGACTTAGCTGTGATAAAACTAAAACTATTATTAACTGTTCCAGTACACTGAACTTGGTATTTTTTATTCTATATACATGTACATGTATTATGAAGTACCTTCATTAACTTTCATTAACTATTATTCTTGCTCAAAACTAGCGTCGTATCAACATAAATCCATAAAAGCTAATTTAAAGCATGCAAAAGCGTAAGAGGATATAATGGTATTGCATACAAATTTAAAAGTGAGAGTCAGTAACAGTGACTAACAGAATAGATAAGACAGGCAGACAGGCATGGGGGGAAAATAATAAAATTAAAATGTTTCTTGGAACGTGAGCCTGCTTGAGTGTTTGCAAGTACCCTCACTGCGGCTGTAACAAAAACAAAACAAACAAACAAAACACACACAAAAAATAAATCCTTACTTTACTGGGATTCGAACCACAAACAAATAATACAACTAAACGAAACTAACCACTAAACTGGAGAAGCTGATGAAAACACTTGAAATTTTAATTATAACTAATTATCGTTAAATGTAAACCAATCAAGTTTTATGACAGTGCTGCTTTAAAAATTCAGTAATCATGAAATTTTAATTAGTATTTGCATAGAAATTTAGAAATAACACATTTTAGCCTAAATCGACTGTTATTACCGACCATTATTTTGTCTAAGCCGGGCGCGTTTTTTTTTCCAATGTGACCAGCCACTAGAAGACACATGCGCCGACGAACCGTGCGGATAATGCTCGGCGGTATTCTTACTAACAAAATACATTGTAATCACTTCGATCATGAAATTTGATTATGAGAACTAATGTTTAGTACATGTATTAGTATAATCAAAGGTAATCCTGCAGTTTCTACACATATATTATTTCACAGCAAAATTTAATTTTCTCATCAGAACTTACATTTTTAATTTATTAAATGCATTATTTTATGTTGTATTTTAGCTATTACAGCGCTAATTTGTAATTTGTAAATTTCTAAGACTTTATTTCAGCCCTTGAAGCTACAAAATCAGAGTAAGATACATCCATTTTGTTTATCTAGCACCCTACTTGCCGGGTTGTCACAGTAAGATGCCAAATGAAATTTACTCACTTAAAACAAACAAAATAAGAATCAAACATCTAGTAACGAAATAAAAAATGAAATTGTCTTTAAAATATTTATTTATCTTCTAAGAACATTAAAATAGATGAATAATAGTACAGTGGGGCCCACTTAAGTCGACAGCCTCGGGGTATGAAAAATGGCGCCGAGATAACAGATCACCAAGTTAAACGAAAACCAATATGGCGGTAAAATATTAACATGCGCTTGAAATTTCTTTATAATTATATACATGATGTGCGTTAATTAGTGATGGGACGATTAATCGGAATCGTATCGGAATATCGGGACCCTATTTCTTCACTCTTTCCTAAGGTTGTTAAGACTGTTCGTTTTTAAGGACCGTTTAAGTTTAAATATAACCCTTTATTGCGTCAGCGCAGTTTTTTTCCCTAGTACATAACTACATGTATAAGGAATTCATCTAGTCCTGCCCGACACACCTCGTGCGCGTGCAGGTCCGCTGGTGACTTTCCTTACAAGCTACACAAATACATAACCCACGCCGTCCCCTCAGCTTACAATGGACTCAGAATTCCTTCGGTAACTTGAGTGCTAATCGGACTAACCAACAACAATGGTGTGGGAGATTGAGAGTGGGGGTGGGTAAACTGTCTGTAGTCTGTTATATTCTATATTTTTAAATCTGGGGAGCCTTGTTTACAGTAAGCACTCTATGATTTTTCGTCACATCACTAGCGTTAATAAATGAGAATGTACATTTACATGCACATGATTTTGGGGTTGTTTTTTTTTACACAAAGGCGTTGCCGTTATTTGTTTATCATGACCTATATATGACTCATAACAAAGCGAACTCTTCTCTATAAAAGTGTACAAAAATTAGGAACTCCTTTTGAACTTTTGAACCTTCAACTTTGATACATTTTAATTAATTCCAACCAATAGCTAAATGGCTTTTGCACAGGGCCACTTCTTATGAATGAAACAATGAGAACAAAGCAGTAGTAATAGAGTCAAAATGAGATTGAAGGATGAATGGTTGCCAATGACAACAAGTCTGCACATGGTACATTTTTTGATTCCATACGAAATGAAATGTTTTAGACATGCGATTCTGCGTGCATCTTTGCTATTGGAGCAATTACGTAATACTCGACATCACTTACGCGGCCGATTGCCGAGTATCTCCGAGTATACGAAAATCGGCCAATCCCGAGTAGCCAAACCGATCGGTTCAGCCCTATCGATAAGAACATTTTCAAAAGCTGGCGATTTAAGTTAGTAACACAGCGCTGTGAGCAAGCGGGCTGTGACGTCACCACCGAGGCAGAAATTTTATGCCTTCACTTGGTTATAAAAATTCACATCTAACAATTTCAAAAGCTGACGATTGGTCATGGGGATCGAGATAACCAACACTAAGTCAGGGTGTCCACCCAAATCTGGTCCAAAAAAATCCTACCAGCCACCAAAAAATCCTACCATCCAACCGACAAGTAAAAGTTATTATTCGGACAAGTAAAAGTATATATTCGACAAGTAAAAAATTTAACTTTCGGTATTGTATGTTAACATATTTTGTAAAAAATAACCTATATGGGTGTTCAAGGCTTTTATGTCTGATGATCCTATAAGGTAAGCTTGACCACAGTACTTGCACTTGAACTTTTCACGATTTTCACTTAGTTGTTCAAGCCACTCAGAGTAAGAAGTGTCTTTTAACCCGTCTGAATTAAAATAACATTTCCCCATGTTGATGGGATTGATAGTGTTTTTTGTAATAGTATACAAATTGTCAATATCTGGATAGTGAAGTAAGGAACAAAATTAAACTGACAAAAAGTAAACTAGTCTTAATACTTTAGTCAAGAATTTGCCTACTGCAGCCTACCCTAAAAAATGTTAGTTAACACACTTTAAATTGTAACCATTTAACTAGACTAGAATCTAGATTTCTATATGTTTAGCACATAATTTTCAACACTGAACAGGACTGATTTTTAATCTATTTAATCATAAAAAATAAGCTTTGATTTGAAACAGAATCTAGATCTAAACCTATTTAAATAGTTGCTTTAATAGTTGTGACTTTGGCATACCGTGACTGTTTAAGTATTTTAAAAGAAATTAACTGAACTAGATCTAGATTTTAGACGTGGCTAGGCTAAGCCTAAGGTTTTTTTGGTTTTTAATTTTCACAAAATACTAGATTAGAGAGATCTATTGACTTCAAGCAGACAAAATGGCGACTGCTGCTAAAGCAGCTAAACAATAAGCACAAAAATCGTAGTTAACACTGCTCCCATAATTTTTTTGGAGATATAACAAAATTAAATTAATAACTGGAATGAATCTTCATACTTTTCTTGACGTTTTATGACCGTTTTTAAGAAAATATGTTGATTTATAAAGTCAAAGTTTTGAATCGAATGGTCATTTTTTTTCTCTCTTCCCCTTACTTAGAATCTAGACTAGCTATTTTGCTGTCAAACATAGATCTATATCGCCTTAACTTAAAAGTATCCCCCATTAAAAACTTTTACAATACTTTAATAGTTGGGAATAGATATCTATTATTTACTCAGATCATGATATATTTTTAACCAAAATCCTAATATGAATATCTAAATCTAGTATATTACACTAATTACTATTACGCGGTTACTAGAGCTATACTATGGCTAAGCGTAAGTAATTTCACAATTTCTATCTGTTTCAATCACAGTGCACTTAATGTTTACAATGCCATCTTTAACGAGAATTATTTTGTTTAATATATGTAATTTGTTTGTATAAGTTTAGTTTTCGACTTTTATTTTAAAACACACATTTTAAAAAAAAATTACTATAGATATATACGATATGATATCGATATGGACAGGGGACTCTGTCATAGGTAAACAACAGTTTTTATACCGCTGCGAACTATTGTTATTTCCAAACCAAAACAATGTGCAACGTGAGCTTCGTCATTCATTTATTTATATCTTTTATCCGACCAAGGAACGTTTATCCTACTGAGATTTTGTTTATCCGACCGAGGATCGTTTATCCGACCAAAATCCGACTTATCCGACCACAAAATTTTTATCCGACTAAAATCCGACTTTCCGACTTCGGTGGACACCCTGCAAGTGGCAAATTTGGCACTCTTTTGTGCTCGAAATATTAGGGCTCAGCGACTTTAAAAAATCGAATTAACCGCTGAAAAAATGCAAAGACAAAGAGAGAATTTGGCGTTCCAAAAAAAAAGTCAACTTAATAGGGCTGGCGAGTTAACCGGGCTCGAGTTAAGTGGGCCCCACTGTAATACTTTTTTTTAAAAAATCTTCAGTCAGTAAATTTATTTTAGCATGGGTAAAAAACATCTGGCAAGCAGGGTGCTAGATAAACAAAATGGACTTATCGTGACCGTATTATGTATCATAGAGAGCTGAAAAAATGCCTTAGAAATTAATAAGACTTATAAATTAGCGCTGTAATAGCTAAAATACAACATAATAACGGAGTGATTATTCACACAGCTGTGGGCTGTGGGAATAATGTCTAGCGTTATTCACACAGTGACGCATGTGCATTGGTCATTGGTGTTTTATTGGTAAGTTATATTTAATATTTAAAAAAATTCCGTGTAACTTTCAGCATCCCTAGATGCGTGGTTAGGAGGCTACCCTTTAAATTACGATAGGCTGATCGAACCCCATTGTAGCCTCTTAGTTTTTCTTTAATTTGTTTATTTTTATTTATTATTATTTTTTTAAACCACAATGAGGGTGCTGGCAGTTTGTATTACATATTTTCCTCGTGCCTGTTTTATCTATTCTATTACAGACAGTCCCTCTTAAACAGTATTAGTATTATAGTCTTACGCTTTTGCATGCTTTAACTTTAGTTAACTTAAACTTAAATGGCTTTTGGAAAGAATAATAGTAATAGTTAGCCTACTATGAATTAGTACAGAGTTTGGACCAACTATAGTTAAATTCTGGTATGCAGGTCTGCTCAGGTTATTGCTAAAATTGATAAAAACATAACATTTCAGTCACTTGAAAACTTGACAGATGTCTAAAACGAGACTTTAATTATTTATTTATCCGATACCCCCACACCAATATATTATATCGTAGTGTTAACTTGCACGGTATCATCCCGTGTAAGTTTTTTTTTCTAAGTTACACGGTTTTTGCTCATGCGTAGAGACGGTTTTGTAGTCAGTTATTTATAAGTTTTTAAAATTCACTAAATGTACCGAACTTTCATGGACTCACGATTGCGAGTTGGACTGGTGAACGGAATGTTGAAGAACAGGCATGGGTTCGATTTTCGGTTGAGACTAATATTTTTTATTTTTTTTACAATTCTTAAAATTACCATTAAATTAGATCTTTTACTTTTAGGGTCAGGGTTAGAGTTTGTTTTCTATTTTTTACATTAAAATAGAAAAACAAACATATTGAAATCAATTTAAAATTCTTATTATAAATACTATTAAATTAGATCTTTTAGTTTTAGGGTCAAGGTTAGGGTTAGTTGTCTATTTTTTTTACATTAAAATAGAAAAACAAATACAGTAATACAGGGACTAAAACTAATTAAATCAATTTAACATTCTTATAATTACAATTATATTGTTTTGTAATTATTAGCTTTAGGGTCAGGGTTAGGTTTAGTTGTCTATTTTTTTACACTAACTTACTTACAGTACACGGGACCATACCGTGCAAGTTATTTTTTTATTAACTTACACGGTATCATACCCTGCAAGTTAACGGCACCATAATATCTCTATATATATAAGACGCATTTGTTGTCTGTCTGTTCCCTAATAACTCAAGATCCAGACAACCAAATAACGTGAAATTTGGTACACGTACACAAAATTATACCGGAAAGGTTATTAAACAGGTTTCGTTCCTTATATATAAGATACTGGGGCCCGGGGGCCCAAAATGTAGTTTTTCCCTATATGAGCTATATAAAATAAAAATTATTGAAAATTAAGACGTAAAATAATGACGCAAATTAATAAACATTTTGGTGTCGAGATTAACAAGAAGGCGATTATCGCCATAAAATAATTTTTTTGTTGTTGTTGCTTTGTTGTTTTTTGTTGTTGTTGTTTTGTTTTTGTTGTTGTTGCTGTTGTTGTTTTTGTTGTTGTTGCTGTTGTTGTTGCTGTTGTTGCTTTTGTGTTGTTTTTGCTGTTGTTGTCCACATCCCTTGCCCTGCGACGTCAATGTCCTTCATGTTGTTGTTGCTTTGTTGTTGTTGCTGTTGTTGTTGTAGTTGTTGTTTTGTTGTTGTTGCTGTTGTTGTTGTAGTTGTTGTTTTGTTGTTGTTGATTTTGTTGTTTTTGTTGTTGTTTTGTTTTTGTTGCTGTTGCTGTTTCTGTTGTTGTTTTTGTCGTTGCTGTTGTTGTTTTTGTTGCTGTTAAACCCGGGCGAAGCCGGGTACTTGCCCCTAGTATATCAATAAGCAGGCTCAAACTCAATGAATGCTATCGGGCCTGCTATGTACTATGACGACTATGTAAATAATTATTAGTAGGCCCTAATAGTAATAGTAATTAGTAATAGTAATAGGAAAATAAGTATTAAGTATAAATTATAACTATAAGTATAACTATTTAAAATTTACGAATTTAATACAATAGGTCAATAGGCATTCGTTATTAATACTTTAACTTTAAGCTTAAAGATCTATAGATTACTATGCTTCTAATTTAAAGTTAGCATAACTGAGTTACTAACTGTAACATTTCTTTTTGACTGTGGGAATAACGCTACCGCTGCCGCTAGGAATATTCCCACGCCCACGCCCACAGCTGTGTGAATAACGCTTGTCATAAAAGAAAACAAACACCAGGGTATGGGGACTTATAAAATGTATTGAATTAATGTTTGACATTTGAAACATTATTTATTTTGACTATTCTTACCTATATTTTGATTTGGTATCAAAATCATTACAGTTACGTTACTGTTTATATTTACAGGTGGCCATTTTTAACAAACGCGCTCTTAAATTTCTTAAATCTGCCATTGGATAACAAAATAACATATTTACTTGTACCGTTCATTTATTTTATCGTCAAAGACGAGTGTGAGAAATACCCGTTGAGGGATAAGCTGAATTTTTTAGTATGTGTTTTTTCAAAACAATGGTCTATTAAAATAGGTTACGTCTAATTTTGAATTTAATTAATCATTTCCAAAATTAGATCAACATTTTTCATTCTTTAACATCTATTTATTGTTTAATACATAATAAATACGTATACGAGTATACGCAAGATGGAGGCAATGGATGCGTTTTACTGGCCATATAACTATAACTAACTAAAAGTATTCGATAGTATTATTAATTACTATACTAAATTACTGGTATTTTATTTATAATTAAATTATGTTTACAACTAGTGTATCACCCGTCAAAAATGACGGAATTTTTCAAAATAAATATTTAAATACACATCAGATTTAAAAATAACGTAATACAGAACTTTCATTTATTGTATTTATTTTTATTTCATTCATTTATTATCATACTAGCGTATAGTATCACCCGTCAGAAATGACGCAAGTTTTCAAAATAAATACACATCAGATTAAAAAATAACGTAATACAGAACTTTCATTTAGTTTATTTATTTTTATTTGATTCATTTATTATCATATTTAACAATTTTATGCGAAACGTTCGAAAAGAGTTATATTTGGTGCAGTAATTTTTGGTGCGCACTATTGAACAAATCAGCATTACATCAAAGAAGCATTACATCCATTACGGGAATTATGTATGTTGAATTGAACAATATTATGCGGAACGTTCGTTAAGTGTTATTTTTGGTGCAGTAATTTGGTCGCTGCTTTCTAAAATTAGAAAAGAATTTCATTACAACAACACATACAGACGACGGGAACTATGTATATTGATTAAATTAAAATTTAAGAACAAAATAATTAAATTAGGGCTGGTACTGATTAAAAAAATGTGTTTGATTATCGGGAAAAAAATTAATAAATTTATTTCGATTAATTATAATTTTATAAGGCATATATAGATCATGTTTAGTTGCGACTCATTATTTCGCTAAATTGTTCAAGTCGCGGTAATTCCGTGGCGACCGTGGCTTCCAAATTGTGTGACGTAACACATCAAACTCGTTCTGCTATGCAAGAAATAAGGAAGAAAAGCCTTTTTGTTTAGGCATGCACGTCTAAGGTACCGTCCTTAAATGACGTCACGCACCTAGGAAAAAAAAAGTCACACTTTTGTGACGATGCGTGACGAGGGGGAGGGAGGGGGGTTGAAGAAATGTGACGTCACATCAAAAGGGTAACTTAAAATAAAACTTCCACTGAAATTTTTGGTCGCTTACAATTTATTTAATAACTTTTTTTTTAATTTTTTATTTGTATTTTATTATTTTATTTATTTTATATTTTTTTGAAATCAGTGCTTCTCAATGTGCTGGTCGGTAGTCCATCAGACGCTGGTTGGCGTAAGCTATCAAGACTCGAAAATTAAAGCTAATTATAATCCTTAAGTTTGAAAACCCCCAAGATAACGTATGAAATTGTTACCCTGCTTCATTTGATGTTGACATCAGAGCATTTGTGATGTAACCGCAGCTCCACTTGGTTCTCTCACGACAGGCGACTTTTTTGCCCATTACCCCAAAATACACAAGTTTATGTGTGCGTTACGCCCCCCCCCAACCCCGAGACTCTAGGTCCTGCTCACATGACTAGGGGATTTTTTTTGGGGGGAGCGTCGTTAGCCCCCCCCCCTCCCCCGAAAATACTACTGGTGAGTTTTACAACCATGACAAGTGTCTAAAAATGATCTGAATAGGATTGTTTGTGGATATTTTAAGTCAAAACGACACGGAATATCATTTTTCTTTAAAGGGCGTCTATTTGATAAAATTATAAACGTTTTAAATTTGATATAATTGTTCGATTGGTTTGTGGTCAAACGCCCCTGGCCATTCTAGATATAATGATAAATGAGCCCATTTAAAATAGTCAAGTATTCATTAACTTTATTGAATGCATCAAATTCTTGACATCGCAATTCGAGAGGAGCACAAAACAACTTCTTCTTAGCTCAGTTTTTAAGGCATTATTTTTAAATATCACAGAAAGGATACTTGATACAGTCAAGTCATGTGGATTAAGATTAGGCCTATTGTCACTCGTGTCAATATAAATGAAAGTAGGGTGGATTTAGGTGTCTTCGTATAGTACGTAGGTAAGAAATCTACATAGTTGTCAGAACCGGTTCAATAATGGGCATATGTTCCAAGCGTACACGTACACATGACGTATTGTAATATATCTAGTGGATTGTAGTGGATGTTATATGTCCCAAATGAGTCTGCATTACCCCCAAGAATTCCCTTTTGACCCCAGATTAGGTTATTTACCCCTGTTCGCCGACCTCTTTCTTACGGGATGCTCGTCAGTCAATTGACGGATTTTTTAAAAAATACAATTTAAAAATATTATTTTTAAATAATTTTGTTTCTAAGCAAAGACGTTAACCGTGATGATTAATAGTCAATGTTTAATTTGTATGCATTAAAATAAAATGTAATCTAAGGTTGTTAACACAGTTTGTTTTCTGAAGACCGGTTAAACGTTTTAAAAAACGCGGGTTACAATATTACAATGTAGACCTTCACTAAATAAATAATAAATACTTAAATGACAATAAAAGTGATTTGAAACATACTTATTTGCATATAGAAAATAAGGTGTTTTTTGTTGTTGTTTTTTTTTGTTGGGTGGGGGGGTCAAAGCTTTGTGACGTATTTTTATAGTGGGGGGGGGGTATAACTTTTTGTGACGAGGGGGGAGGGGGTAAAAAATCGGCCAAAATCTCGTGACGTCATTTATAGACGGCCCCTAAATACATAATAATAATATGAGGGGAAATTATGCAAGTAACAAAAAATTTAAATTATCAATAAATTGGAAATATATATATATATATATTCTTAAATTTTAATCGATCTCTCTAGGTCGAACTCAAACGGATCCCAAAAAAAAATAATAATCTTTTTACGGGGTTTTCGAGTTTGGGAAAATGGCGTAATAGGCGCAGATTAATCTAGTAAAATGTTGATAATAAGGGGGGGGGGTCATCTCGGCGAGAAGGCTTGAAACGAAAGAGAGGCGTCCGTCGATACGACGAGGACCACTCTAGTCATCCGAGGGTTGTCTGTGCGTGCGCAGATGGCTGATTAGGCCGATCCATGCACGGAAGGTTCGGGAACAGAAGGGAGGAGTGGGACATCTCCTGGAGGGTTGACAGCATGGGCCTTTCGGGCTTGCCTCTTCTTTTCTGCGGCGGTGATCCGGTTTGCCTCGCATGACCTGGCACCTTCGTGGATAGAAGAGCGCCAGGTGGATCGGTCCATTGCAGCTCGTTCCCACGTGTCTGGATTGATGGCAAACGCTTTCATTAAGGCTTTCAGTGTGTCTTTGAAGCGTTTCTCTTTGCCCACCGTGGGACCGCTGGCCATACTGGAGCTCACCATAGAAGATTCTCTTTGGCAGTCTCTCGTCTGGCATTCGGACAACGTGCCCTGCCCAGCGAAACTGGGTCTGCATCAGGAGGGTGAAGATGCTGGGGAGACCTGCCTTGGTCAGTACCACTGTGTCTGGAATTTTGTTCTGCCACTTTATGCCGAGAATCTTCCTGAGGCTTGTTATATGTAAGTGGTTAAGCTTTCTTGCATGGCGCTGATAAACAGTCCAAGTTTCACAAGCATATAGCAGTGTGGGGAGCACCACTGCCCTGTACACTTTCAGCTTGGTCTGGATGGTAACGCCTCTTCTGTTCAGACATTTGGGTACAACCTGCCGAAAGTGGAGCTGGCTCTGGCAATTCTGACGTTCACTTCGTCATCGATGGTGACATTTTGAGACAGTGTGCTGACTAGGTATGTGAACCGCTGCACTGTGTTGAGTCTCTGGCCGTTGACAGTGATGTTGGGCTCTACGTAGGGCCTTCCAGGCGCGGGCTGATGGAGGACCTCAGTCTTCTTAGTGTTGATTGTCAGACCAAAGTTTGTGCAGGCGCTGGAGAACAGGTTTACACTGCGTTGCATGTCGGCTTCCGAGACAGCGTTGAGGGCACAGTCATCAGCAAACAGCAGGTCTCTGATGATGTCTGTCATAACCTTGGTTTTTGCCTGGAGCCTCCGAAGGTTGAACAGCTTGCCATCTGTGCGGTACTTCAGGTTGACACCAACATCCTCCTCTCTGAAGGTCTCTGTCAGCATTGCGGAAAACATGAGGCTAAACAGTGTTGGTGCCAGAACGCAGCCTTGCTTGACCTCGTTTGTGACTGGGAAAGGATCAGAAAACTCCCCGCTGTCCTGGACTCTGGCCTGCATGACCTCATGGAATTGTTGCACCAAGACGATGAATTTCCTTGGGCAACCGTACTTGGCCATGATCTTCCACAGACCCTCTCTGCCAACAGTGTCAAAAGCCTTGGTCAGGTCGACATAGGTGGAGAACAGGTCGAAGTTCTGCTCCTGACATTTCTCTTGCAGCTGCCTGGCAGCGAACACCATGTCGATGAGGAACGCTAAGGGCATGACAAGACATACAGGACATCATGGCCATCCACTGCACCCGTCTCCATCACCAGCCGTCTCGACTTAGTCCTGCCGCTGGATAAGATGGCCTCGGGCGAGAGAGTGAGATCGACGAACTGCACAACTCCTTCTCACTCAAATCCAAGTCACCGCGCAAGTCACTTTTGACATACCGATACCACTGAGAAAGCCCCCCCCCCACACACACACTTTCTCTCTCCACAGTGGGATGGGGGGGGAGTAAGATGTTTCTTCTCAAAAAGAGGTACAGCATGCAGCAAAGGTACGCGGGTAAGTTACCCTTCTTCCAGCCACTCATTTTTCTTGTCTAGGTCATTTTTGGTCTCAAAATAGACGTTTGCGTGGCTCTACGGAACACGTGTTCTGAAATGTCGCCCCAGAATAATAACCCGAAACGCCTAGGAAAAATCGACTAAGGGAGGCTGGAAGCAACAAAAACTTCGAGTTAAGGAGATCTAAAATGAAGGAGGTCTTATGGAATTTGGCCGGTACCTACAAATTAATTCGATATAGGGAGGTTTTCGACTTATGGTAGTTTGACTTAGCGAGGTCCCACTGTAATAACAATTTCATAATTTGTTATAGTTAAACCTTATTTGTTTCCTTTTAAACGCTTTCGAACATTTATGATTCCTTGACCTCGCCTTTTAATCGAATCAATTTGTTTTATTATATTCACTTTGGGAATAAAGATTTTTAAAAATTTATTATATAAAAATTATGCACAAAGGTTTTGTTTCTGTTGTTTCCTCAAACATTGTACATGTTCATTTGCAGGCGACAACTGCATAGGCCTTTTTATTTAAAAAAAAAGAAACATGTTATGGCACCTTTCCATTAAAAAAATCTACCTAAATATATGCTGATCTTATCTTATCTTATCTTATATGTTTACAGACGCTCCTTCTATACAGAAGATTATTGCGTCCTACGCTTATCTGTGGTTTGTGTTTAGTCCTGCATTTTTATTAGAGATTTAAATGTTGATAAAGTGTTGGTTTTCCTGGTTTCTTCAGGCAACGCATTTCACGCTCGAATTCCGGACGGGAAGAACAAAAATTTGTAAGAGTTTGTTCTTGCATACGGAATAAGAAAGGTGTTTTTTATCCCTATGTCTATCTGAGGGTTGTATTAAGTTATCTTTGTGTTGTATTTCCAAATTAGAATTAATTGCTTTATGTATGATTACTACTTTACTCTTGGTTCTTCTATCTTCTAGTGTTTCAAGGTTTAATGATTTAACTAATGGTGTTATTCTTGTCAGTTTAGAATATTCTCCAGTAATGAATCTGGCAGCTCTTTTTTGAATTTGTTCTAGTAGTATCAATGTTTTCTTTGGTGGATGGGTCCCATACAGAAGATGCATATTCTAGTACAGGTCTCACCAAAGTGAGGTAGCATTTTAGTTTTATATCTCTATTACATTTGTTAAAGTTCCTTTTTATAAAGCCTAAGGTTTTATTTGATTTTTTAATAACTTCATTGACATGGGGATTCCATGATAGTTTCTCATTTATTAAGACTCCTAAGTATTTTGCATCTTTAGTTTGGGTCAGTTCTTTTCCATGAATGTAATATTTTGAATTTATTTGTTTCTTTTTCTTTGTTACTCTTAACAGATGACACTTTTCTGGGTGGAAAGACATACTCCAGTTAGTTTCCCATTTTATCAATTCATCTAAGTCTTTTTGTAAAACTTTGCTATCTTGTTCTGATTTAATTGTTCTATAGATTATACAATCATCAGCAAATAACCTAACTTTTGTACCTGTTGAGATGTCGTTGGGTATATCATTTATATAAATCAAAAAGAGTAAGGGACCTAGCACAGTTCCTTGTGGAACTCATGAGTTAACCTTTATTGGTGCAGATTTAGATCCATTTATTATTACAGTTTGCTCCCTACCCAAAGAGAAGTCTTGGATCCAGTGATATAAGGGAGCTGAGATTCCAAAGTAGTTAAGTTTTTTTTAAGTAAACTAAGGCGGTGAACTTTGTCAAATGCTTTTGAGAAGTCTAGTAATATTGTTTCTTTTTTATCATTATTGTCTAAGCTTTTTGATAGATCATCTATTAAACCTGTTAATTGTGTTTCACATGATCTATTTTACATAAAGCTGTGTTGATGTGGGCATATGGCATTATATTTGTCTAGGGGTTTAACTATTCTACTATTTATTGTGTGTTCAAGTAATTTACAGGTGATACTAGTAATTGATACTGGTCGGTAATTACCAGGGTCTGATTTATCACCTTTCTTAAAGAGTGGATTTACGTTAGCTAATTTCCAATCCGTGGGCGCTTTACCCTGGTTTAGAGAGGCTTGAAAAAAAACTACAAGGATTGGTGACAGTTCATTGCTTAGTTCTTTTAATAAAAGTTTTACTTAAATATTTGATTGCTTTCAATTTATTTAATGACATTTTACTTGTTTTCACGCGTGTTACGATATTAGATTGAATCCTTACATTTAATAATACTTAACTGACAAAAAAGTGATTTGAAACATGCTCATTTTCAAATAGAAAATACGGCTTTTTTGGAGGGGGGGGGGTGCGCAAAGCTTTGTGACGTCATATTGGAGGGGGATCTAAGTTTTTGTGACCACGTGTGACCAAGGGTAAGGGGGGTGAAAATCGGCAAAGAATCGCGTAACGTCATTTTTTGGACGGCCCCAAAATAAAATTATGAAAAATAATAGAAAATTATTATTTTTATTTTTAAAAAAACATTAAAAATGTATAATCATACTCCAATTTAGTCTTGGTGTTAGTAAATGTTAAAATGTCATTTTAAAATTAATTCTGTACATATAACAAATCAATTCATTTATGTTTTTGTGTTATATTGATAGTGAACTTGATGTTTTAAGACATTTTAATTCCTATTTTAAAATGGAGAAGGGGGAAAAATAGAAAAAAAGAAAAGGAAAGTTGATAACGAAGCGCGACGCTACGGGGAAAATTGGAAAAATTAGTTTTTTTTTAATTGAACAACATAATAAGTGTATGTGTTTGATTTGTTTGGAATGTGTGGCTGTTTTCAGGGAATTCACTATCAAGGGGCACTATCAGACCGAACATGTAACTATGACAAGCTGATTGAAACTGAACAAACTGAGAAGTTGAAGTGGAAGCTGGATTAACCTTACAGCAAAGCTTATTTTCAAGAATTGGTCAGGCAAATGAAAATTCCTCAAAGGCAAGTTATGAGGTGGCAACACTGGTAACAAAACAGAGCAAATCATTTACTGATGGTGGGTTTGTATAAGAATTCTTGTTGAAAATTGTTGAAAATATCTGTCCAGAGAAAAAAGCAGGATTCACGCAACACTGTGGCTCGCAGAGTTGAAGAAAT
The DNA here is from genome assembly GCA_944989445.1 of Ampullaceana balthica. NCBI lineage: Eukaryota > Metazoa > Mollusca > Gastropoda > Lymnaeidae > Ampullaceana > Ampullaceana balthica. The sequence continues at coordinate 1,211,482 of CALYLW010000358.1, forward strand.
CTCCTCCGACATTTGGGGCCGTGAGCCGTCCATAAAGTACGTCACGCTATTTTGACCATTTTTGACCCCCATCTCCCCCCTGTCACAAATCTCGGGACCCCCACCAAATACTTAAAATAGGCCTACACTTCACTATTAAACTGTATTAAAACATAAAATTTTCACTTAAAAGTAGGGATGTACTGGATTCAAAAATTTTTAATCCGGCCGGAGCTGAATTTGGCCGGATTTATGAAGTGAAATCCGGCTGGAGTCAAAATAAAATGTGTTAAAATGGCCGGATTCAGGATTTGCTGGACCCATTATGAATATATATTTAAATTAGGGATCTACCGGCCTGCCGGATTTATGAAGTGAAATCCTGCTGGAGCCAAAGACGGAGCCGGATTTTTTTAAAAAGCCGGATTCCAGATTTGCTGGAGCCGAAATCCCGTACACCCCCACTTAAAAGAACTATGAGATTATTAAAATGACTTTAATAGTTGAATAGTTAAGTGTCACCAGTTGTCATAGTTATTCAATGACATAGTAACTCAATCTCGATCGAATTTGAAAACAAAAATTACAAAAATTAGACTTGACAATTACATAATACACATCATTTATCTGCTACCTTTTCATTTACTAATGTTGAGGTCAAGTTTTAGATTATGCATTCTATTGACACAGGATAAGAAGTAGATTAGTGAAACTTGACCTCAACCAGTGATTAAAATAATGAAAGGAAACCATTTGAATACAAAAAAAGACTAGATTAACAAATTATGTGACCAACTCATGTGCTATATTGAATCTTTTTATTATGGTCCTATGAATTATGTTTTATTCAAAAATATCCACTGGACATCACCTTACAGCGGTGAAGTGAATTGTTCATTCTTAGTTACGACTGTCACGGTCACATGTTGTGTTGTGGGGATGACTAAGCATAAATGGGGCGAGCGTGGGTCAACGGGCTATGAACACCTGTTCACGTGGAAACGGGGGGGGGGTGAACTCAAGGTACGTGGGAGCTGTAATCAGGGAACATGACAACGGTAAAAAAGGACACATGGTGAATGACCCAGGGTCCAGCCAAAATCGGTCGGACAAGACGGGGGCTATAATAAGAGTGACATTGTGTGTCGCGGGTAGAGAGTTGGAGTTGCCGAGTGACAGGCAGGTTGAAGACTGAACGAGAGGGTTACGATAGCGATGGGAGTTTTTTTTACCGTAGTCCGATACGGTCAAGCTGTGCCGAGGACGATTGAATGTGAAGAGTAAAAGGCTGTGTGGACTCTGGATGGCATGAAGATCTACTATAAAGTTTGCCAATTGTACTTTGCCATACATGTGGAGATTTGGTGTCAATAAACGTACTTTGAACTAAAACCAGCGTTGTTGATTCATTTACCCGTCCAGTGTGGTAAATATCTTTGGCCAAGGGGGGACCTCAAACCCTAGACAACGACTCCGCCACAACGACTGACAACAATCTTTCACCATCATCGTTCCTGGAAGGATAATTGCAGACAGATCAACTAGTCCTCATCTAGCCACTAACAGCCTCTGTATGTGCATTTTCTCCTCTGGCAATAACTGCCATGGGCTCTCTTTGCCTTCTAGAGGCGATTCTCAAAGGACGGATGCATTTTATCTGAGTTGATTCTTGAACAGTTTGGATAGGCACATTCTCCTGAGCCCGAGCTCTTTGTTGTCCTGTATTTTGCTTCAACATTGTTTGTGAGGCAAAATATAAGTGACACACTTTGGAAAGTCGATCAAATAAGCTGGTAATCATATGTTGTACTTAAAAAAACTCCTGTTGATCTTGGCATATTTGAGAGTTTTTGCTACAAACAATGAAGGGAATTTATGAGAATCTGCATCTGCTCTTTCTGAAGCTTTGAGTCCATCAATTGTTTAGTTGATTGGGATTAGAGGAGGAAAGAATCTTGAAATTAAAACGTTGAAATATAAGCTTCGTACTTTGTCGCAAAATTTTATGTCCTGATATTTCACAATTTGAGTGAAATATTGACTGGTGCGAAGATGATTGTCAAACCATTCCTGATCCTTCGATATCAGCCCTGCTGCATCCAATTGAGATTTATGAACAACACATTCAGGAGATACGCATTCCATGCTATTTTGACATAAAACTAATTCTAATGTTTCAGAAAATTTTTGAAAATTATTTTTAAAGCTATTTAAATTCTACTAAAAAAATATAAATAAATAAGGAAAAAAAATAATTTAAAAACATTAATGTGTGACATCATACATGGCCTGACCCCCCCTCCCCCCTGTCACAAATTGTCACACTTTCTTACACCCCCTCCCCCCTCGGAGCGTGACGTACTTTATGGACGGCCCCTTTAGAGACAATTAGAGGCAAAAGCAGAAATTTTCTTTTTCGATAGCCTGTGACTAGACAGAAACCATAGATAAACGTAGGACGCAATCTTCTGTATAGTAGGAGCGTCTGTAACAGATAAGATAAGATAAATCACTGATGTATCTGAAACTACCCAACTTCTTATTATTTTTTAAATCCTTTATATTAACTCGTGGTGTCTGCGGCCGACCGACCGACCGCCCTTGTCGCCAAAACTTTTGATCGATTTTTAACCCACTTGCTCGCAAGATAGCTAGCTGAAATTTTGCAGGCAGTTTTGTACCGATGATAAAAACAATGTATCAAAATTTCAGATCGATCGCATGTACCGTAATTAAATTATTGATTTTTTAGATTATTTTATTTATTCCTATGTATCATGCTATTTTTTGAGATAGAGCGTCGCGGTGCGTATTATATTGAACAACCTTTCTGTCACGCAATAAGGTGCGTATTTTATTGACAGCACTTTTTATAAACATATTCCTGATCGGTGCGCATTATATTAAACACGTTTTACGACACAACTGCAATTTTTGTATTTTTGGATGGTCTTGCGCTGCGTGTTATAATGAACATTCTTTTAATTACTTCTTGTACATAAAGGATTTATAGTCAAAAACTTGGTTTTTTACGGGTTTTTCTTATTTAGAGGAATTAATGATGGCATGTGTGTGAATTAAGAATTACTTGACTTTCAGATTAAAACAAAGGAAAATATTTATTTGCTTCGTTTGTTCTGCTGTCAATGACATTAAACTACCATTGAAAAATATTCTGGAATTATCACTGATAGTGCCCCTGCCATGATTGGTAAGCATAGAGGTCTAGCAACACTTGTCTGTAACAAAGTCAGCGAAGAGGGTGGCAAAGCTTTTAAACTTCACTGTATCATTCACCAACAAGTTCTTTGGGCTAAACAGCTTAGACGTAATCATGTCATTAAGCCAGGGATAAAATCTATAAACTCTATTCACTATTTAGCCCTGTTTAACCGCCAGTTTCAGCAGATTTTTCTTGACATCCATGGAGAATACAGAGATGTGTATCACAATGATGTACAACGGCTTAGTCGGGGGATAGCACTTCAGCGCTTCTACGCACTTAGAAAATTGGGCAATTCATGGAAGATAAGGAACAACCAATTCCAGAACTATCTGATATTGCTTGGCTGGCAGATTTTGCATTTTTAGTTTATATGACAAAACATCTAAACGTTCTTAACACATGTCTTTAAGGGCGCAATCAGGGCCGCCGCTGGGGGTGAATCCAGGAATGTATTCAGGGGCCTCAACGGAAGGGGGGCCCCGTCAGCCACGCTTGATTCTTTTAATGCTGATGCTGTGTGCGTATATTTATATTCGGACAATTATTCAAGTTACTTGTAACAAAAAAGATTTTAAAATTTAGCTTACAGTGAAAATTGAAGGAAAACTTTTCTGCACAAGGAACGGTTCGCTTAAAGGTGTTCCTGGGAATTTCGTGTTATAGTTATTCTTCACAGTTTTCTAAAAAATATTATAATTTAGTCATCAAAAACGTCACATATATAATATGTCTTCCAGTGACTCTCACTTATTTAAATGGCACCGATCGAATTTTCTTCGTTGTATTCATGGGGTTCCCGTTAAGATTCTCAATCATTTTTCAATCTCTAAACATCGAAATAATTCAAAATAAACTATTAAAAAAATTTGCAACATATTGTACAAATAAAAAAGATGATTACAAATTTTTAAAATTTCATTGGAGAATATTAATAAATGTACCGCTACTTCAAAAAGATTTTTTAAAAATTAATTTTAATATGACTACGACAATTTAGGACTTTACTTTGGCAATAATGATGAAAATTGATTTTGATTTACACTGCTACTTCTAGCACTGTTAACAGTAATAATAAATTGGATTAGTATATTTATTCTAAACCAAACTTAATACTAAATACTTAATAAATCGTTAATTTCGATTAAAGCCAAAACATAAAATGTATGATTTCATAAGTAACACTTACAAACGTTCTTGTTGAAAATCTAAATAACATTGGAATGTCATCTTTAAACCAATTACGAAAAAAGACAAGTGTATTGACACTATTTGGTTCAAGTGTTGAGCGGGTCTAATTGACAATAAAAAAATTTGTTATAACCAGCCGAGCTGAAAAATCATTCACATGGAACTGAGGTAACTGGTATGCACAAAACGGTCTTGGCAACGAATGACATTATCGGATATCGGTTTTCATTAAGTTTCCACCATTGTAGAGGTTTATTGGATTACGGAACTTTGATCTCCATTTTGTAACGCAGTAATTCATCAGAAGAGCTGTCGTCATTTTCTGTCTCTGAGTCAGACTCCATTACTACCATTAGCTTAATACGCTTTTCATTTGGTTTGATAAGTAGGCGAAGTGTTAGAACCATGGTAGGCAAACTTTATCAACATTTTGAACATTCCCGTCAGTCAATAGTTTAAAACCAACATTTTCGTGTAATCGTCCGGAAATTTGTTATTATTTATCGGCCGCGATTCTTTATTTTTATTTTTACTGTTTGACTTTTATAATTTGTAAGTAATGGGTCACTTAATCATTAAAAAGTAATTTATTCGTTAAAATTTTTAACGATAAATCGAGAAATTAATCGTTAAATTCCGCAGCCCTAATATAAAAAATTTAGTGAGCCTCAAACCAATCTGCACTTGTAGGTTCTCTCTTGCCGAATGCCGCAATAGCTGAGCAATATATGGTGTTCCGCAGATGTGGCCATTTGAACTCAATAGTGTCTACTTGTGGCATTTGTACAAGAGCTTCTTGTAGTCTCTGGGTGTACTCTGTTGTTCTCTCTGGATTCTTGGTGGAACAGATGCCTATGCATGGTTTGAGCTTGTTTTTGTTGCGGTACAATTTCTTTGGCAGTAATCTTACCTTGCTAGCCACTAAGGAATGAATTGTGTCACAGTCTGCACTGTGGTAGCTGCATGTGAGGAGAATACTGGCCAAATGTGTGCGTCTTGTGATGATGAGATCTAGTTGGTGCCAGTGTTTAGAGCGGGGATGCCTCCATGACACTTGGTGGATTGCTTTGCAGTTGAAGAAAGTATTTGTTACACATAGTCAATGTAAACATCACATCTCTAGTAATCTCTGCCCATTTTCATTTATTCTGCCTCTTCCAAAATAACCGAGGCAAGTTGGCCAAGCCATGTGATCACTTCCAACTCTTGAATTGAAGTCACCAAGGAGATAGATTGCTTCGTTGGTGGGTATGCTGGCTAGTGTTTGATTAAGATCTTCATAGAACTGGTCTTTTGCTTCTGAGCTCGAGGATAGGGTTGGAGCATAAGCACTGATGATGTTAGCTAATCCTGAGGGTTTTGATAGACGTGTTGTTAGTATTATGTTAGTGCTCTTTGTTGGGGGTTCTATTGAGGAGCAGATTCCATTTTTATGGCAAAACCAACGCCATGTTGCCTTGGTGTGTCCATTGGTCCACCCTGCCAGAAGAAAGTGTAGTTGCGTTCTTTTATGGTACCACTATCTTGGAGTCTAGTCTCCTGGTGGCAGGCCATGTCGATATTTAGTCTACCTAGCTCTCTGTCAATGATGGCTGTCTTCCTGGCATCATTAATAAGCTGCAGGTCGGCAGTAATGCCTGAACACATAGTCCTAACTTTCCAGCTTCTAAGAAAGTTGTTACTTATCCCCACGTATGAATAATTTATTATGAAGTTATCATTATTTGCCAAACAGATCAAAATCGACACAAGTCTGGTTCACAAAAGCGATGGGAAAAGAAACACAGGGAGAAACAGGAAAAAGAATTGAAAACCAAAAATGTAATTGCCCCATTTTTTAAACACAGCGATGCTCCTTAACTTAATATCTCTGCTAAATCTGAAAATGTTTCCTTACATCAACATCCCGCCAGGAATTTCCACGTGAAGATTTGCGGCTCGCATACAAAGAACACGGTTGTGCAACTATCAGATCTGAAAACGAACCATCTGCAACTCCAACTGAAGTCGAGACAGTAGAACTATCAGCGAAGTTAGGATTAGGAGAGGCAAATGATAATGTTGATGATTTTGTCGAACATGAAAACGAATTTCGCAAATACAGCCGTCCTGGGCGATGGCCAAATCACTTACAAGACCGGGACAGACAGTGTATCGTGTTATGCAAGTTAAAAACTGAAAGTCAGTTAATAGACATGATAAAAAATGTCTTCAGATTACACTGGCAAAATGTTTTCCAAAAGTCTGTTACACTCTCAGTTGTATTGATATAATTGCACCGGTTCACAAGTAACCCGTTGCATAGGCCTAACTCATTAATGTATAATTTCAATCCCGCCATCCCCTTTCGCTGGTTTTCCTACTTGCAGTCAAACATTTATTTGCGAGAAGGTTCAACTCAAAAAGAATGGTATTGGTATTCATAAATGCAGCCAGCATTGTCGTTGACGGATAAGCTACATTTCGGTCATTTTGTAATAATAGTAATATGTACATATTTTAAGGTAGTTGGAATGTGTGGGCCTGGGAAAAGGCATCAGGCACGAGGTGCAGTCCAGAGAAGCCCACACGTACCAAGTTGCCAGGGGCCCAAACATTTCTGGCGGCGGCCCTGGGCCGCAATGCAGTGGTATGCCAATTATATTCACATATCAAGGCCTTTGGGAACACGCTGCTGCTTTTTCAAAGGCAACTGTCTCCAATACAGCCTCATCCCATTAATTTCCCCTCACTACAGGAAATCATGACAAGTTTTCCTGAAAGAAGATTCAATGAGCAAATGCAGAAATATGCTGCAGATATCACAAGTGAATATAATGGGGGTGAGACTGCAGTCAGGCTTATAGATTGCTAAATGGATAACATGGAAACAGGGTATGAGTTATCCTGACAGGACTTAACAAAACAGTGAACGCACGCACGCACGCACGCACGCACACACACACACACACACACACACACACACACACACACACACACACTCACTCACTCTATCATTTTTTTGTATATAAAGAAGAAGAAATTTAGGGATTCTGTGCCCATCCCGTGCAAGGTACAATGAATCTTTGCGCTCTGTGTCGCCGCTCTTATGTCTGCGTTTTATCAGGGCACTTTTATGTAGGCACTCTTTTGTTGTGCGCGATTTTGATGGGTCACTATGTTGGCAAGCTGATATACTTTACTGTTTTATTTACGCTTTTTCCTATTTCGTTTTTGTGTTCCTAAATTTAATTGATATCTCATCAACGACGGGATTCGAAAGTGTCTTCTGGTGACGTTATCGTTATTATTCCAAGAGTGTTACTTGTGTCAAAAGCAGCTACAAAGTAAGTTTAAATTATTTAATTAATTTTTATGCTTTAAATTTGAAATAAATACTTAGACTTATAGCGTCAATGAAATTCACATGATAAGGGGAAAAAAAATTAAACACCATGAATGACTTCCAATAAACAGCTATTTGTGATTATACTGATACGGCTAATAGATAATTTTTATGAAGATTAAATATGTTATAAAAGTAAAATAATATATTTTCACATTTACTATTTGACCTTTATGATGTTTAATGTTCCGGGTTACAGATCGGTTACTTGAACCCTTATATTAAACCCACTAATTAGAAAAATGAGTTCGAAACAGCCATCGTTAAAAAGTTTTCTTGGTAAAAGGAAAAGCCCCAGTGAAGAGAGCTGATCTGTTCTAGTCATTCGATGGTTATATGTCATGACACCTAAACTGGTCCTTTTGTGTCGGCATCTGCACAGATGGAGATGCTGTCATGACCGGACGACTGTCTGGTTTAAACAGCTCGGATTAAGCAGGTTACACCTGAGTATGAATCTACGCATTGTATCATTCACAGGGAAATGTTGGCAAGCCGAAAAATGTCACCATAATTTAACAGTGTATTGATTTATGTCGTTAAAGTTATTAACCACATCGAGGCACACGCCCTTAACTCACGCCTGTTTGAGCAGCTTTGTGAGGAGATGTACGCAGAGCACAGATGCCTCTTTTTGTACAGAGAAATAAGATGGTCGTCCAGAAGAAAATCGCTAAACAGAGTATTTGAATTACGAGAGCCATTGCAAAGATTTCTCTCATAAAAGAAGTCACCGCGGGCAGCACATTTCAGTGACAAGGTATGGGTCGCAAAACTTGCCTACCTGTGTGACATATTCAGCCAGCTCAATGAACTCAATCTGTCTCTTCAGGGGAAAATGACAACTGTTTTCAAGTTGGCTGACGAAGTAACTGAATTTAACGCCAAACTGGAGTTGTGGGAATGGTGCGTGAACAAAGGCATTTTGGATATATTTCAAAGATTAGCGGGGATTCTAGGCGAGTCTGAGTATAACTGTTTTACTTATATATATAATCTCTGTAGGCGTTTTCTCAATACATAACCTTGCATCCAATAATCCTCTGAAGAATTGGTTTCAATAAAACAACTTTAATATCTACACTATGCACATAACATATATAATCTGAGGTTATACAACGTAGAGTCCTCAGACACACGTTCCACCATTACACACACAGAACTTCTCTGACTCTCTCCTAATAATCTCGAACCTTCTACCCACATTTCTTCCCACGCTTTCACTCACGTGACCTCTCCGTCATCCAACTCGTGATTCACACGTGACACTGAGCCTGAACACTCTTTGTCACATTTGGTGCACGATGACCTGTCTTTGCTTTTAAAAGTCTTTGAGCGCTACTTCCCAACAACAAGGGACCCAAGAACTGGTAGGGAAAGGATTCGTGACCCATTTGTCAACAAACCAGGCGAATCTAGCATTACTGTGCAAGAAGAAATGTAACAGCTCGAGATTGCAAATGACGGTGGCCTTAAAACTACTTTCGAGAAAGCAACTCGTGCAGTCTTCTGGATTAAAGCCATGGCGGAATATCCTGAGATTGCCTCCAAAGCAATTAAATCCCTATTGCCATTTCCGAAATCCTATCTGTGTGAAGCGGGGTTTTCTGCCGTGACAGCAACGAAGACAAAACAACGCACTAAAATTGACATACGCAGCACACTTCGGGTGTCATTGTCTCCCATTACCCCCAGATAGAACCGTCTCGTTGCAGAGAAACGAGCTCAGGGTTCTCATTCATTTAACATTCTAGTAAATTAAAATATTAAATATTGTTTTATTCACTGTTTGTGTAACTGTATTTTATTTTGAAGGCATGTTTAATTACAATTAAATTAAAACTATAAAATCAAAACAATCTTAAATACCTGTATAAACAATCAACGCAACCACAAATCCTACCCCCCCACATCCCCCACCCACCCATAACCCCCCCCCCAGGTTAGTGGGTTGCGGTAAAATTATCAAACTTTTAGTGGTCCGCCGCGTTAAAAAGGTTGGGGACCACTGCTATAGGGCACTGAACTCCTAATGTCATTCCCTCGGAGCTGGGGGCCCCAAAAGTCTTTTTTTTTACTGCACGTTAATAATTGTATTCCCTATTCAATTTTACACGATATTGAGAAATATAGCTTGAGTACAATGGCATTAAAAAATTAAATTATCCCTCATTTTGGGACCGGGGCCCTAAATGTCGTTTCTTCTTTTGTAAGCTTTTTAATTATTAATTTATTTATCCGTTTGATATGAAACTTTGACTCTTTTTTGCACACTTCCGCGAAGGTTTCTGGCAGAATTTTTTAAAAACATACCACTCATTGGTTTCTTTAAATTTATTCATTTTTAAATCCCTTATATTAACTTCACCACCGTCTCTGTCTCTCTGTCGTGATCTCTGTCTCTCTGTCTTGGGCGGGAAGAAAAACAAAATTTAAAAAATGACCCACTTTCCGTGAAGCCATCGAGCTGAAATTTCGCACATGGACCCGTGTGACCTAACAATGTAACGTATCAAAATTTCAGATCGATCGAATGTACCGTAACTATATTAATGTATTTTTAGTATATCTCTACATGAGGTATGTAATTCAATTTCACGGTTTGTTATTGTGTTTTTTTTTCCACGTGAAAGCTCAGTTCGCGCGATGACGCGATGTACCGGGATGCTTTTTTTTACATTTTACGTGTCACGCTGAAGTTGGTCCAGCGATCGGTGACCAGACTTTTCCCCTCTCCCACCCCCCCCCGGGTTATGAAGCAAAGTTGAGTTAAGACAGGTACAGTCTGTAAATGCTTGTCGCGTTTGAAAATAATTAATACTTTTAGTTGTCTCATATATAAGGGATTTATAGTCAAAAACTTTGTTTTTACGGGTTTTTTTTTAAAATCCCTTATATTAACTTCGCGGCCGGTCATCTCTGTCTGTCGTCATCTCATGGGCTGGGCGGGCGGAAAAAGAAAAGTAAAAAATGACCCACTTCCCGTGATCCGATCGAGTTGAAATTTGGCACACGGACCCGTCTCACCTAACAATGCATCGTATCAAAATTTCAGATCGATCGATCGTACCGTAATTAAATTAATGCATTTTTAGTTTATCCTTATATGAGGTATGTAATTCAAATTCACTGTTTGTTATTGTTTTTTTCCCACGTGAATGTTTGAGTTGACGCGACCCATCGAAGTACCGCGTGCTTTTATTTACATTTTACGTGTCATGCTGAGCTCGGTCAAGCGAATCGGTGACCAGACTTTTCCCCCTCTACCACCAGGGTTATGAAGCAAAGTTGAGTTACGACAGATTCAGTCTGTAAATATTTGTAAATACTTTTAGTTATGTCTCATATATAAGGGATTTATAGTCAAAAACTTTGTTTTTACGGGTTTGTTTTATTTAAACCCCTTATATTAATTTCACCGCCGTCTCTCTCTGTCTGTCGTAATCTCTGTCTTGGACGGGTGGAAAAACAAATGTCAAAAATGACCCACTTCCCGTGAAGCCATCGAGCTGAAATTTGGCACACGGACCCGCGTCACCTAACAATGCATTGTATCAAAATTTCAGATCGATCGAACGTACCGTAATTAAATTAATGCATGTTTAGTTTATCTTTATACGAGGTATATCATATCATTCAATTTCACTGTCTGTTTTTTTTCACATTATAGCTCAATTCAGGTGTTGGAGCGATGTACCGGGGTGATTTTGTTTACATTTTACGTGTCACGCTGAGCTCGGTCCAGCGATCGGTGACCAGACCTTTCCCCTCTCCCACCCCCCTCACCCGGGTTATAAATCAAAGGTGAGCTAAGACAGATTCAGTCTGTAAATGTTTGACGCGTTTGAACATAATCAATATTGTTAGTTATGTCTCATATATAAGGGACTAGAAATGTACCCGCGCTTTTGCAGCGGGAGTGTACTGCCCTATAAGGTTGAATACGTAGTTGAAAATAAGCTAATAACTATATGTTAAGTATATATGTGTATGCGACGATTTAAGTTCGGCCTTCTTGTTATCATATAACTAAATGTTGTGCTTACTCATGGAATGCAACTTTCAGTTGATCAGAAATATACTTATGAAAAATGTAATTCTCTAATTCTGAGACAATTTTACCCAATAATAAATGGAGCTTTGAAACGTAACAAACGATTTGAAAAGGGCATTATTTTAATTTAAAATCCTGCAAACAAACATTTCTCATTGCTATAGATTCAACGTATCAAGAGATTACTTTCGGAATGAAACTCATGTAGCTTTTAATACGCTGATAGAACTGAAGGAAAGAAGGTAAAATGAATGAATAAAAAACCAAATTAAAATACATCAAACTTATTTTTATAATTTTTTCACTTTGTCCCCTTCATCAAAATGGTCCCATTTAGCGATGGATTCCAACATCTTATATGTTGCTGTTTCACCAAGGCATTCAATTCTTTGTTGATTTCCGTTTTCAGATAATACATTATATTTTGTAAAGTATATCATTAAGCTCACATTTTGTCTTTCCAGGCTCCCTTTTTTCCCTGTTTTTTTTCTGGAAATTAGATAATTGTTTTGCCAAGTATATTTAATATTGATCCATTCGCTTAAAAACGTATATGAAACGAAGATATACATTTTTTGAAAAAAAAATATTTTGGAATCCTAGAAAGTAATGAGTCGACATATTCAATTCCCATTGAGGTAAAAATTCAAATTAGTTATCAGGTTCATGTTAACTTAAGTTTAGTATAGATATATCCATGGATCCAGTAGTCAAATATTATACTGTAATAATTTAGCTGATATAAGAAAAGGCAAGTTTTACTCAACATTACTTTTAGATCAGAGTTCAGTCGTGCTTAATTTATTATAGTATGAGTCTAAAATGTACAGACTTTTATGCAAATTGGAAGTTGGACCATTAGTGATTGGGTGCTTAGGCTTTTATTAGTATAGAAAAGGGGAGGGCACTAAATGAAGTTAATCAAGAGAAATAAAAAAAATATTAAGAAAGCCTCTCATTCTTTATAAACTTTAAACACAATTTTTTAGAGTGGATATATTTGTATAATGTTATGCATATATATCAGAAATTTTAAAAAGTTGTTATAAGAAAAAAAAATTCAACTTCTAGAGTTCATTACTAATGAGTTGATTTCACTTAGAGAATTGCTTTTCTCATGACACTCACTTTCAATTTTAAGGGTACTAAATAAAGTTAACTGCCAGTTGTTGTTTTTTTAAATTGACGACAACTGCAGTCACGTAAAAATTTTATTTTATTTATGACCCCACATCGCTAAACTATTCAAAGTAATGAAATATTTGTAACAGTAGCTATAACTTAAGGAACTACGCTCCCACCTTCTCTCTAAAAGGCAATAGCTGCTTATACTAAAGAGCTAATAAGGGGCCGTCCATAAAGTACGCCACGCTATTTTTGACCATTTTTAACTCCCCCCCGCCCCCCGTCACAAAATGTCACAAATCTGGGACCCCCTCCCCCCTAAAGTACGTCACACTTTCGAAAAAAAAATTGTTTTTAATTAATAAAATAATTAAAATTTAATGTAAAACACCGTGACGTCACACATGGCCGGAACCCCCCCCCTCCCTGTCACAAACTGTCACACTTTCTTACACCCCCTCCCCCCACTGCAGCGTGACGTACTTTATGGACGGCCCCTAAAGTAAATTATAAATGTTGTAAATGTAATGAAGTTTCCTAAAGAATTTAAAGAAACTAACTCAATCTTATTTAAAAAGCTTGCAATAAAATTTGCGCACCATTTTTAGTCAATGAAAGTTAATTTAAGGGCGGGCGCTAAAATGAAATCTTGTAATGAAATACTGCTCCAAAAATAAATTGTATACTTTTTGATAGTCTTTATTAATTAGTGTTTTAATATGGAAATGATATATAATTCTTTTATATACTTGTCTCTATGTTATACGATTTAAATTTACGGCTTTTATGTGATAGGTATAATTTTAAAAATGAATTCAAGTATGTTTTGGATCGTGTTTCCCGATGGGATATCATAGTTTGTAAATTATATTTCAAACACCAGATTTAGTTTCTGAAAAATAAATAAATTATTTACAAAATTGAAAAAAAAGATTATATGTTTGACTAAACATCTATTTTTAAAATAGCTTTTGTTACTCCGCTACAGCGTAATGACCATGGCATATTCAATTCGCCGCCCAACTTAATTAATTGCTTATAGGTTCACTTGTATTGAGTTTAATATACTTCTGTTTATAAGTCCGGTAGAAAGGTTTAAATTGTAAATTTATAGTGCTTATGTAATAAAAAAAAACACAGCATTGGTCGTAGGCTTTTATATGCATGTAATAATCATTGATGATTAACTTTAATAATTAAATTTAAGGGATTGAGCAAGTAAAATAAGCAAGAAAATTAATAAAGAACACGCAACAAATTTTAAGAAAAACAAAACGTATAGTTCCTCTAAATTACGATTAAGCTTTTTTGACTGGGCAATTTCTTTCCACATAAAATACCCTCACATAATTAGTATTTGTTTAAATTAAAATTTGAGTTATTAGAAACAACATAATAAAACACTTAATTTAAAAATAAATACCATACATCGTGTGACAAATGTAATGAAATAGTGTTAACAGATCTATAATATAAAGAAAGTATTTGTATAAAAGGCCACTGTTTTGTACCGCATTGCCAAAACAAATATGAATGTTATTATAATAAAATTACACTGCTTAATTTAAGACGCGTACACGAAAAGGTGCGCACCGTAATTTGACAATAAAAGATTTTTGAAAGCGCACAGCTAAAAATAAAGTATTGTAAAAAAATAACGCACCAAAATGAACTCGTTTTGAATGCCCGCATGAAGCTGTTCAATATCGAAATGAGAATTTATTTTGTCTTTATTTGGCTCTACATTTTCTGATTATGGGCCCCCTTACCCTAGGGGTGGTCACCTGGGGTTGAAACATAGCCTACGACCTGTCTCGGGTCAAATGAGAGTCCCATGCAAAATTTCAGCATCCTGGGTCCAGTGGTGTGGAATTCCATTGGTAACAAACAAACACACAAACACACAAACTTTCATCTTTATATAGATTTATAGTCAAAAACTTTGTTTTACGAGTTTGTTTTATTAAATCCCTTATATTAACTTCACCGCCGTCTGTCTCTGTCTGTCGTGATCTCTGTCTCTCTCTGTCTTGGGTGGGCGGAAAAACAAAAGTAAAAAATGACCCACTTCCCGTGAAGCCATCAAGCAGAAATTTGGAACATGGATCCGTGTCACCTAACAATGCATCTTATAAAAACTTCAGATCGATCGAACGTACCGTAATTAAATTAATGCATTTTTAGTTTATCTATATAAACTATATGTAGCGGTCGCTATTGTTTACATTTTACGGGTCACTTGACTTCACGCCAGCCATTGGTGAACACATCTCGTGCTTTAACCAGGTGGTATACACCTGGAGTTGAGTTAACGTGTTGACGCCACCCGTCCATGTAACACCCCCTCCCCCCTTCCCCAAGTTTTAAATCCAGGGGAGATAATTTCGGTTTCAGTCTGTAAATGTTTGTCGCGTTTGAACATAATCAATACTTTTAGTTATGTCTCATATATAACGGGATTTATAGTCAAAAACTTTGTTTTTACGGGGTTGTTTTATTACTGAGATCGTTGCAACGCACGACGGGTCTTCTAGTATATATATATATATATATATATATATATATATATATATATATATATATATATATATATATATATATATTATAATTCTCTTCTTGGACCATGTGAGACAAGTTGCAATTATGTACAAACTAGCATGACGAATAACCAACGCTGGGGTCAACTAATCACAGTTACCGGTTGGCAAGCGAAGGTAGTGGAGGGGTGGGTCATGTCTTGAGACAGCAATGTTTTTTTACATTCACTTTCGATGTTCCTGTACGGTGTGCACAGCTCTCAGCAACATCTCTGCCTGACTGGAAACAGTTGGCGCAACACATAATGGCCCACATAGACCAACAGGTAGCAGCTGTGGAAGATAGGCTCCACCAGTCAGTGCACCAGCACCGAGGGGACATGGACGCTAACGATGTCCACTGTCCACCAGCACCCAGACAGTCTAATCTGGGCCATCAACATCTGCACCGGTCCAAACACTGCCTATGGTGTAATCGGAATGGACACTCCGAAGACGACTGCCTAGCGAAACACCGCTACGTCTCACACACCAATAGGCATCAGACACGTCAGCATCAGGCAGACGAAGAATTGCCTCGACAACAACCTTCGTCCGTAAGATCTACTCCTTCACACATAGCTGTTAACCGACGCATTACAGTGAAGTCGATAGGAATGACTGGTGCCAGCCCAACTCTGGATGTAGCCATAAATGGTCACCAGGTTGCGGCTTGATCGACACTGGTAGCGAGGTAACAGTGGCGTAGCTAGGGTCATGTGCGCCCGGGGACATGACACAAAATCTGCGCCCCTTGTCTGCCCGAAAGATTCAGGGGGCTAATTGAGACCCCAAGAAAAAAATTGAAATTTTACGTTTTATATAGTTCATTTTCGAAGCTTCTGGTATTTTAATGAAATAGAATACACACTAATATGTAATTCTCTATAGGCAGGATTGTAAACAATTTATTTGAAGAAAAAAAACTCTACTAATTATACAATTAGACATAGTCTACAAAAAAGTGATTCTCCTTGATATGAATGTTGCAAACTCGTCAATCGCGTTGTCAAAATTAATATTCTCAAGTGTTTATCTTTCGATGCTAAGGAGTGCAAGATCACTCAGACGATCTTGTACCCTTGAAGCACGTAAATAAGACAAAATATGCTTCAGTTTGCTGAAGGACCGCTCGCAGCTTTCAGTTGAAACATCAATTGTTAAAAGTATTTGAAGTGAAATGCGCAGATTCGGAAATACGCCATCTCTAAATGAAACAATAAAACCAAGAAGATCCAAAGGAGTTTCCGATAGAACTTCAGTCCGGGTACTGAGAAGCATTTTTCAGTCTCTGATTTATGTGCACAATTCATGTCCATTGACGTCAGTGTCGTATAAATTAGCAAAATCTAAGCAATTTTAACGAAGTAGTGTATCGACTTTTGTCTCAGCAATAAGAGTTTTGACGTCTAGTAAAAATCCAAATTTGTTGTTTAGATAGATTTTTTAGACGTAAAAACCATATTGATATCTCCTGTTGGAGTCTATCAATTACGCTGTTCATATCAAATAGAATGGGACTGCAATAAAGCTTTTAAATAAAATACAAAATACACAAACAAATTGTGCAATGAAAACAATAATTTTGAGCTTTATTTTTAGACTGATACGACAGCCGAAACGTTTACTGTCGTATCAGTCTAAAAATAAAGCTCAAAATTATTGTTTTCATTGCACAATTTGTTTGTGTAATTTGTATTTTGTTCATATCAAGTGAAATTTCTTCTTCTGCAGAAAGTCCTGCATCTCTTGTTAATTCTCCAGCCATCCTCCGATGTCGTCTAATCCTTCTGTCAACCTCGATTCCCAAAGTTGTGCACCTTCCTTTCCATTGTCTACCGCATCCTGGCTTAAATTATCACGAATGTTAACAAAATCTTGCTCAAACGATGCAAGATCAAATGCTGCTTCCTTGAAATTCACAGTAGGATTCTGCAACCGTTTCTGGACTCGATCAATTTTCCCAAGTATGATGTTCCAGAAATTTAACAAAACTAGGAATTTGAAGTTTAATATACCTGCCAGCAAAGTTTCTGCATCACTTCTGGTGTCAGGCGTCATATTTGTATATTCTGATAATTTTTCCAACAGCCCTACCAGTTAATCTAGTCCTTCATAAATTGCTTTAACAGCTTCTGATCGTGCACACAAACGTGTTTCAGACTACCTCTTCATTGTGATTGGCACAACTCTTTTTAATTCTTCCCAACGAGTTTTTGAAAGAGAGAAAACCAAACTTTATACTTTCAAATGTTCAACAAAAAAAAACGTGATAACATCTGGATCCTGTTTAGCTGAGTGTACTCTTGCTAAGTTTAATCTGTGATTGTCACAGTTGATGAACAATGCTCTTTGATTTCTGGCACATATTCGGTATTGAAGGCCGGATATATGCCCAGTCATTACAGCAGCATTTTCATAACATTGTGACCGAGAGTTAGCTAGAGGTATGTTATTAGATTCCAGTTTCTCTACGATAACTCTTTCAATGCTTGCTGCGTCTTTGGAATGTATCTTGATAAATGTATCGTATGTTCTCTCTGTTCCTACGACACGCACCAAAACATTTGGTGAAAGGTCGTTCTCTTTTTGTGCAGCCAAACAATGGAATTCTCTACCATTACACATAGTCTACGTAGTATTCAAACAACCACGTCCTTCAAGACTGCACTTAAGACACATCTTTTCAAAATTTATTTTCAAAATTAATGAAACAACATTTCTGTAATTTTTGTGTTTGTTATGATATGAAAGTTAATTTAATACTTATAGGTATGTTATTTCTTTCATGTAAAGCGCTGTGAGCCCAGTTCCTTACTGGGATACAACGCTATATAAATATTCAATTTATTATTATTATTAAAACCTAACAATGATTCTTTGATGGTTTCTTTTTAGTTTGAAAATCCACATCAGCAAATCTGATAACTTGAGAAGAAAGCTGTTCCCGGTGTCTTAGATCGGGTGCTGAGTCAAGTAAGATACCGTAGTACTTTTTTTTCCTGATTTCACTCAACAGCTGATTCATTACATTCGATGAAAGTAGGTGGATAAATTCATTTGGATTTCCGCTGATAAATAAGATACTGAACCTGGATTTTCTCGGGCATGTTGTAAGTGTTTTTCTAACAGTGGATCATACTGATCAAGTTTGATCACAGAAAGCTGGGAAAGAGAGGCGGTGTCTGATGTTTCATATAAAAGGAATCCATCTTGCTTTGACATACCGACACAAGCCGTGAGAGGAGAGACCTTCCCTCCCTCCCCCACTGTATTCCCCCCACAGTGGAATTGGGGAAGTAAAATATTTCTTTTTAAAAAGAGTCAGCATGCAGCAAAGGTACGAGAATTAACATTCTGTAAGCCAGTGGTTCTTAACCTTTTGAGATTCAAGGACCACTTGATAAACGTGTGTCTTAGATACGGACCACTACTAAAAATTGTGCTACTGCCGAGCTGGAAAGTTAATTATAATTATACTGTATATATCTTATCTGTTGCAGACGCTCCTTCTATGCAGAATTTTTTTTCTGGCTATAAGTAGTAGGCCCTATACATGGTAGTTAGTAAAACTATACTAATATGCTACGTTTTGCGTGCTCCAAAAACAATATTGTAATGGCTTCATTTTGTAAAGAACAAATGTCATTTATATTAGTCTCATAGTCTTCTTATTTAATTATAATTGCATACTATAAAAAAACTTTAAGACATAAACAGTAGTTGGTATTAAAAGACTGCTATATTAGTTTATTTAGTACGAAAGATGTTTTGTTTTTATTGTAAGCAATGCAGAAAATCCACTTTCACAAAGTTGCAAAGGGTAAAAGTATTTTTAAAACTATATGAGTCAGTTCGGAGTACTCCAAAATTTCATTAAGCCCACTTTCTGATGCAACATAATCAAAGTGGTATCGCTAGTCTGTTCGATGAATTGGTTTAATTACGATGTTGGTAATTTTATTTGATGAGACAATGTGTGCGAGATTAGGACTGGAAATCAACGAAAAACCACAGAACGTTAAAAAAAAATAAAAAAAATTAGAATTAAAATTGGTCCTGCATTGATTGAATATGACCAGAAATCAAATTTATCAACAGTTGCTAATTTATTTCAACATTTTCTGGTTTCTCGGTGATTTCGTATAATTGATCAAACATCTCAAAGTTACCTTGAAATAATCTTCATTTCCAAAGATCAAGCTTTTTCGTAACAGCAGACACTTTGTCACTGAGAGTAATATAATGTGTCTGCTTTCCTTGCCGAGTTGAATTAAGTTTATTGAGTTCTTCAAAAGTTTCAGCCAAGTATGCCAAAACAGCAACCCATAAGCTATGGTTCAAATGATCAACAAGCTTTGAGTTTTTTCTACTAGAGACTCTCTAACGTCATCACGTAATTCAATCAGTCACATAACCAGCGAATTTCAGTATACATCAGTAACTGATAATGTTCAAGATTCATATCCGAACATAAAAAATCAAAGAAACGAGAATTTAATAGAAGAGCCTTGATAAAATTTAAAAACTATTTAGGGCAGATCATAAATATATTTTAAGTCTGCATTAATTATTTTACTTGCAAGTCTTTCTCGATGAATCATACAGTGCGTAAATTTCATGCTTTGCTCGCGGACCACCAGGCAAATCTTCGCGGACCTCTAGTCCACGGACCACAGGTTGAGAACCACTGCTTTAAGCCATTCCGTTTTCTTGTCTAGATCATTTTGGTCGCTTTTAGTCTCGTCTCTGTCTGTTCTATTTTAAAAAATCGCCTTTGTCTCTTACTGCTCCCCTACTCTCACTCCTTGCAACTCATTTTTTAAATCGCCACCAGCAATCCTACTTTGTGGATGTGTCATTTATTTATGAGTAGAATTTGCGCCCCTTTACGCTCAATGGGGGCGCCAAAATCATGCTTGTCAACTGATTTTTAATGAAGATATTTTCGGAGCTCCAAAATTCAATCTTGCAAACGTATACATCAGTTTACATCAAGATAAAATTAAATAATGAGTTTTAATACTCATTTTGGCGCCCCCTAACGTGGCGCCCGGGGACATATGCCCCCCTGCCCCCCCTCGCTACGCCACTGCGAGGTAAGCATCATTACAGAATCCTGGCTATCGCAACATGTTGGCGATCTCACCCTTGACACAGGCTTTATCACATTACAAGCCGTCAATGGAGTTGAGGTGCCATACCTGGGGGTGACAACTCTCGACGTGCAAGTGTTCGGGCAACATTTGAGTGACGTCCCCTTCCTCGTCGTACCAACACCAATAAGCCAACCACAGCATGTGCAGAAGAAAGAGGCGCCAGCGCTGCTCGGTATAAATATACTGAAACGTTGGCTACCCCATGTCAACCATGTACCACAGCTTTTGGCATCCACAGCTCCTCGTCCCCGTAGTGATTTTAAAACTACGCCTAAGAATGCACCATGCACAGATGGCAGGGACCTGACAACTAGGCTCAACACACATAACTGGCAGCAACCAACATGGAAGCCACATCGTGTGAGGCGCAACAGGTCATCTCATACACCGAGGCGCAGTGAGGACACGCACTGTGATACGGCCTGCCGCGACGAGATCAAAGAACGGCCTAACAAGCGTCGTAGCCATTTGACTCGGTGGGGATTTAGCAGTGGATCTCAAACACAAGAGATCCTACTACTCACTACGCAACAAGACAACCCAGCGGACAGATTGCCTTCAGCGGCGATTCCCTACAGGGGATGGCTGCAAGGCAAAGCATGTGCCTGCGCCGCCAGCTGTCGACCGTAACGAAATCACAAGGGATTCCCACATAGGCCCTGTTCGACCTTGGAGACAGGGATACCGGCCTAGAAAAAACCCCTCGACTGCAGATTAAAACACCAACAGCTACCAGCTAGCACGGTGTTGAAACAGCCTGTCACGGCCCGAACGTGGTCAAGACAGGAATGACTTGGGTCGTGGATCGAAAGGTCAACCTGGTGTGACCACAACACACCATGACCACGCGCCCAAGCACACGCATCAGTTCAGTAACAAGCCGGAGGGCACGGCACCCCCAGAAGACGTCGGCTATTACACTGACCACGGAAGAGATGGACAGGTCACAGTCGGGATAAGGCAACCTCCGCAAGCCAGGCCGAGAAAGTCCCTTATGCTTCAGTCCTGAAACCATGACGTGATGACAACATAACAGAATCATATAATTGACTTTTAGATTTGTTTACAATTATAAATTTATGTACTTCTCATTCTTGACTTGTCAAGAAAGTCACGGATAAACCCGGGAAAGAATTCGTGGGGTGAAAATTAAGGGTCGAAGGTTAATAGATTAAACTTTGACACCTCGAGGGAAACCGAGGATATAAGGCGAGAGTTTAGTGTTTAGAGAAGAAGACCAGAGAATAACGCCGTAGAACGATAGTCGGAGATTAGTGCTTA
Organism: Ampullaceana balthica; assembly: GCA_944989445.1. Taxonomy (NCBI): domain Eukaryota; kingdom Metazoa; phylum Mollusca; class Gastropoda; family Lymnaeidae; genus Ampullaceana; species Ampullaceana balthica. Next base: position 1,233,455 of record CALYLW010000358.1, read on the forward strand.
GCTAGCTTTGCAGGGATAGTATATGCTGTAGTATAACTGTACACTGTGTTTCCATTGTTAAAATACTTAGACATCAGTTACTGTGCTAACATTAGAAAGTATTCAGAATTCAAATAAATATTATACAAACTATAGTCCTTGCGACCTACCTGCATTTCATTTACATGTTTGTGTTAATTGTGAAGTAATTAATAACAACCAAACTAACAATTCATAGCCACCACCACTCGGCTACATAATAAAAAAATTAATCAAGATAAATAACGAATACACCAAGATTAGGGGCCGTCCATAGATGACGTCACGCGATTTTTGCCGATTTTTGACCCCCTCCCTCCCCCTCGTCACGCGTCTTCACAAAAACTTAGACCCCCCCTCTAAAAATACGTCACAAATCTTTGACCCCCGCCCCCCAAAACAACACCAAATAACAACTTATTTTCTAATTGAAAATAAGTATATTTCAATCACTTTTATTGTCATTTAAGTATTTATTATTTATTTAGTGAAGATATCCATTGTAATATCGTAACCCGCGTGAAGCATTTTTTAAAAACGTTTAACTGGCCTTCAGAAAACGAACTGTGTTAACATCCTTAGATTATATTTTATTTTAATGCATACAAATTAAACATTGACTATTAATCATCACGGTTAACGTCTTTGTTTAGAAAAAAAAATATATTTAAAAATAACATTTTTAAAGTGTATTTTTTTTAAAATCCCTCAATTGATTGACGGGCATCCCTTAAGAAAGAGGTCGGCGAACAGAGGTAAATAACCTCATCTGGGGTCAAACAGGGAATTCTTGGGGGTAATGCAGACTCATTTGGGACATATAACATCCACTACAATCCACTAGATATATTAAAATACGTCATGTGTACGTGTACGCTTGGAACATATGCCCATTATTGAACCGGTTCCTTCCAGAAAATGCATTTTTACAAATTTGACAACTATGTAGATTTCTTACCTACGTATATATACTATACGAAGACACCTAAATCCACCCTACTTTCATTTATATTGACAATAGGGCTTATCTTAATCCACATGACTTGACTGTATCAAGTATCCTTTCTGTGATATTTAAAATTAATGCCTTAAAAACTGAGCTAAGAAGAAAAGTTTGTGTGACTTGTCTGTATCGCGTATCATTTCTGTGATATTTAAAATTAATGCCTTAAAAACTGAGCTAAGAAGAAAACGTTGTTTTGTGCTCCTCTCGAATTGCGATGTCAAGAATTTGATGCATTCAATAAAGTTAATGAATACTTGACTAATTTTAAATGGGCTAATTTACCATTATATCTAGAACAGTGCTTCTCAAACTTTTTAGTATGGCGGACCGGCAGGAATTTTTTCCCTTGCACCAGGGACCGTTGCATTATTTTCCCTGCACTGACAATTTTTTCTGTCCTTTTGTTGAGAATATCTGCGGACCGGCAGCGGATGGCCCACGGACCGGCACCAGTCCGCGGACCACCACTTTGAGAAGCACTGATCTAGAAGACTAGAATGGCCAGGGGCGTTTGACCAAAAACCCATCGAACAATTATATCAAACTTAAAACGTTTTTAATTCTATCAAATAGATCCCCCCCCCCTTTAAAGAAAAATGATATTCCGTGTCGTTTTGACTTACACTATCTACACATAATCCTCTTCAGATCATTTTTAGACACTTGTCATGCATGTAAAATTCACCAGCAGCATTATCGCTAACGACGCTCCACCAAATCCCCGAGTCATGTGAGCAGGACCTAGAGTCTGGGGGTTGGGGGGGGGGAGGGGTAACGCACACATAAACTTGTATATTTTGGGGTAACGCAGTAACGGGCAAAAAAGTTCGAGAGAACCAAACGGAGCTGCGGTTACATCACAAATGCTTTGATGTCAACATCAAACGACGCAGTGTAACAATTTCATATGTTATCTTGTGGATTCTCAAACTTAAGGATTATAATTAGATTTCATTTTCGTATCTTGATAGCTTACGCCATCCAGCGTCTGATGGCCCACCGACAGGCACATTGAGAAGCACTGATTTTAAAAAAAAGTCATTAAATAAATTGTAAGCGACCAAATATTGCAGTGGAACTTTTATTTTAAGTTACCCTTTTGATGTGAAGTCACATTTCTTCAACCCACCCCCCCTCTCATCACGCATCGTCACAAAAGTGTGACCCCCCTCCCCCCTAGGTGCGTGACGTCATTTATGGGTGGCCCCTTATCAATTCAATTAATTCTAATCTATAGCTATTTTGGCTATTGAGCATGGTATAACTTTCAACATTGATTCCTGAAAGATTGAGAACCGTCCATAAATGACTTCACGCACCTATGGGGGAGGGGGTCACACATTTGTGACGATGTATGACGAGGGGGGGGGTGGTGGTTAATAAATGGGAGGTGACATCAAAACGCGCAACTCTAAATAAAAATTTTACTTAAAAATTTGATTGCTTACAATTTATTTAATGACATTTCAAATGGCTTTCCATGTGCAGCCTACACAAAATACATGCTTAAATAACACAAAAGTGATTTGAAAAATGCTCATTTTCAAATAGAAAATACGGCTTTTACGGTTTCGATTCTGTGAGGAACGCTTTGTGACGTCATATTGGAGGGGTCTGTGCTTTTGTGACGACGTGTGATGATGGGGAGGGGGGGGGGAGAGTAGAAAATCGGCCAAAATCGAGTGACGTCATTTTTTGACGGCGTATTGTGCAATGAGGAAAATTATAAACTGCAATTTTATTCAAGAAATAAAGCATTTCTTTTTTATTTCTAACATAAAAATATATTGTGTCCTTATTATTATTTTCTTATAAAGACTAGCTTTATTTTATAGCATTATGATATTTTTCGGGGGGGGGGTATGTGCCGCCCGGGGCGGCAAAATTGGGTTCTGCTCCGGGCGGCACATACCCACGCTACGCCGCAGGTGACCTCCCTCCCCCCTAGGCGCGTGACATCATTTTTAGACGGTCCCTAGTCCTTTATCTCCCCGTAAGGTAAACCACGCTCTGTCATAGTAATTACGACTGCCACAACTCACAACTATAAAAGAAAATTTTCCAGTACTGCCGTTAAATATTTATAAGTTCTGATCGGACTATTTAGCAGTCAATTGTTGTGCCACGTTTGACGTTTGCTTGTAAGATATGGTACCAAAAATTTTCTATGGTCTTCAGGGTTTTCATGACTGAAAATATGTGTTGCGCCAAATCACAAAATATATAATTGCATATGACAATTGCTCACTCAATTTTTCGGGAGGCCCCCAAAGAAAGCGGTGCCCTAAACTATAGCTGGTGTAGCTTATCTAATATATAATCGCCCTAAGTATTCGTGTGTCTCCCCGTTCAAAGGCACGCGAAAAGGTGCTCGAAAGGCGCGCAAAAAAGATGCGCAAAAAAGGCGCGCAAAATTATTATCTAATATATAATCGCCCTAAGTATGCGTGTGTCTCCCCGTTCAAAGGCGCGCGAAAAGGTGCTCGAAAGACGCGCAAAAAAGGTGCGCAAAAAAAGGCGCGCAAAATTATTATAAATAAATTTAAAAAGTTCGCCGTAAAAAAAAATTATATGACGGCATTGTTTTAGCTAGAACGTCAATTACCGAAACAACGCACGAACCTGTGACGTCAGCATTTGTGTACACACAAACACCCATTTGTGTTGAGTCTAACATCGGCCACCAGCCTATGCGTGTGTGTGTCTCCGTTATAAATCATGATGTTAGTCACCACCAACCGGTTGATGTCGGTGTGTCGGTCTTCGGTTCTTGACCCACTGCCAACTGCATTGCTGCGCCGCATTCAAGGTACGACACCGTTCTCCTACGGCTATACCCATCGTCAATCTCACGTTCGCATTGCTTTATTATTTCTTCTTCAACTCCACAAATTTACAAACCTTCGCGTGTTGCCACGAGACAAATATGCCTCGAAAAAAGAACATTCAATGAAGCCGAAATTGCCGATAGAAAACGTCGCAGAAACGAACATAACAGGAATCGAAAAAGAACAGAAACACACGAGGAGGCATCCCGGCGATGAGTAACGCGAAACCAACGCGAAAGCCATTTTTGGGTTCCACATGCACAAGCAGTCTCATGCAATTATCAGACTCAAAGTTCATCTCCTTGGCGAGCAATCAGTAGTTTTTTATTACTGATAACGTTGAGGCTGCAGCACAGAACGCAGCTTCGAGAGACACTAGTTTAACGGCATGGTTCAAACTAAATCAACATTACCAGATGGCAACAGGTATACAATACTATACACACTGACATACATGAACATTATGTTTTTCACGAGAGGACAAGAACATGGCAGAGAAGGCAAAGGGATGCTGACAGAATAATTGGTCGTATGTACTCTGTCAGTTTAGTGTCAGACATTCAGCGCTTCTGCTTGCGCTTACTTCTCCTTCATGTGCCAGGTGCAACTTCCTTCGAGGACCTTCGGACCGTCCATGGTATTACATATCCAACATTCAAGGAAGCTGCACAACACCGAGGCCTCACCATGACAAGCAGGTCTGGGATATGACGTTACATGATGCAGTTGCCGAAAAGAGACCCGCTCTCCTACGGGAATTATTTGCACATATGTGCCTGCTCGCATCTCCTTCAAATATTCCACAATCGTTCCAGAAATATAAAGAATACTTTTATGAAGATTTTACGTTGCAGTTTCATCACGAAGTGAATTGCAAACACTGTCTCAATTTGGCCCTTACTGATATTCAATTGATCTTTATTGCTAATAGGAAAACCTGCGAGAATTTAGGTTTACCAGTTCCACCAAGTCACGTGGAAGACATACATGACAGCGTTTTTGATCCGGTCCTACAGCTCAGCAAAGCAACAGACATGGTACGGAGTCTCAAGGACCAGCAGAGACACGCATTTGATGAAATTATCACAGCCGCAGCCAATGATCATCCTCCTCATAGGTGTTACTTTATTGACGGACCTGGTGGCAGTGGTAAAACATATTTGTACACAACCTTGCTTGCATCCTTTAGAGTGGAACAGAAGATTGCTTTAGCTACTGCATCAACTGGAATCGCGGCCAATTTACTGTAAAGTGGTCGAACGTATCATTCCCAATTTCAACTTCCCGTCCCAATTATCGACACCTCAAACTCTAGAATGAGAATGACCTCCTCCGATGCTGACATTCTCCGAAGAGCCACAATAATCATTTGGGATGAATCCACGATGGCCTCTAAGGATGCATTGAAATGCGTGAATAAACTCTTACAAGATATCATGCAAAATGACAAACCTTTCGGAGGAAAAACCATTCTCTTGGGTGGGGACTTCAGACAAACCTTGCCCGTTGTTGCTCATGGAACCAGGTCCGCCATTGTCGAAGCGAGTATTAAGTTTACCGATCTTTGGTCTAAATTTACAATTCTCACATTGACAAGTAATGTGCGATCTATTGATCCAGAATTTACGTCTTGGTTAATTGAGCTAGGCAATGGAACATTAACCAATGAACATGGATTGAACGAGAATATGTTTGAAGTTCCAGCCCATATGGTCTGCACAGGATCTATTGTTTCTGAAATATTCGGTGAACGACTTCTAGCCAGAGATGCGGAAGAATTTGCAAATAAGGCTATTCTCTGCCCTACAAATGCCGATGTGGACCTTATCAATAGTCAGGTTCTGCATTTACTTGAAGGAGAACCCAGGACATACTTAAGTTCCGACTCCATCGACTACTGCACGCCAGATGATGAAAACAATTATCCCGTGGAATTTCTACATCAATTGGCACCTTCGGTAATGCCGCTTCATCAATTAACAATAAAAGTCGGAGCAATTATAATTCTTCTTCGCAATTTGAACACTAAACGAGGTCTATGCAACGGCACCAGATTGGTGTTTAGGGACCTCAAACCCAACCTCATCATAGCCGAACTTCTGTCCGGAAGTGACAAAGGTCGCACTCTATTCATTCCACGCGTGGACATTGCCCCGACAACCACATACTTGCCTTTCATTCTAAGGAGAAGGCAATTCCCTGTGAAGTTAGCTTTCGCAATGACCATAAACAAATCGCAGGGCCAGACACTGGATAAGGTCGGTATCTACCTACCACAACCTGTGTTTCGCCATAGACAATTATACGTTGCTTTCTCCCGTGTACGCAGATCAGCAGATGTCAAGGTCCATGTGGCAGATGGTCCTAAACAAGGGAAACTGCCCCACGACAGATCCACCTGCTACACTAAAAATGTGGTGTACAAGGAGATCTTTCATATTTAGCTGTTCATATCGTATTGTGTTCATGGCAATAAAAGATAAAAGTTCTTTTCTATTTGAGTATTTTGTACATCTCTTTGTTATTTATTTTCATATCGTATTGTGTTCATGGCAATATAGGCCAAATGTTATTTTCTATTACAGTATTTCATACATTTCTTTGTTATTTCTGTTCATATATCGTATTCTGTTCATGGCGATAAAGGCCACGTGGTTTTTTCTATTGCAGTATTTGGTATATTTCTTTGTTATCCCTTCTGTGGGATTTCGTTCTGCCAGCTTCAGCAGGCTTTTGAACTAGTCTAATACATAATCGCCCTAAGTATGCGTGTGTCTCCCCGTTCAAAGGCGCGCGAAAAGGTGCTCGAAAGGCGCGCAAAAAAAGGTGCGCAAAAAAGGCGCGCAAAATTATTATAAATAAATTAAAAATGTTCGCCGTAAAAAAAATATTATATGACGGCATTGTTTTAGCTAGAACGTCAATTACCGAAACAACGCACGAACCTGTGACGTCAGCATTTGTGTACACACAAACACGCATTTGTGTTGAGTCTAACATCGGCCACCAGCCTATGCGTGTGTGTGTCTCCGTTATAAATCATGATGTTAGTCATCTAATACATAATCGCCCTAAGTATGCGTGTGTCTCCCCGTCAAAAGGCGCGCGAAAAGGTGCTCGAAAGGCGCGCAAAAAAGGCGCGCAAAATTATTATAAATAAATTAAAAATGTTCGCCGTAAAAAATATTATATGACGTCATTGTTTTAGCGCAGAACGTCAATTACCGAAACAACGCACGAACCTGTATGGGGAACAAAGCTGGACACCAGATATTAAACTACAATATAAACCTACGAGTATAAGAAGCTTGCGTCGGCCATCACCCACGAATCCCAGAACAAGAGTCACTCAAATGCAGTATTACGACTACCAATTTGCCATCAGCGACGAATTTAATCCTTTCCTGAGTGCAATATAGGCCAAATGTTATTTTCTATTACAGTATTTCATACATTTCTTTATTTCTGTTCATATCGTATTCTGTTCATGGCAATAAAGACCACGTGGTTTTTTCTATTGCAGTATTTGGTAATATCTTTGTTATCCCTTCTGTGGGATTTCGTTCTGCCAGCTTCAGCAGGCTTTTGAACTAGTCTAATACATAATCGCCCTAAGTATGCGTGTGTCTCCCCGTTCAAAGGCGCGCGAAAAGGTGCTCGAAAGGCGCGCAAAAAAAGGTGCGCAAAAAAGGCGCGCAAAATTATTATAAATAAATTAAAAATGTTCGCCGTAAAAAAAATATTATATGACGGCATTGTTTTAGCTAGAACGTCAATTACCGAAACAACCCACGAACCTGTGACGTCAGCATTTGTGTACACACAAACACGCATTTGTGTTGAGTCTAACATCGGCCACCAGCCTATGCGTGTGTGTGTCTCCGTTATAAATCATGATGTTAGTCACCACCAACCGGTTGATGTCGTTGTGTCGGTCTTCGGTTCTTGACCCACTGCCAACTGCATTGCTGCGCCGCATTCAAGGTACGACACCGTTCTCCTACGCCTATACCCATCGTCAATGTTACGTTCGCATTGCTTTACTATTTCTTCTTCAACTCCACAAATTTACAAACATTCGCGTGTTGCCACGAGACAACTAGAACATTCGATGAAGCCGAAATTGCCGATAGAAAACGTCGCAGAAACGAACATAACAGGAATCGAAGAACAGAAACACACGAGCAGGCATCCCGGCGAGGAGAAACGCGAAACCAACGCGAAAGCCTTTTTTGGTTGCATATGCACAAGCAGTCTCATGCAATTATCAGACTCCAATGTCATCTCCCTGGGGAGCAATTAGTAATTTTTATTAATGATAACGTTGAGGCTGCAGCATAGAACGCAGCTTTGAGATACACTACTTTAACGGCATGGTTCACACTAAATCAACAATACCAGATGGCTACAGGTATACTATACACTGAAATACCTGAACATTATGTTTTTCACGAGAGGACCAAAACATGGCAGAGAAGGCTAAGGGGTGCTGACAGAATAATTGGTCGTATGTACTCTGTCAGTTTAGCGTCAGACATTCAGTGCTTCTGCTTGCGCTTACTTCTCCTTCATGTGCCAGGTGCAACTTCTTGAGGATATTCGGACCGTCCATGGTATAACATATCCAACATTCAAGGAAGCTGCACAACACTAAGGCATCTTCAATGACGAGCAGGTCTGGGATATGACGTTACATGATGCAGTTGCCGAAAAGAGACCCGCTCTCCTACGGGAATTATTTGCACATATGTGCCTGCTCGCATCTCCTTCAAATATTCCACAATTGTTTCAGAAATATAAAGAATACTTTTATGAAGATTTTACGTGGTAGATTCATCACGAAGTGAATTGAAAACACTGCCTCAATTTGGCCCTTACTGATATTCAATTGACCTTTATTGCCAATAGGAAAACCTGCGAGAATTTCGGTTTACCAGTTCCACCAAGTCACGTGGAAGACATACAGGACAGCGTTTTTGATCCGGTCCAACAGCTCAGCAAAGCAACAGACATGGTACTTAGTCTCAATGAACAGCAGAGACGCGCATTTGATGAAATTATCGCAGCCGCAGCCAATGACCATCTTCCTCATAGGTGTTACTTTCTTGACGGACCTGGTGGCAGTGGTAAAACATATTTGACAACAACCTTGCTTGCATCCTTTAGAATGGAACAGAAGATTGCTTTAGCTACTGCATCAACTGGAATCGCGGCAAATTTACTGGAAGGTGGTCGAACGTATCATTCCAAATTTCAACTTCCCGTCCCAATTATCGACACATCAACCTCCAGAATGAGAATGACCTCCACCGATGTTGACATTCTCCGAAGAGCCACAATAATCATTTGGGATGAATCCACGATGGCCTCTAAGGATGCATTGAAATGCGTGAATAAACTCTTACAAGATATCATGCAAAATGACAAACCTTTCGGTGGAAAAACCATTCTCTTGGGTGGGGACTTCAGACAAACCTTGCCTATTGTTGCTCATGGAACGAGGGCCGCCATTGTCGAAGCGAGTATTAAGTTTACCGATCTTTGGTCTAAATTTACAATTCTCACATTGACAAGTAATGTGCGATCTATTGATCCAGAATTTACGTCTTTGTTAATTGAGCTAGGCAATGGAACATTAACCAATGAACATGTATTGGACGAGAATATGTTTGAAGTTCCAGCCCATATGGTCTGCACAGGATCTATTGTTTCCGAAATCTTCGGTGAACGACTTCTAGCCAGAGATGCGGAAGAATTTGCAAATAAGGCTATTCTCTGCCCTATAAATGCCGATGTGGGCCTTATCAATAGTCAGGTTCTGCATTTACTTGAAGGAGAACCCAGGACATACTTAAGTTCCGACTCCATTGGCGACTGCACGCCAGATGATGAAAACAATTATCCCGTGGAATTTCTACATCATTGGCACCTTCGGTAATGCCGCTTCATCAATTAACATTAAAAGTCGGAGCAATTATAATTATTCTTCGCAATTTGAACACCAAACGAGGTCTATGCAACGGCACCAGATTGGTGGTTAAAAACCTCAAAACAAACTTCATCATCGCTGAACTTCTGTCCGGAAGTGACAAAGGTCGCACTCTATTCATTCCACGCGTAAACATTGCCCCGACAACCACAGACTTGTATTTCGTTCTACGGAGAAGGCAATTCCCTGTTAATTTAGCTTTCGCAATGACCATAAACAAATCGCAGGGCCAGACACTGGATAAGGTCGGTATCTACCTACCACAACCTGTGTTTAGCCACGGGCAATGATACGTTGCTTTCTTCCGTGTACGCAGATTAGCAGATGTCAAGGTCCATGTGGCAGAAGGTCCTAAACAAGGGAAACTGCTCCACGACAGCTCCACTTGCTACACTAAAAATGTGGTATTCAAGGAGATCTTTCATATTTAGCTGTTCATATCGTATTGTGTTCACGGCAATAAAAGATAAAAGTTCTTTTCTATTTGAGTATTTCGTACATCTCTTTGTTATTTATTTTCATATCGTATTGTGTTCATGGCAATATAGGCCAAATGTTATTTTCTATTGCAGTATTTCATACATTTCTTTGTTATTTCTGTTAAAATATCGTATTCTGTTCATGGCAATAAGGGCCACGTGGTTTTTTCTATTGCAGTATTTGGTATATTTCTTTGTTATCCCTTCTGTGGGATTTCGTTCTGCCAGCTTCAGCAGGCTTTTGAACTAGTAAGTAAATACAACACTAATGGACGTGTAAGCTGACCATACCCTGATTTTATCTCACCGTATGACTCCAACTCAGGCTAAGCCACTGCCCGGGATAACAATATAGTATATAGCATAACAACTTATACCATAATTTTATCAAATTTCTGTGCGAATTCGGAAAAAATATCTCGATGCACTTACTTCAGTTACTCTTGTTATTTTCAATTTTGTTTGTTTCGGATGTTTTAAAAAAAAATTGTTTAAAGTTTAATTTTAAAGCCATGATTTGGTCAAGTATGCTATTATATTCTTATGATGTTAAAAAAATAAACTATTATGGTTGTTCTATTATTTTCCGTTTTGCTTTTAGATTATTTTCAAAAATAATAAACGTAAAGATAAAAAAGGGTGATAAGCGGTGTCCTAACACCGGTTTCTAAAATGGAGGATTGTAAATCGTTCACTGCTGTTATGACAGAAGGATGAAAGTAGCAAATTTAAGTATATGTGTATCTAGCACTTGTTAAAATTCATAAATTTCTACAGAAATTTTATTATTTAAAAAAAAATGACCAGCAGAAATCGATCTTATTCGTAAGTATCATTTTTATATTAATTTATATTTGTGCGATTTTATTTATGATTATGATTTAGTACTATGACTTAGTATGACTATGAGTATGACTATACTATACTATTTAGTAGGCTAGCTACTACTACTACTACTACTACTAGTAGTACTACTAGCTAGTATTAGTACAGTAGTACAAGACACACTCACACAGTACAAAAAGAAGTGTAGGCAGTAGGCCTATTTTTTATTTTATTTTTTAGACATTTTAGTTTAGATCTAATATTAGGCCTACTACTAGTTACTAGTCTGACTATCTTAATATTTTATCATCAACTTCAACTATATCACTGGACTAGTTAGGCTAATTAAAGTAATTAACTTAACTTTGAAGAAGAACGTCTACTAGCGCTAGTCTATGAAAATGAAAACTGAAAATGAATGTCTATAGACTATAGTATAGACACTATAGTATAGTCTATACAATAGTCTATACTATACTATACTACTCTATACCAAGGGTGGCCGGACCTGTAGTAACTGAGAGCCATTTTAATAATTTTTAAAATTGTTGAGAGCCACATGGAAGCAATATGGTTCACGACTCCAATCACAATGAAAAATTGCTTTAGTGATGTATTTTTAAAAAATGTTTTATTCGAATATAATGAATTAAACAATTTTTGACAACCTAACCTTATGCCGTATGTTGAAGATATTTTAGTTATATAATTAACAAATAGTGAAATACAGTCAAACCTCTCATAACGAGTTTAATTCGTTCGAGGGCCTTACTTGTTAAGCGAAACACTCGTTATACGAAACAATTTTTCCCATACAAATCAATGTAAAATACGATAATCCGTTCCATGCTGAAAAAAAAATAATCGCTTTTCAAAATTTACTAACATCTATTCAAATAAAATTACTTATGAATTAAGTTTTGAAACAAAAAACGTAAACAAAAATATGAATTTATGACAAATAATTATTCCTTTTTAATTGACTTTTAACAACATTTGTTTTTACAGACGCTTCAAAATTTGACGAAAATGTGTCGGAACCGTTTCTTAGACATTCTTGACACTCCATTTGAAGCATCCATCTTCTTAATTGTTCTTGAGGATAATGCAGATCGTTGATGTTGGCCGATTGTAGTTGCGCGCTAGATTAGCCCCCTTGTTCTCGCTTTTCAATGGTTTTGCGTTTCATATCAACAGTTATTTTTTACTCTCTTATGATTGTCTTCTTGTGTTTTATTTCAAAGACATTTTAGCACAGGTTATTACACTTTGCACATAAAAAAATTACAAATACTGTCTGAATACAAATTTTTGTAAAATGGTTGATCACACACGAAAACAATATGCTAAACGCGTGTTCGAGCCCAGGTACTGGCAAGGCCCCTGGGGCATTGTGCTGGCCACACATTCCCCTGCTCGTTAGTGGTGGCTAAAAACTTGTGAACGCTACATCACTTGCCCCATAGTCCGTCATGGACTGGAAAGGGGGTCAACAGACCGAGGGCTTAACACAGAATAATACATCGGGCGGAAGTGCCGGCTCATAAATGAATTTCCAGGAAAAGGGGACTTTCCCTTTCTGCGTCACTCGTTATGCGCATCTTGGCTCATTAAGGGAGCAACTTTAAAAAAAAATTTGCTCGTTATGCGAAAAACTCGTTACAAGAGGTGCTCGTATGAGAGGTTTGGCTGTATGTATAATTTATAAATAGAAACACACTGCATCTAGACTCATAATTATAGTTCACATTAATTGTTGTGATTCTGGCAAGAAGCCTTTGAACTAACAAGTTTCTTTAAATCTGCTTGTTATTAGTTACTTCTCGATGTTTTGCTTTATGAACTTTATTTTGGAGTACAAAGATTAATTAGATTTTGTGTTATCAGTCGCCAAAGTCTGGAATTATTTGGATCTAATATAGAAATTACTCCTCAATATTCTTCTTAATAAAGCCCCAATCAGCAAAACAATTGTTTAGCACGAGGAATATTTCTAAGCGATAGCATAACTTGACTCAGTTAAAGTGACATTTTCTTTGCTGCAAGATGAAAATAATATCTGCTGCTGACACATTCAATACTTCAACTCAGCAAGTTTGCTTTTTCTTAATTCAGATTGCAGTGGATACTGCAATGCAAACTCTTATTGACTTTTTGATAGTGTCACTTCTAGATTTGTAATTTGCTAGCGTTCTTTGACAGATCAAGCAAATGGTCTTTATCAATTAATGCAAAGTCTTCTTCCCATTCTGGTAGAAATTTCTTTTGTATTCTTTATATATTTAAGGTAATGGTCAATACTTCAAAATGCTGATTTTACCAAAACCGGAACCAAAAATTTAATAGTTTACATCACCAACCAACCAGAAACAAACCTCTTTCTTCAACTTTTAAAATTTAAATCGAGCCTAATTTTTTCAATCCCTTGTTTCGGTCAATTTATTTTAAACATTCATTTTATTTAAAATATTATGTATTTCGAAGTTCTAAATTCATAAATTGTTCGGGAGCCACAATGGGAACACAGAAGAGCCGCATGCGGCTCGCGAGCCGCAGTTTGGCCACCGTTGGTCTATACCAGGTGTCTCCAAATTTTCCTGCCTGAGGGCCACATTAACTGTCAAACAGCAGTTTGGGGGCCAACTACACACAGTTTTGTGGTAAACTATTGGTAAAAATAGTATCTATTTTGGAGATTAAAAGGTGTCCAGGGGCCGGATGAGAGGGCCTCGCGGGCCATAGTTTGGAGACCCCTGGTCTATACTGTTGATACTATGGAGTATGGAGCATAGTATAGATAGGGTACACTATTTTTTAATCTAGAACCTATGCCAATAGTGAAGCCTATTAGTTGTTGTTATTGTTGAGCCTTCTCGTCCATGAGGGGCATCCACCGATCATCGTCGGAGTCAATTCTCTTGGTGTCTGCCTCCAATTCTTGGCACCAAGTGTTTCTTGGACGGTCTCTTTTCCGCTTACCCTGTGGGTTCCATTTCAGGGCTTGCTTTGTTGTGTTAGAAGCAGGTTTTCTTAGTGTATGACCAATCCACCTCCACCGCTTCTGGAGAATCTCTTCCTCAATGGGCTTCTGTTTTGTCCGCTGCCACAGTTCCCGGTTGCTGATTTTGTCAGGCCAATAAATTCTGAGAATCCTTCTTAGACAATTGTTAATGAAGGACTGGATTCTGGTAAGGTTTACGGCCGTTGTTCTCCATGTCTCGGCTCTATATAGCAGCACAGGTTTCACCATAGTGCTAAAAATCCTTACTTTTAACTTGCTGCCTAAGTTGTTGGAGACCCAAAAATTCTTGAGTTGCTGGAAGGCTGCTCTTGCTTTTCCGATCCTTATTTTGACATCAGCATCTGTACTACCTTGTTTATCTACCACGCTGCCAAGGTAAACAAAACTGTCCACCTCCTCAATGGCTTCTCCTTCAAGCATAATGGGTGATGTACTGGTGGCCTTAACCTTGAGGATTTTACTCTCCCCTTTGTGTATGTTGAGACCCACGCTAGCAGAAGTGGCTGCGACAATGTTTGTTTTCTCCTGCATCTGTTGTTGGGTATGTGCAAGAAGGGCAAGATCATCAGCAAAGTCAAGATCATCAAGTTGATCCCACAAGGTCCATTGGATGCCATTCCTTTTCTGCTGTGTAGATGTTTTCATCAGCCAGTCAATGGCTAACAGGAACAGGAATGGTGACAGCAAGCAACCTTGTCTCACACCAGTCTTCACCTGGAAAGCATCTGTCACCTGCTGGCCATGGATAACTCGGCAGTTTATCCCTTCTTACATTTTTCTGATTATATCCGTAATCTTCTGTGGCACCCCGTAATGCCTTAGCAATCTCCACAGGGTTTGCCTGTCAACACTGTCAAAGGCTTTTTCATAGTTAACAAAGTTGACATAGAGCGGCGAGTTCCACTCTAGTGACTGCTCTAGAATGATGCGCAGTGTCGCTACCTGGTCAGTGCAGGATCTATTGGTGCGAAAGCCAGTTTGTTGGTCCCGCAACAGAGGGTCTACAGCGTTTTTTCATCCTGTTAAGTAGTACACGATTGAAAACCTTTCCTGGGATTGAGAGCAGTGTGATCCCTCTGTAGTTCGAACAGGAGCTTAAATGCCCCTTCTTTGGGATCTTGATAATCGGCTAATAGCATAGCATAGTTCAAAGATAGTCATTCTTCAGATGACGAGTATGAATTCAAATCGATGGGCTTTCAATGCTTCTTCAGCCTATTAAATGTTCAATAATTCACCAACCGCGACCACAATTATTTCCATTCACAATATCAATTCCAGCATTTTGAATAAGTCGCTTAGCTTTTGAGATGGTATTTTTTGCTTCCAGATAATTCAACAGAATTACTACCAGATGAGTCACTGTCACTAGAAACTAGAAACCTTTATCCGAAAACCACAGTCTGTTTCTTTGTCCATCTTAATTCCACATTTCATGAAATTCTTTTCTATAATCATTTTCTGACTTTCCGAAATGACATAGAAGTGCCTTTTTGACATTTTTATATATGTTTTTGTCTTCTTTGGCTATACTGTTGTAAGCTTCAAATGCTTCTCCAGTTAGTTGAGTCATCAGTTTGTGCTGGCCAATCTTCTTCATCATAACCTTTCATGGCCATTATGGATTCAAAGTAATCCAGATAAACATCCATTTTTTTCTTTCTTGCTATCATATTTTCTAACTTTGATAGTATCCTTCGGTGCTGACTTTCTATTTGTGTCATTACCAGGATTGTGGCCTCTACTCTCTAAATCAATTTGTAGTTTTAATTTGTCAATTTGAAGTTGTTTAAGTTCTCTTCTTGCAGCTCTTTCATCTCTTTCAATTATTTGTTTTTTGCTTCTCTTTTTCTTTAGCATCCTTAACTTTCTCCTCAACAAAGTCTTTCAATTCTTTTCCTCTTAAGCTAAACTTTTCTGCTATGGCAGTGAATTTTTCATAGTAATCCATGTTTAGTTTATGGAATTATATGAGTCAAGCAATTCAGTATTCAATGTAATTATTTATTTATTAAGGTATAAATCCTCCAAATCAGAAAATCTTGAATTCAAAATATGTTAAGTCCAAACAAGTTACACATCTAAACCATTATATTTAATTTTGACAAAATGAGGCAACAAAGCATCCTCACACGGGATCTTAATTTAAGTATACTATATATATGGGCGTTTTTTCAAAAATTTGACATTTGCATGTCCCACGCATATAAAGTTTGATAACTTTTGAAGTGGATCACATTTTTTGAGTGGCTTGTATGGTTTTAAAGAGCATTCATTTCTGAATCTTAAAATGTATTATATTTCAAATTCAGGCATATGTGTATTTTGTTATTGAATATTTTAAAATGTGTATGTTTGAAAAAGACCATGTCGCCAACACAAAACCCATTCATAATTACATTCATATAAACAATTAAAATAGACTAGTTAGTGTTATTATTGTTTTAATATGTTCATTTGTGTTTTAAACAGTATGTAAAACCATACCAATGGGTATAAAAAGTAAAAGTTTAGTTTTTATTGCCCGAAATATTCATGTCGCCAGTTTTAGACTCACTGGTGTAACGCTTTATACAAGAGCATAATATGGGGATATAAATTATTGGCAATAAAAACCATATGGGTTTTCTGAGAGTGACTACCATATTTTCCACAATGGAGGTGCTGTTGATGCTTGGAAACTTTTCTGTGTGGCTCAGTGCAGACCGTTCTGCTGCAAAATGGTAAGTAATTAGGCATAACACTCACTGGCGTAACATACCATTTTACCTAAAATTATGCCTTTATGTATATGGATCAATATAACAGGGCTTAATGGTATTTATCATATATATATATATAAGCTTATATTCATTCTCTAAAACCATGTGCTAAAATCTTGTTGAACTTGTAAAATTTTCATTGGTGTAACACTCACTGGTGTTACGGTAAAAATTCGTTACACCAGTGGAAGGACTGTTACGCCAGTGAGGATTTGTCATAATATTAATATTTTTGTTAAAATTTGATAAATAATATGCATCAAGTCTAATAAAATTTTAGATCTAGACCTTAAAATTGTGTCCAGATATTATTACTTATTGTTATTTTATTAAATAAGGACAGTAGATTACTAATATTCATAGTTTGTCAACCAACACTCTACTTATATTATGAACATATTCAGCTATAAAATCTTTATATTATTTTGAGGAACACTAGAGTCATAATTTGACCTTACAATGAGGAAATTTCAAATACATTCACAACTTTTGTTTTCTTTCTCCAGACAAAATCAAATTCCAAGCCATTGACGAACGCTGAACGCCAATGTTTTGTACCGTGATAGGCGAAATGCTGACCCTCAGTTGCGAGCAGCCTGTCTTCAATGCAAACATGAAAAGTATGAAAAGGACAAGGAGGCAGGAACAAGAAAGCTAGTGAAAGACAATACACCACGGGAACATGGGAAAGAAAAGAAAGCTTGGCGGACTAGATACCACAATAGTAGAATGAAAAGACAAGCACAATTAATATTGGATAAATAATTTGTTTCCCCATCACTGTCAAATTCTACCTCTTCATCTCACGGGCCATCTCGACAGAAAGTGGCATCACTAAAAATGAAGGCTCCAGAAAACAAAAAAACTTAAGATACATGTCTCTGAATTGAGAGATAGAAGCCTCTGGGAGGAAGCTTAACGCTTTAAGAGAAACCAATACAAAAATCTGCAAACAAATCGAAGGGCAACAAATGAGCAACTCATAATCGAAAGCAAAGAAGTTACTCCTCAAAGAAAATATTAGAGTAAGGAAAGTTTCATCCTCAGTTAAAAGGACCTTAAAGTTTAATCTTGCAGTCATGAATGAAATCAAAGAACAATTCAAGGAGAAGAAAACTCATCATTGTCATCAGTTGCTGCAGGCAAAGTTTTGAATGAATAAAGGTTTAAGAAGAATTTTGAGCAGGAAGCAAATGTTTTTGGAAGAAGGAGAAAGCAGTACAAGTACAAGTGAAGGGATTATTGATGGTGGAAGACAAAGATATGGGTATTGAAACTATCTTTTCCGACACATGTGATGCAGAAACAACACATGTTCCAGAGGATATGAGAAAGCAAATTTATGAAAGGTATGTAGATGGCGGCTGAATAGCGAAGTCAATAGTGCGCTCGTCTCACAAGCTGATGGGCGTGGGTTCGAGCCCACGTAAAAGCCACAATAAAAATGATGAATGATTAACGCTAAGATTGTCCTCCGCTGACCTGGAAGGGAGACGGGGCACCCACCAGGCCTATCAAGCCCCTAGTAAGTTCTAATGGAAACATTAGGACCCTCTATATTAAAAAAAAATATTTATTAAAAAAAAATCTAGATGAACTAGAGACCTTTGCAGAGCTTGTCCATGAATGTGAGTTGCAGATGCTACATATGAATGAGACGTATTGGTCCGCTAAATGTGTCATTAATACCAGAATACAAATAGAGAGAAGAGCTGTGAATGATGTTCCAGTTGACATACCAACTAAGCAAAAACTTGGTTATATATTTGATAATATTTCAGATTAAAGTGAGAGAAGATGGAGACTGCCTACCAGCCTGTGGTGCTGAGTTTGCTTATGGAAAAGATAAATGCCCTGAGGAAATTCGGATTTGCATTATCTATGAGCTTGCAACTCATTCTGAGCTTTATCTCAGCGATGCATATCTTTCCCAAGACTTATATCATCAGTATCTTACAACTGCAAAAAGGCGTTTGTTTCATATTGTGATTTTTTTTTGTCCCAGAAGAACACAATTTAGGTACAGATGATGTTGTCAGATTTCTTTTTGAGAAAGAAGAATGGCCCTCTGCACACAAAAATGTTATTTGGGCAAATAGCAAATTTTGTGGTCGTCCGTGTATTGATAATGCCAATCATTTCAGCTTTTTTCTGAAGGCACCGACTCGGGAACGAGATTTCACATCCACACCGAGTAAAAACATGTAATGATGAGGCAATGACCTTGTGGATTTCCACCAGGGTAAATCAAAAGTCACTGTATTGGTGTCCAAACCATTTTGTGCCACTGGTTCCATACAATTAGAAATGTTGAACACAATGAATTAAGTTTATGAAATTTATTCATTTGATATGCCCCCATCTCCAGTTAGCATGCTTTTTTTCTACTATTTTTTTACTTAATATATTCTATATTTTTAAAATTAGTTAATCACAATCCTAGAAGGCATATCCATTATCATAAAATGCATATTGTGTTCAAGTTAAAAAAAAACAACTCCTAAACATTTAAAGATAGATACAATGATAACGCACTGGTGTAATTGAACGTTCACTGGTGTAAAGAAAAGTTCACTTAACATCTATATTCATAAAATTATTTAATTGTGGCAATCCTAGAAGGCATATCCATTATCATAAAATGTATATTGTGTTTAAGTTAACAAAAACTCCTAAACATAGAAACAATGATAACTCACTGGTGTAACTAAAAGTTTACTGGTGTAACAGTAAACTCACTGGTGTAACAGTAAACTCACTGGTGTAACAGGTACTAAATTCACAAACACCTATTTTCTTATTTATCAGAATTCTTTCAGGCTGCCTATTAATTAGTTAGGGTGTGTTGTGATTTATTATAAAGATTTTTACGTTACTACTTGCTTATAAGCATACTTTAATGAACAAAATTGATTATTGTTATTATGATTGTTCTGAACTTTATTATTTGAACACCCACTGATAGCCTTTGTCATTTATTGCATGTCTTAAATTTTTTACTATAATCAAATTTAGTTTTTTTAAAAATAAATATACATGTAAATGTATTTTGGTTTTGAAAGATGTGTTTTTCAGTCTTTGTGTGTACTTAAATGTTGCGTTACACCAGTGATATTGAAATGTGATGCATGACCAATAGACCGTTACTGTAAAAACAAAAACACGAAGTTAAGGTCTAATTTTTTAAAATACAGTATTTAAATGGTCACTGATTACTATCATCAAGAAAAATCACATCGAAAATGACTTTCATTTTTTAAAAAATTTCACTGTGCCAAAAATGTCAAATTTTTAAAAAAACGCCCATATACGCTCCCTCAGATTGACAAAACACATCCGATAGTCCAAAGTTTTGAATAAAATAAGTCACTTAGTCAAATTTTTCCGATTTCCGAACTTTAGAGTAGTTTTTAGACACTTTAGTTCAATCAATAAATCCAAATGCAATTATCACACTTTCCACACAATGAATGAATACAAATTCCGTTCCTTGATTTATAATTCACACTGACACAGTTGTTAATAGTCCATAGCTTCTCAAGTTCAAGGTTTGTTTATAGTTATTTCTTGGAATCACTTATTAATAGCGTACAGTGAGCTTGCTGACGTATATACTTTCACCGCGTGTCACCGACAGTAGGCCTATACTGCGCGACCCAGATTCCGTGCGTGTAGCTGCTATGTGGGAAGTCAAGCCGCCATTTTGAAAACTTCTTGTATTAAATATTTCATTGAATTACTAAAGTTTATTCACTGCTGCTTACGAACTTGAATATTCACAAATTATAATGGCTCACAATATTTCTTCTTTTAATGAATACTTACCTTTTTTAAATACACAATACTGGTCACTTCCACGAATACCTCTCCTTCTGTATCATGATAACAATACAATCTTTGTTCACTTTGACTTCTGACACCAATGTAAATGGTTTACTTTTATATGTGTTTTCTGTAGGCGTTCTCACAATACACAATCTTGCTTGCAATGATCCACTGAAGAATTAATGTCAACAAAATAACTTTAATATGCACATTATGTACAGATATATAAATTCGAGGTTTCACAACGTGGAGACATCAGCCACACATCTGCCATTACTTTCTAGAACTGTCCTTTTGCGCCCTTTCTACCCATGTGACCTCTCTGTCACTAATCTCGTGATTCTCACGTGACAAGTGTCAAAAATGAAACAACACCATTTTAAAAAAAAATAACTGTAAAGAGATTTAAAGAAAAAAGCTCTGTGTTTTATAATAAAAATTGATGACATTCATTTACATTAAATTTTAATTTTATGTTATTTTTTAAGTAAATTTGTTTTCATCCAACTTTATTGCATCATGTCCGATTATCGTTATATCTAGAAGCTAGGGCCGTTAGACTATAACAGTTAAAACAATAATATTACATTCGACTGTTAACTTTTATAAGTGCATTATACGCATACTCCTTTTCAGGTCATCTTTAGACACTTATCAGGCTTCTAAAATTTAACAGATGCGTTTTCGGCTGGGGCTTAGCCCTAGACCCATTGCTGGGAGGGGGGGGGAGCTTACAACGCTCCCAAAACACCCAAGTCATGTGGCCAGGACCTCGCGCCTTCGGGGGTAACGGCAACATAAAATGTTATATTTTGGGGTAACAGGGAAAACATTTCTCCGACCCCTGTATTAGTTCATTGCCATAAGTTTCTATTAAAAAAAAAGTCTCCATCTGAAATGTTTATGTTCACTACCTTATTGGCTAGATAATCTAGTGACTTTTACATTATCTCTACAAATCACCCACCCTCTTGCTGAATGTAGCAGCACCCATATGTTTAAAATAATCTTTTTTCAAACAGCTGTTTTGATTTAATTATCCTCTTCATTATGTTAGTCAAAATTTAAAAAAAAAGTTTTTAAGGGTATAGAAGGGTTTGGCTTAATATGTTTAAGTGTTGTTAGGGTTGCCCAGGACCATTAATGCACATCAGAGTGTTGAAGATGCCACTCCTTGGAATCCCTGGCTTGTGAAATTGTTTTGAAAGTGATGAAATAAACAACTATTAAATGTTCCAAACATTTTCACGTTGATCAGTTTTTTAAAATTCTGTTGCGCTATTTCAGTGTTTAGTTTTGAAGTTCATTTGGGAGTGATTTAGCTTGCATGTACTGTTTACCAGTGTAATTTAGGGCGAAATGTGGATTTGCGAGAATCTTTGTGAGAATGGATCAGCAATACTGCCAGTGATCTGAACACTAGTGCCAACTCATACATAAGGAGCACAAAATGGATATTTAATATTTTCCTTTTTTAATCTAAAATAGAATTAACCTGCTGCAGTTTAGAAGTACGTACTTAAAAAGTCTTTTTTAAAACTTAATAAGATTGCAGAAAAAAATTGAATTGGATAGTCCAATCTGAGTGGCATTTGAAAAGATCAATAGCCTCATACTGCTCCAAGAGGTACATTTTCCCCACACCTAGCCTTCGGCATAACTTTTCTACATCTAAATATGTTCTTGGTTTTATTTTTCAATAGGCGGCCGTCCATAAAGTAAGTCACGCTATTTGGACCATTTTTGACCCCCCTCTCCCCCCTGTCACAAATCTCGGGACAAAGTACGTCACACTTTTGAAATTTTTTAAAAATTAACACCTAATTAAAATATTTAATTTAATACTTAAAATACACTTCACTATTAAACTGTATTAAAATATAAAATTTCCACTTAAAACTAGGGATGTACCGGATTCAAAATTTTGAAATCCAGCTGCAGCTGAATTTGGCCGGATTTATGAAGTGAAGAATCAGATTTGTTAAAATGGCCGGATTCGGGATTTGCAGGAGCCATTTTGAATATATATATAAATTAGGGATCTACCAGCCAGCCGGATTTATGAAGTGAAATACTGCCGAAGCCGGAGCCAGATTTTTTTAAAAATAGCCGGATTTGCCTGAGCTGGAACCGAAATCCCGTACACCCTCACTTAAAAGAACTATCAGATTATTAAAATGACTTTAATAGTAGAATAGTTAATTTTCAACAGTTGTCATAGTTATTCAATGAAACAGTAACTAAATCTAATTTTGGAACAAAATTCCAGACACAGTGGTACTGACCAGGGCAGGTCTCCCCAGCATCTTCACCCTCCTGATGCAGACCCAGCTTTGCTGGGCAGGGCACGTTGTCCGAATGCCAGACGAGAGACTGCCAAAGAGAATCTTCTATGGTGAGCTCCAGTATGGCCAGCGGTCCCACGGTGGGCAAAAGAAACGCTTTCAAAGACACACTGAAAGCCTCAATGAAAGCGTTTGCCATCAATCCAGACACGTGGGAACGAGCTGCAATGGACCGATCCACCTGGCGCTCTTCCATCCACGAAGGTGCCAGGTCATGCGAGGCAAACCGGATCACCGCCGCAGAAAAGAAGAGGCAAGCCCGAAAGGCCCATGCTGTCAACCCTCCAGGAGATGTCCCTTCTGTTCCCGAACCTTCCGTGCATGGATCGGCCTAATCAGCCATCTGCGCACGCACAGACAACCCTCGGATGACTAGAGTGGTCCTCGTCGTATCGACGGACGAACGAACAACTCAATCTAGATCAAATTTGAAAACAAAAATTGCAAAAATTAGACTTGGCAATTATATAATACTCATCATTTATCTGCTACCTTTTCATTTACAATGGGTGAGGTCAAATTATGTGACCAAGTCTTGTGCTATATTGAATCTGTTTATTATGATCCTGTGAATTATGTTTCATTCAAAAATATTCACTGGACATCATCTTACAACGGTGAAGTGAAGTGTTCGTGTTCATCCATAGTTACGACTGACATCAATCTTTCACCATCATCGTTTCCTGGAAGGATAATTACAGACAGATTAACTAGTCCTCATCTAGCCACTCAAAAGCTTATGTATGTGCATTTTCTCTTCTGGCAAAAACTGCCATGGGTTCTCTTTGCCTTCTAGAAGCGATTCTCAAAGGACGGATGCGTTTTATTTGAGTTGATTCTTAAACAGTTGGGTGGGTACATTCTCCTGAGCCCGAGCTCTGTGTTGTTCTGTATGTTTTTTCAACATTGCTTGTGAGGCAAAATATAAGTGACATACTTTGCAAAGTCGATCAAATAAGCTGGTAATCATGTGGTTATACTTTGAAAACTCCTGTTGATCTTGGCATAATGTCATCAAATTTTAGAGTTTGTGCTACAAACAAGGAAGGAAATTTATGAGAATCTTCATCTGCTCTTTCTGTCCATCAATTGTTTGGTTGATTGGGATTGGAGGAAGGAAGAATATTAAAGGTAAAACATTGAAATATGAGCTTTGTGCTTTGTTGCAACATTTCATGTCCTGATATTTAACAATTTGAGTGAAATATTGGCTGGTGCGAAGATGATTGTCAAACCATTCCTGATCCTTCGATATCAGCCCTGCTGCATCCAATTCAGATTTATGAACAAAACATTCAGGAGTTACGCATTTCATGCTATTTTGACATAAAACTAATTCTAATGTTTCAGAAAATTTTTGAAAATTATTTTTAAAGTTATTTAAATTCTACTAAAAAAATATATTTAAAAAATAAATGTGTGACATCACACATGGCCTGACCCCCCCCCTCCCCCTGTCACAAAGTGTCACACTTTCTGACACCCCCTCCCCCCCTCAGAGCGTGACATACTTTATGGACGGCCCCTAGC
Organism: Ampullaceana balthica; assembly: GCA_944989445.1. Taxonomy (NCBI): domain Eukaryota; kingdom Metazoa; phylum Mollusca; class Gastropoda; family Lymnaeidae; genus Ampullaceana; species Ampullaceana balthica. The sequence goes on from CALYLW010000358.1 coordinate 1,258,084, forward strand.
TGTAATTGGTTAGTCAAAGTGACTTTTAAAAAAAACAGTTTAAAGCAATTCATGTTACTTCAGATTTAAACTAAATTGATTTTCAAATTTTGTAAATATATGATGCCCAACAAGAGCTTTGCAATTTACTTTCATTTTTAGACCTTTCTCATTTTTTTTGCACTTAACTTGTAAGCTCAAAATGTAAGGGATATTTTTTATAAAAGACAAAATATTAAAAATGTATGTACATGTATTGTTATATTAGTGGTGGGAATTGCAGAGTTTGCTGAGTAAGTGATACCAAAACAAACTTTTAACAGCTACCTCAAATTCTATTTTGTTTTTCTCAATTTAGTTCTTGGTTATGCATGGAAATACAGTCGAACCCACTTAACTCGAGCTCGGTTAACTCGCCCACCCCATTATGTCGACGTTTTTTATTGGAACCGCCAAATTCTCTCTTTGTCTTAGCATTTTCTCGTCGTTTAATTCGATTTTTTTAAAGTCGCCGAAACCTCATATCACGAGCACAAAAAAGGGTCAAATTTGCCACTTAACGTTGGTTATCTCGATCCCCATGACCAATCGCCAGCTTTTGAAAATGTTAGCTATGATTTTTTATAACCAAGGGAAGGGACCAATTTTCTGCCTCACCAGGGTCTGCTGGTGACGTCACAGCCCGCTTGCTCAGCGCTGTTACTTCTAGTACTATGCTTCGGTAACTAAGCGAATACATTTTTTTTTAAAAATCGGTCACTAGCGAACTCCACAAACAGTGATGACGTGTATTTTTATATTTATAGACCAGAACATTATTATTATTAAGAAAACGCTTTGATTTTGATGTCATGTTCGCTCGCGTGTTGGCTCTGGTATTCTGCCGTAACACAACAAAAAATTAACTCCGGGTAATAAGCTAATATACCGACTAAGTCCTGATAAAACGGAGTAACAGTCATAATAAGATGGAATTTTTTTAAATACCATATTATGTTTCACTTGTCAACTTGCCAGAATTATTGAATTTCGCCGCGCACACGACGATCCCCCCCACCCCAATAGGGTGGGGTTGAGCTACACTGGCCATTTAGAAAGGCATGCTCTGACTAAATTTAAAAAGAAAAATGTTCCTTCCCCCAACCCACTGTAGATGTATAACAGTGGGGGAGGGGAGGTGTCTCTTCTCGCAGTCTTGTATTGGTATGTCAAAGCAAGAGGCTTCCTTTTATATAAACATCAAAGACCTGTCAAGCCTTCTAGCCTCCCACCACCCTCATTATCCCTAACTAGAACGGTCGGTAACTTGTCGTCCCTTTGAGTTCACTTAGAGCGGTCCGACTGTAGTAATAGTCGTGACCGTTGACCGTGGTTCACATCAAGCTCTCGTACAGTGCCTCACAGTGCCTCGACAACTAAGAAAATTAAAATTAATTTTAAAAAAAGCATTCTTTAGCCTTAGGCGAAGTAGACTAATAGTGATGACGTGTATATTATTTAGATACCGGAATAGGGAGAAAGCGATTTGAAGTCACCTTCGCTTAACACAACAAAAACGAACTCCGGGGTAAAAAGCTATTACGGGGTTATTGAAGTTGCAGCTGAATAAATTATTTAAACTCCGAAGACTTAAAACTTAAATAAATAAGCCTAAACATTTTTAAAGATGAGTGTAAGCGGTCGTTCGATAGTCGTAACTACGGTAAACACTAGTCCTAGCGTAATGGTAGTCAATTATTAACAAATATATAAATATTTGAATATTGATTGTTTTCCTTGGTCCTTATGCCTTATACAAATAAATGCCTTGGTATTTATTAGTAATAAACTTACACTAAGATTATGACTTTAATTATAACTACATCATTAGTATTAGTAGTAAATAGCATGAAATAATAAAGTTCAAGGACGAACGAGCAAATGAACTAGAACCTAGAGCCTCAGTCAGAGCCGAGTCACTAATTCATTTACATAAATCATACTCGCAAGGACGTTCCATTTCGCATAATATAATATATCACATAATTTAACATTATATTGATATTTCGTATATTCCGATACGATTCTGATTAATCGTCCCATAACTAACGCACAAGACGTATATAAAGAAATTTCAAGCGCATGTTAATATTTTGGCGCCATATTGGTTTTCGTTTTAACTCGATCATCGGTTATCTCGATGCCATTTTTCAGACCCCAACGCCGTCGACTTAACCGGTTTTGACTGTACTTAAACATCCATGGAGAGGTCTTTATGTATGTACCATACTGGATGTCACAAGTCTATTGTTCTGTTTAAACATATAAGTGATTTAAGGGGGTATTTAAAACTTTATTTCCATTATTGACAGCTGAAGGATTACCAGTATCAGCATGTGTTAAAGTTTTTTTTAAAAAATCTATTCTACTTTAAGCGTTTATAAATGTTTATCTTAATGTGAAACTGTTTTATTACAGTTGAACTTGAAATGTATTAGCCACTTATGAACTGGTAAGTTTGGGCTGGTTGTTTGGAAAATGTTAAATTTGTTATCCTTTATTACCCTTTGACTTCAGTTAAAATACTTAAATAATTTTACATTTCTGATTATAGTAGTTTCTTTATTTATAAATATTTAAATCATTATGAATTATGAGTATTTACCTGTTGAAGATTGATTATGACATGAATATACTTTACTACTAGAAAAGTATTTTAAACTGTATTATTCATTGGTTGTAGAGTCTAAATGACTTTTGAACTAAATTTTGGTTCAAAATTCCTGTGTTTAAATTCCTCCTCCTCCTTAATAAATTAAGTCTCTACTTTCATTCAAAGAAACATGCATGATTATGCACCGTTAAATGTACCACACCCTGCATGTGTTCAATCAATTCAGAAGCTTATCAAAGAGAAAAAGAGAAGAAAAAAGATTGATATATAAAGTACACATGGTTATGGATAAGTTTAATTTTAAAATTATGAGCTGTTTCATTATTTACATATTTTTGGAAAAACCACTATAGCCTTCATTAAAAAAAAATTATTTAAAAGAAATAATTCTTCATTATTCACTAATTACATTTGTATTCACTTAATAGTGTAAACTTAAGACAAGTAAATGCATGGTTTTAGTCAAACTTCTGTCAGGTTCATAATTTGTTTGAGCTGATAACTGTTTTATTTGCTAGAATCTTCAAATATGATGATTATGCATTGAATTTTGATTGGAAAGCAGTAACAAATCACATTATGTTTTACAGTTCTATTAATTACACTGTAATTATTATTATTTAGAATGTTTATTTAATTATTATATGTATGTTATTATCTCCATGTAAAGCGCCGTGAGCCCGGCTCCTTGCTGGGATACAGCGCTATAAAAATTATCAATTTATTATTATTATTATTATTAATTAAAATTATTAATTAAAATTAAAATATTTCACTTTCCTATCTAACAAATTTTTAACAAAGAAAGTAACAGTAACAAACATTGATTTTACCATTCTTAACTCTCAGCTAGTACATATGGGTGTCTTTTGAAAAAGTGCCTGGAAACAAAATAATAACATGATTTTTTCAATGATAAAATCAGCACCTTTAACTTTTTGGAATATTTGGGGAGCCAAGTTCTTTGATCACATATCTACATTTGGGAGGGGGAGGGATATACATAATTTTTTAAAGCTCAAAGTTCTAAGGCTGCTAATTTATCGTGTTGTGCAGCATTACAGGAGTGATCCAAAGATGAAATTAATCATGAAACAAACGTTACAAATACTATTGGGTTTAACCCCCCAACATCTATGATCGTTATGAAACCATGTTGACTCCAAGTGTATACCATCATGAATTCCACAAAGACAAAGGTGAACGTCATGATCCAAGGACATGGTTTGTAAAAATAAAAAAAATATGTCCACTGTTGCTTTGTACAAATTATGGAATAATTTTGTTGTTGTTGCATATATTTCCGAATGGCAAAATGTTTAGTTACGATTAGCTCCTGACTGAATAAAAGACTATTAACTTAACTGTTTAGCTAAATTTTAATTATATTGATTTAAAAAGTTAGAAGACTGAAATCCCAGTTTAGTTCTTTATCATCATCATCATCATCATTGGCCCAAACGCCTATATGTAGGGATCTAACCTGCTCTGTCATATCATTACATTTGGATCAACACATGGCTTGCTGCCTGTATGATGATGTTTTAAGTTCTACATTGTCATTCCATCTCAGTCATGGTCAGGCAATGAGCTTCTCTGCCCCTTGGTTTCTGTCTGCCTAAAGCTTTCTTGTCGAGCAGCCTGAATTTTTTTGTTTTTGTTTTTTTGTTCCTATCTTGGATGTTTCTCCAAAAATTAATGAATCTCTTGGTTTGTATGAAATTTTCAATTATTATTAAACAAACACTTGTCACCACCTAATAGTAATTCCCTGTTAAAACTTTGAAACATTTCAACATTTGAGAACATTTCAAGACTGTTGTCTTGAAACCTCATAATTCTACAAGAAAGACCCTATCACATTAATTTTTTACACATGCAAAAAAATAGAAGTGTTTTTTCATTGCATCATACATATTTAATAATTACATATAATTACATATTGACAAAAAAGTACAATCAGATCAATCTAAAGACAAGAGATCTATTTGTGTAATGTAAAATTCAACCATGATTTACATTATAAATTTTTTTTATTACTTATATAATTAAAATAAAATACAATCCTTCATTGACTTAATTCTTTCATTATTTTAAAATAGTTATCCTGTAGTTATCAGACAAGTATGCTGGCAAGTTCTTTCAGACTGTGGAAAAAAATAATTTATCGATCTTTCTATTTTTAACTTAAATGGGCTTTGGTTAAGTTCCCAGCTGCCTTACATCAATCCTTTTTTTACTCATTGGCTATCATACTTGTCAGAGAAGTAAATAAACAAGAACTGGGCTATAAATATTTAAATACATAATCAATACATGATTATTGGTTGTAGACAGCTGTTAAGTAAGCCACACAGGTGCATTTGCGAAGTTTTATTTTGGATGACATGAACACCCATTGTGCCCTTGATTTTAGACATTTATTTACTCTTTTCGTTGTTATTATTACCTCTTATTATTTCAAAGAAATTACTACTCTATTATCAATGCCATTCTTCCTTAGTTTTTATGAACTGTTACAAGTGCAAACTTATGCTGCCTCACAATATTATTGAAATACGGTTTCCAGTTAGCAAATGAACAGACACTAATAAATTTATTTTAAAATTAAATTTGAGTGGTTGTGGGTGCTACTGTAAAATAGTTTTATAATATGCAACACAAAGAAAAATGAGATTTGCAGAAATGTTAGTATTTTAAATCACTGGAACTAATGTCTTTTTAATTAAGTTAAATTATGTCCATAATTATTTCCACTAAACTGTGCTAGTCCCAAATTAGAAAACTATTTAATTTATTCACAGCACACAAATATATTTTTTATTTGCTCATTGGAATTTAAATACACCTGTATTTCAAAATTGGCTAATGGAAATCTTTTTCTTGAAGCATTTAAATGGTCACTCCCACGATTGCTTAACATAAAGTCAGGGCATTGTTAATTCTAATCTACATTGGATCATTAAAACAACTACAGTAATAAAGGATGAATTGTTATCCCATCAATATAATCCTCTTTAGATTACTATGTACATACTTTTTTTATCACAAGCCATCTGATTATGCATCCTCCTTTTTAGAAATGGGAACTTAGAAATGTACCACTTGAAATTTTAGCATGTGTATTGCCTTATCAATGATGTCAGGATGCTCAATGGGAGCAGGATGGTTATATCATTAAAAAAGCCTTCTTTAAAAAACAAAACTGTGTTTTTCTTAAAGCCCACAAAACCAGAAGAGTTCCTATATGTAATGTTAATGTGTTTTCTTCAATAATCTATACAAATGCAATGTTATGTCCTATTGTTGTAGTAAGGACACTGTTTAGTATTGAAGGATTAAGAGTGTCCAAGAAAGGAGGAGTGAATCCAATCATGTATATACAAAAATAAGCGAAAACAGTGGGTTAAATTTTTTAAAATAAAATTCTGTTTATCACCATCATGGACATAGCTTATTTGTTTGTTTAACAGAAATTAGATGATGAAAAGTATACTTAAAACTGACTCTTTGTTTGTTTGTTTGTTTGTTGTTGTTTTTTTTTGAGATGAGAGAATATTTTTAAGTCTTTTAACACATATAGCCATTTTGTTATTTTGTTTTTAGGGGTAAAATGTAAGGGCTTTTAAATGATTTAACATATCTCAAGTGAATAAAGCCCAGGGCTGTTTTCTATATCTATCAATACAATGACCTTCAGCCTGTGGCCCCTTTTCTTTATATTTATGGTGTTGTTTGTGCAGGCTAATATTTTTGGTAGATAAGGTATCCGTCTTGAAAAGCTGAGTAGTTCAAGAGGCGATGAGCTACTGTCTCATTTTAATATTTGCAGGGCAGTGGGGGTAGGGCACATTTGTGTTTTTTTTTCTGTTTTTATGCAGTCCGTGTTTGCGCTGGTTTGTCTGCCCTATCTTGGTATAGTGGTTTATTCTGTTCAGCTTGACTGCATAGGTTTCAAAGAACGTGTTTATTTTCAGCAGTAGAGAATTTAGTATTAATGTTGTGAGATCTAGATGCTAAGCTCCCTAATGTATTTGATTTGCTTGGAGAAGTTAGCAACATTTTTTTTGTTTGCTGGGATAGACTAATGATTAAAATCTTTTTTTGCTATACAGCTTCAATGGGGGCTACTTCTGCTTCATAGATTTATCCACAGGGGTTTTAGGGTTCATTACATGAATTTTATGTTTACTCATTTTTGTAAACCACAGCCTGCATTTAGGGGCCTTTGAAAGCTGACCCTCAGTGTGTATTTGAATTGTGTCCTCAGGAAAGGTTCTATGTTTTTTTTAAAACTGTCTTCTTCTCATTGTGTGTAAGTCAGGGGTGTCCAAAGTCAAATATGGCCAGCATTTAAATAATTAATTGGCTCATGGATATTTTTCTGTATCGATGACATTATATTTATAGGAAAAGCTGAAATTATTTTCAGTTTTGAATACAACAATTACGTCAATTAATGGCTAAAATGCATGATGTTTTATTGTTTGCAAAGGTGGAAATTTATATTAAAAAGCTAATGGATTTATTTAATCTTTTATGCATTTAAATTGGCATGATGACAGATGAAAAAATGAATGATTTAATATTGTTTATTTTTGCAAACTCTGTAAAGGAAATGAATATAGTGTTGGTGTACTTGAAGTTTGAAGAAAGTTTTTACATCACAATTTTAGACACAACATTTTCGGCTTTGGTTATATTTCAACTCTTTTTATTTATTGTAAGATACAAAGTATAAATGAAACTTCTTTATTCTGTAACTTGGCCATTATTTATCCAGTTTTAGTAATTTATTTTAAAAAAATTTATTATGATGACATAAGATATTTATAAAGTCTTGAAAATCCTGAGTTTTGTACCATCTTTTCCCCATATCACTCATACAAATTACGAAAAAAATATATTGTAATTTTAAAAAGTCCGTAATTACGTCTCATCATATGCCATATTTGTTTATCTTAAATCTGCCTTCCACAAATGTTTGTACTTAATGGAATACGTCCCTCTTTGCAAAATGTATGGACACCACTGATATATAGGTCTGTAGTAGTCTGCGGTTCACTTTTCTATCTTTTGGACTAGGTCTAACTCAGGGGTGTCCAGAGTCTGACCGCGGGCCAAATACAGCCTGCGTTAAAATTTTAACTGGCCTGCAATCTCATCTTAAATAATTAAATGACTCTTTTTTTTTGTTTGTTTAAATGACAACGATTGTGAAAATTGATGAAGTTTTATTGTTCAATAACACATTTATTGATTTAAAAAAGCCTATGAAGTTTTGTGCTGTTATGTGTAAGAAATTCGATGATGTCCAATGGCAAAATTGGTGACGTAGTATATGTATTGTTTATTTTTGCCAACTCGGCAAAGGAAATAAATGTGGCGTCGACGTACTTAAAATTTTATGTCAGTTTTTACATCAAAATTTTTAATACACCATTTCCATACAAGTTATATGGCAACACATTTATCTTCATTCTATAACTTTGCCATTATTCATCAAATTTTAAGAATTTCTAATGACTTTTATAAAGTCTCGAAAATTGCGATATTAGTGTCTCCCTTTTCCCCCACAAACTATTACTCTTATTAATTACAAACAAAATAACAATAATACAATTAAAAAGAATAACTCAGTCTCAGTGTATGTTATCCCTATATATATTGCGCCTAAGCGCGTCCGTGTGTGGGTGCTCGCTATGCGGGGTAACTCCCGAAAATAAAATAAATTATTGAAAACGTAAAATAATAAACATGTTGGTGTCGAGATTAACAAGACGGCGTTTCTCGCAATAAAATATTGTGACTTTTACGTCATAGTTCGAGCTCATATTAATTTGTAAAATGGAAACAAAGTAACAAGAGCCGCAGTTATTTCAATGAAATGTGATTTTTTTTTAATGGCACTATCTGTTTGTGTGTTTATGTTTGTGTGTGCAAGTGTGTGAATAAAGTGAGTGTGTGTGTGTCTATGTTGTGAACTAAATGTGATGAAACGGTTTATTTTTATGTGTGGTAATGTTGCGCCTCTAACAAGATTACTTATATCTTTTTTTTTAATTTTAATTAATTAATATATATTTGCAAATTACATCTTTACACTGTTTTCTTTATGTATTTTCGAGATGTATGTCATCCAGCCGTTCGAAAAATTTATTTGCTTTAATCTTTCTCCAACAGTCTACATTTATGTTCAACGTTAATTTACCTAACGTTCTGTTTACAAACCACGGTCACTGTTTTCTTTAGTATAATATTTTAGCAATAGTTATATTGATATACTATTATTTTGTTTATTTTTACAACTTTTCGTAATATCCTCATATATGCTTAAATTTAAATACTTAATGTATTTGACATTTTAAAAGTCAGTTATAAATAATCAAATACTAACAATGTCTTCAATGCATAAGAGAAAGAAAGCACATGAGTGAAACCAGATACCAAACTCTATAGCTTAGCCACTGTTAATTTTCTTTTTGCATAAATTAAGTTAAACATGCTAGGTAAGTTATATTTATAAATTAAAAAATGCATAAAGCAAGTGATTAGTGATGAAAGCAATGCCAATGATTCTTAGGTGGTAATATTTATTTTCCTTCGGTGCTTAAATAGTTTACACGATTTTTTTTTCTGGAGAGATTGCTCCATAAACTGCCCCAAGGAAATAGAATGAATGAAAAAAAAGTCGGTACTGTTATAGACGAAAATGGATTATATATAGGAGTTATATGCACGGACCAATGAGTGTGGGTAATAAGTGGAACAGCTATTTTTATATTGAGTACAACTTTATGACCTTTTGAAATGTACCATTTATTGGTCAATAATATCGCCCAACCCTGGATGACATAAACACTATAGCTTAGCAAATGTTTTTATTCTTTTGCATATATTAAACTAAATCAGCAGGGTAAATTTTAAACCCAGACATTGCGATTCAAAATGCTTTTTTAAAACAAATAAAACCCATGCACACCTTACTTAAGCATCAAAATTCACATAAATACAGTCGAAACCGCTTATGTCGACGGCGTTGGGGTATGAAAAATGGCGTCGACATAACCGATGATCGAGATAAAGGAAAATCAATATGGCGGCAAAATATTAACATGTGCTTGAAATTTCTTTATGTACATGATTAATTAGTTAGCGTTAATTAGTGATGGGATGATTTATCGGAATCGTATCGGAACCCTAATATTTCTTCACTCTTTCCTAAGTCTAAGGTTGTAATTAATGTAATGACCGTTCGTTTTTAAGGACCGTTTAAAATTTAAATATAACTATAACCATGGTTCCCACTCAGGAAAACGGGAAAAAGTCGGGAATTCTTAAAAATAAATTCTCGGCCTTGAAAGTCGGGAAAAGTTATGACTAATCGGGAATTTATATATATATATATACATATATATACACATGTATCTATATTTATGCCGAAGTAAAGGACTTTGATTACGTCTCTGTCATGTTTCGATTCCATTTATTTAATGAAAAATAAGTTACCAGTTTATAATTGTCTGCGCATGCGCTAAAAGGTTAAAGTTTACGCTTCGCCGTGTCACAGTCGCGTTTGCGAATTTAAAATACAAATAACAAATCAATATGGTTATTTTAAGTTTAATGCTTTTGATGTATATATATTTATGCCGAAGTAAAGGACTTTGATAACGTCTCTGTCATGTTTCCATTCCATTTAATAATTTTAAAAAAAGTTACCAGTTTATAATTGTCTGCGCATGCGTTAAAAGGTCAAAGTTTTCGCCTCGCGTCGTCCCATGGCGCGTGTCACAGCCGATCGCGTTTGCAATGCCCGTCGAATCAGCAAATAAAAAAAAATAAACATATCAATATGGTAATTTTAAGTTTAATGCTTTTGACGTGCAGGATATCTGTTACTATCAGAACGCTCTCGAATTTCCTCAGTCAATCAAACTTGTAATATAAATAAAACTATTGTGGCCTTGACCGTTGATCACAGCACGCTGTGGGCTGTGTGTACTGACACAGTACTGTGTAAAATCAGTTTCATCGTCACGCGCGTGTTAGTGTCACAGTCACTTATCTTACTGGTAACAAAGCAACAACAACAAACTTTTAAAAGAATAATAATTTATTAATTTTTTTATTTAATTATATAAAAACCAACGTCGATTCTCGATACAAACCTTTATTTTCAACCGACGAAAATCGAGTTAAGTTGCAAATTTGGCCCTCTTTTGTGCTCGAGATACTAGGTTTCGGCGACATAAAAGAATCGACATTACCGATGAGAAAATGCTAAGACAAAGAGAGAATTTGGCGGTTCCAATAAAAAACGTCGACATAATAGGGTGGTCGATATAACCGAGCTCGAGATAAGTGGGTTCGACTGTAATATGCTTTTTATGAGTTGGGTGGCACACACTTCGGGTATAAACTGTACGGTTCTTTAAGGTATACATATATTTAGTGTAAAGACATATCATGGGTATTACGATTCATATATAGGTTCTAGCATCAGAAAGTGCGTGCTCAAGCGAAAAAATACACTAACAGCAACTGATATTTAGTCATAACAGCTTGATTTTATTTGAGCAATATTATGCAACGAGGATAAAGTTTTGTATAAAGACTGATTTCAAAGGCAGCTCATGTGGCTTACTAAATGGCAGTTTTCTTTTAAGCTGTATACACTTTCTTGAACAAATTCTATTTAAATTATTCTGATTTAATATCAAATGCCTACAAATATATGTTATATATTAAGACCATTACCAAATATGTCAAAAGACCATTACCAAATGTGTCATTTAATAAGCTAAAAAAAGCTACAATGAAAAAAGTCTTAAATACAAATACAACGAAAAGTAATCATTTTGTTTAGTGGAACAAGTATCTTCCAATTTATTGCTTTGTTAATACTAGAAGAAAAGAGTGGGACGTCCTTTCAAAATGACATACTTTATTAGAAAGTCAATCTCTATGAATTTTAAAAAAAAATTAGTTTTTATGTTAATATTCGTGTGAAAAGAAGATGCGTATATTAAACCCATAAACCATATTTCCACCCTCCACTAAGCATACATATTCAAATAAATATTATCTTGCTTAAATAATAACTAATTCTTCTTAATCAGAGTTTTACAACTTCTTTTTTACAACACTGGGCCCAATATTACATGCAACTTTAGAAGAAGCTTACAACAACATGGAACTACCAAATTCAATGAACACTTCATACATCACACTTCTACCAAAGAAAGACACAGACAAAACACAACTTATAAATTACAGGCCCATATCATTACTCAACACAGATTATAAAATTCTTACTAAAACATTAGCCAATAAACTAAAACCACATTTAAATACTCTCATTCATGTCAATCAACAATGCAGCATTAAAGGCAGGGACATCAACAACCACAATCATTTAATCAGAGACATTATTCAATATACAAGTGAAAAACAAATTCAAACATGCATATTATCACTAGACCAGGAAAAAGCATTTGACAGGGTAGACCATGCATACATTCACAAGATATTACAACACAATAAATTAGGGGAGTATTTTTGTAATTGGGTTAAAATTCTATACAGAACGCCTATCAGCAAACTGATAATAAATAATATAATTTAAAAAAAAACATTGCAATTAAAAGATCAGTTAGACAAGGGTGTCTTTTATCCCCTTATCTATATATTTTATCCTTTGAACCACTTATAGAGAAAATCAGAATGGAGAAAAACATTACAGGAATAGGGATCCCTGGAGCCAGAGATATTAAAGTGATTGCTTATGCAGATGACACGGTATTTTTCCCCACAAATGATAGGTCAATTCACAAAATAATTTCAATTTTTCAAGATTTTGGAAAAGGTAGTGGGTCCAAGAATAATGTAAACAAATCTGAAATTATGGGGATAGGTAGGTGGCAAGATAGACTAGATTTCCCCTTAGGCATAATTAGAAAGGAGAGTCTTATAATTTATGGGATCTTTTATTCCAATAATCAAACACAGACAAACAATGAAATATGGAGGGATATTGAACATTCAATTAAATAAATTATTGACAAAAACAAATACACAGCACAGACAATTTTTGGAAGGAGCACAATTATAAACACATATGTCATCCCCAAAACAATATATACAGGAACAATATGGGAACCCCCACCGATAATTTTATAAGAAATTAACTCACACATAACTAAATACATATTCCAAGGAACAATACACAATATCAAACAAACAACACTAATACAATCTAAGCTAAATAGAGGAATAAACTTGCAAGACATACAAACAAAAATACAAGAACTCAGAATAAAATGTAAAGGACAAGCCATTAAAAAAAGATCAGAAAATACATTCACACATTATTACTTAGGAATCAGAATAGGACATTTAATAGCAATTGATAACAGCACTGAAAATTACATGGGTAGAAATCAATCACAATTTCATACAGCATGCATCAAAGCAATAAAAGGTAATGAATAAGTAGTACACAAAACAACCAAAGAAATATATACACATTTAATAAAAAGACAAGCAACACCTCTAAACAATAGAATTAAATGGACACAAGTTTATGGAGTTAAAAACACTGAGGAAACTTTTAAAAATACACATATCAAAGAAATATCAAATAAAGAAAAAGAAATAACATACAGACTAATTTACAATACAACACCAGTCTCATCAAGAAATTATAAAGACAGAGGTGCAAGAATAGGCTGTCCACTCTGTAGGCCAGGAGCTGATGAGACAGAACAACATTTATATCTCACATGCAATACAATTTTACAAACTAAAAACACACTCCAACAATTCATAAAAGCAGGCACAATACACAAGGTAGATATAGACAAAGCAATAACACTAAACATAATACCAGACTCTATAAACAAGAAACAACAAACTATAAGCTTAAAAAATACTTTCACAGTACAGAAAACACATATGGCATCACAGATTTACGGCATTCTTCCATAACCACAGTTACACAAACATAACATTAGAACACATTTTTAGACAAACAATTCAAAACATGATATTAAACATAACAGAAGATAATTAAGGTTTTTATGTTTAAGAAATAATATATAATGTACATTTTCTTTGTTACATTAAAAAAAAATAATAATAATTTCATGCTTAAACTAAACAATAGAATTGGTGTTTTTCAGAGCATTTTCCTAGAACCAAAGGAATCATATGGAAAGATATTTTAAATTTTTTTGTTATTCATGTGAAAAGAAATTGAGCCTTGCCGATTAGATTTTTATAACTGTTAAGTACATTTATATTCTTTAGGAGTATATTATATAGAGAAAAGCATGCGTTTTTAAAGCAGACATACCAAAATTGATGGTTAATATTTAAATTCATCATACTCTCTATATTCTCGACACACATATCGTGAATTTTATAAAAAGTGGTTTGATTTATCACTACCCTAATTTCATGATGCATCTACATTCATTTTTAAGGGAAATTTGAGACCCAAAAGCAAATAAAGTTATTTTTTAATTGTGCCTACCCTGTTCTTGCAAAAAATACACTAACAGCAACTGATATTGTGACATAACAACTTGATTTTATTTGAGCAATATTATACAACGAGGATAAAGTTTTGTATACAGACTGATTTTTTAAAAACTATTCTGTTTTAAAATCAAATGCCTACATAATATATGTTATATATTAAGCCCTAACTTATATTCATTTTATAAGCTAAAAAAGCTACAATGAAAAAAGGCTTGAATATAAATACAAAGAAGAATTATCCGTTATTTAAGTGAAACAAGTATCTGCCAATTAATTGCTTTGTTACTATGCTAAAAAAATATCCTATTCGTCTTGAACTAATTTCATACTTAGCTTATAAAATGGAGTGGGTGATTTTAAGAGCTTTTTCCTAGAACCAAAGGAATCAAAGATATTGTTTTCATTTTTTGATTAATGGAAAAAGAAATTGATCCTTGCCCATTAGATTTTTGTAACTGTTAAGGACCTTTGTTATTCTGGTAAAGCATATAGACAAAAGCGTGCGTTATTAAAGCAGAAATACCAACATTGATGGGTAATATTTAAATTCATCATACTATCTATTTTCTAGACACACATATCGTGATTTTTATAAAGAAGGGGTTTGATTTATGACTACCCTAATTTCCTGATACGTTTACACTCATTATTAAGGGGAATGTGAAACTCAAATCCAAATAAAGTTATTTTCATTGTGCCTACCCGTAGCATCGCACGGGCATTGCTCTCGTTTTAGTATATTTAGCTTAATACGGTCTGCGCATATTTTTACTTAATGGAATATGGCACTCTTTGCAAAAAGTTGGACAACCCTGGCCTAACTTGATGTAAATTAAAAAATAAAAAGTTTATGATAGCTCTTATGGTGTAATTAGCAACATTTCTCTGTTAGTGGATGGGTGGATATGTGGTATTTAACTTCAATTTCATATGCCATACCTATACTAAACTAATGTTTGGTCTTCATTTTGAATAATGAGTCGTCAGCTAATTTTGTTTTTGTTTTTTAAACCTTATCTACCTTTCAACCATCTCAAGTGATGCATCTCTTTTAATATTTTTCTTTTCAATATACATGTAACTGTATTTCAAAGGTACTGATGGATAGATCTTAGACCTCCTAAGATTAATAATTTGCCTGGTGTTGTTCTTGTCCAAGAGACTCCTGTATGAGTTATGCTATGAAATACTTCATGGATCACAAATATCCAATATACAACTGGCACAATGTTTAGTCATCAACTTGACTTTTCTTTCAAGTTTTATACATAATTTTCTTAACCGAGGACACAGACACCTAGATATGTGGAGTTGACTTTGAAGGGTTGTGGAGTATTCTGTTAAGCCATAGGTTCCCAACCTTTTTCGGGTGGCAACTCCTTTTATAAAAGCCATATGCCCCTCATGCATTTGAAGACCTTTAGGGAAGAAGTGGCTGTGTGACAGTTTTGAAATTTTTTGCAGCGTCATTTTCAAGGGATTTGAGATGCCTAATAATCTAATCCTTCAAATTTTCAATTATTTCACAAACATGGCAATGTTTCAAGACTAACCTTTCTTCGCCAGTTTTGAAGATTGGATAAAAATGCCCAGAAATTATGGTGAAATGCAATAATACCAGTTTCCTTTCCCTGAAGTTTCAGATTGAGCCTATTTGGCTGTTTTATTATATCTGCTAACCATGCTACTCTTTTCAAACAATCTTCATCATTTAAATATACCAAAAGGTTGCCTTGAACTTCTAGGAACAATCTGATTTCATTCTTCAATTCAAAGACATGATTCGCAACATTTCCTTTCATCAACCAGCGTACTGCTGTGTAGAAATGAAGAACCTCTTGATCAGAATCAATGTCTTTGCACAGGTCTTTAAACAGACTAAGTGTTAAGAGCTCCTGTTTTGATGTTTTATCAGTGAAGATTTGGAAGAGTCTTACTGACAAGGACATACCCATGAATTCATGCAGTGTATCCCTTGCTTTGGGAGCTAGTTCTTTTAAATTTTTCTGAAAGTCTGATTTTGACCCAAGCATAGATGTTGCACCATCCGTACAAACCCCACAGTTGTTTTTCCACTTGAATCCTCCAGTCTCAAAAAACTTTATTTATCTTTTCCATAATATCTTCCATTATATGTTTTCATACCTTTTCTGGTTTTTATTTTGGTTGACGTCACTAAGTAGGTTGTAATTTTTTGCCTTAAATAGATCCCAGTTTGCTTTTTTTGAAATCCACTGGAAAATTCTTTCAGAGCAGGTCTGTGATCGTTACCTAATGTATTCTGCATTAATTCTAAACAGAAGATGATTAAGTCTGGTCTTCCAAGAGTTTATAAGGATCTATAAGGAGAAGATACGATGTAAATTAAACAAAAAAAATAATATAGTCATCTAGTTTTTCTACAATTGCCTTTCTAGACTTGTTGGAATTTTGGTATCTCCTCTGAGAGAACTGGCCAAAAATATCATCAGAAATCAAGATCTTGTAGTTTTTTATGAAATGAGTACATTTCATTGTAAAGCTCAGATTTAGTTTTATACAACAGTAATCATTTTGTTGGTGGGTCTTAATCTTTTGGAGTGTAAAAAAATTACCGTATATACTCGTTCGCCAGCCGACCATTTTTGGACAAAATCTAGGGGAAAATATTGGGGGGTCGGCTTACGAGCGGGTCATTAAAGTATTTCTGCATGGATATTGATATTGAATATCGGTGTTTTTATTGTAGATCATCATGGTCCTTTTCTACATTCTACAAGATTCGACTGCTCTACCAGAAGCTATAAAATATTATTTATCATCTGCACTTACCTTATTTAATCATTTTATTTATTTTTGTGAACGTTTTAATAAATTGTTTTACACATTTTGTTTACCAAAGAATTTTTTTTAAAATACCGGTAACTCTTGCCTAACAAAACAAAGACAAAGATAGGCAGAACAAAGTAAACAATCGTAATGACCAATTTAGCTTGTAATTTTTTTTTAAAAATGTGTACCATATTGTTTAAGCTGTCCTATTTTATATTTTTTTGACTTGCGAGCGGGTTATACACTTTTAGTACTTTTCTCTTCCAAAAGTGGCGCTTATGAACGAACGGGCTATGGAACGAGTATATAGGGTAATTCCAACACAAATACAGATTAAGAATCAGCAAGGGTCATGTTACAGTTATAAATTGAGGAGTATGCTGTGTCACCAAATCATAAAACTCCTCTTTTTTACATTGCTGTTATTGAAAGTTTAATAGGCTCATCTTTCTTTGTTACACAGCAGAACACTATGCTGTTCAGGTAACTTTATGTGTGTGTGCGTTTAATACACCTTTAGGTCAGACAAATAAGATTTTCAGGAAGCAACTTCATTTTGTTTAAAGATGGACCGATGCACTAAGAAATGAAATGACGCAACTTCATCTTGTCATCATTAACTTAGTCATAAAATCCACATTGTATGCTATGAGTGAACGTGATTATTAAGCACTTTTTCACACACAAATGAAATTTTTTTATTTCTCTGTTCTGCAGTCGTTCAGGCAATTCCTTATATGAGCTCTTGGGTCTGAAGAAAGGAGCCACAAATGATGAAATCAAGAAAGCTTATAGAAAGGTAAAGGGGTTTTGATTCTTAAACTTTTTAGAAAGTAAGTACTAATGTTGCCATGAATTATATCTGAGCAATGAAGTAAATCAAATCACTTTCTTATGTTCACTAACTCACTGCAAATCAAAATAATGGTGTAGTCCTTCATAATGAATCTCTTTTATTGTAGTGTGGCAGTATAAGTTGAACACTCAATAATTAAATATATTTTCAAGATTGTTTCAAGAGACAACAATATGTACTGACATTTATTATGCAGAATCAACATATACTGCCATATTAATAAAGTTTCCCATATCAAGGTCTTTCAACACAAATTGTACTTAGTTGCTTAAATCTTAATTTTTACTGTCTCTTCCTTCAAATCTGTTTATTTATACTGATGAAGGCCTTTACTGAAACATTAACACATGTAAGTGTAACTTATGAGTTGTATTGTAAGATTAAATTAAAGTAAGAAACACTGTAAACATAAAACAAGTACACCTTTTAAGATTTAATGCTGAGATATATCTATTTTATTCTGGTAATATTTTTCAGCTTGCCCTCAAATTTCACCCTGACAAAAATAGAGATTGCCCTGACTCTGCAGAAAAGGTAAAACATCAACATTCTTTGATTTAGATATTTAATCAATCTTAATTAAGGCTAATAAGAGAAGTTTATATTATTTTATTTTTTAGTTTATTTTTCTAGAGCATATTTTTGCTCCTCCCCACTCCTGTCCCATACTTTTAAAAATAATTTTTAAAACTACTGCTTGTTTTTTAGCAGTTTTAATCATTTTAGTGAAGCCATTTAAAGCAATGTTTGAATTATTAATTCATATCAGTCAAATAAACTACTAAAAATCCCACCATTGCACATAATAGTTTTAGTTATGTATTTTAGAAGATTGTGTGTTTTCTAGAAGGTATAAATTAACTTCACTTTATTAGATCTAGGCAATAGTAAGTTAAGCATACAGAATACTAATTTTTTCGTGATGGTCATTAGCTTTTATTTGATCCATATAATATAATAATTAATGATCTACAACTTGTCCCAAAATTTTGTTGAATATTTTTACCAGTTCAAAGAAATCAACCGTGCAAATGTGATTCTTACTGACAGTACAAAGAGAGGCATCTACGATCGGTATGGCTCAATGGGAATCTATGCTGCTGAACAGTTTGGTGAGGAAAATGTCAACACTTACCTTGTACTTACCAGTGGCTGGTGCAAGGTATGCTATTTATAATAATAAATGTTGGTAAAGTGTATACCCTTGATTATGTGGATGTATTATATAAGTAAAAATGAATGATAAATGGGGTAAAAAGGTTTGGGGGAGTAAAAGATTATTTCAGTCATCCCTTGGTTTGATGGTTTTTATGGCTTTTCGCTAAAAACCATAAAAACATTCCTTCCATTCTCCTGGTAAATGATAAAATACATTTTAAATATGTACCATCAGTAACAAAACTTTTAAACTAGTGGCCAAATTTGTGAACTTCATGGGTCATAGGTGAAAACATAAAAAATTTAATATTTAGATCATGTCCTAAAAGAATGGATTATTTCCATAAACATGGTTTACAATTTATTTAATCAAAGATAGGATATTGGGTAAGCCTAATTTTCATAATAGCTTACTGTGAGAAAGGTTGGTCTATATGAAATGATAACAATATCAACTGCTGGCACATTGCCTGCTGTGAGGAGCACGCTGGTGTTATCTTTTGAACTATTTCATGAACATAAGCCAAATTGAATTTTAGTGCTATGCCTGAAAAAGTGGGACTCCTAAGCCTAACACTTCCTTGGACTTCCTTTGTAAGTCACTGTAGATTCATGTTCTCATTTTTATGAATTAGAAGTATGGCTTTTACACAAAGTTTTTCATCACAGTTAAAAATGGAGGCTTTTAAATTATTGCATATTTGTTAAGGATTTGAATATTATTTTTATAGTAAAATATATTATCCAAGATGTTTCTACTACACAAAATCTATTTTTTACCTTTTATCATATTTCACTTTAAATAAATAAATGCTCCATATGTTTTTAAATAATAGTTTGCATACATTGGACTCAATTTTGATGATGTACGCTTTGCAAGATGAGGTTACGAGACATATGACATTTCCTAAGGTTATAAGGATAACCTGATTTTTTATACTGCTCACACCTCTCTGTTTGCATCTAACAACCTATACATAGAGTTTGGTATCAGTTTTGAAAGTAAAATTTAAGCTAATGAATGGATCATTATTCTGTTTTTTATTCAGTAACTTATATTATACACTGATGGAAAGGATTAAAAGTTTTAATGCTTGTCAATAATACAAAATCAATGTTCAGGATAGCCATTCTTCTTACATGCAAAATTACCTCCCTTAATTTATTTGTGGTTATAAAAACACCAGAAAACAAGGAATGTATTTGCAAAAAATCCTTCCTCAGTGATCAAACATAAACAAAAAGAAATATGAATATGATATGTTTGATGTTTTGTGGCCTCTTTTTCAATAACCATTTTTTTTGTACCGGGGCTGCTTGCAGCTCCATCCCACTTAATCACCTTTATTTACTTATCATCGTTGATCTTCTTCAGGCCCTAGCCATATTCTGTGGTATCATTACTGGGTGCTACTGCTGCTGTTGTTGCTGCATGTGCTGTAACTTTTGTTGTGGCAAATGTCGGCCCAAGGAACCAGAAGAGGATGGTGACTATGCTAACCTACATGTGAGTAGTGAGGGGGATAGGCTAATGGAGGAAAAGGTTAGATGAATATTTGTATTTTATTTAGTTATAGCAGCAGCTTTTATTTTCCTAGAAGATGGCTATAATGCTTTTTTTGCAGCAGACCAATCTTGCTTTTGAATATTGCATTAGTTCACCTTTGCTTAAATTATTTGCATCAGTTTAAACTACAAAGTACAGTCGAACCCGGTTAAGTGTGTTGATGTATGAAAAATGGCATCGAGATAACCGATGATCGAGTTAAACGAAAACCAATATGGCGGCAAAATATTAACATGCGCATGAAATTTCTTTTTATGTACATGATGTGCGTTAATTAGTGATGGGACGATTAATTGGAATGGTATCGGAATATCGGGACCCTAATATTTATTCACTCTTTCCTAAGGTTTTTAAGGACCGTTTAAATATAACCATGGTTCCCACTCAGTCGGGAAAATGGGAAAAAGTCGGGAATTCTTTAAAAAAAATTCTCTGTCAAAAAGTCGGGAAAAGTTATGACTAGTCGAGAATTTTTATATCTATATATATTTTTTATGCCGAAGTAAATGACTTTGATTACTTCTCTGTGGTCATGTTTCGATTCCATTTAATAAATAAAAAAGTTACCAGTTTAAAATTGTCTGCGCATGCGTTAAAACTAAGGTCAAATTTTTCGCCTCGCCTCGTCCTATGGCGCCTGTGGCGTGGCATGTCACCGACGCTCGCGTTTGCAATGCCCATCGAATCAGCGAATTAAAAAAACATATCAATATGGTAATTTTAAGTTTAATGCTTTTGAAGTGCAGGATATCTGTCACTATGAGACCGCACTCGAATTTCCTCAGTCAATCAAACTTGTAAAATAAATAGTAACTATTGCAGCCTTGGCCTTGACAGTTGATCACAGCACGCTGTGTGTTAGACCTCGCCAACTAAGCGAATTTAAAAAAAAATCATTCCTTATCAGAATTCGACCTACAACAGTGATGAGGTGTGTATTATATATATACTGGAATATTAAGAAAATGATTTGATTTCACCGTCACGCGCGTGTAAGTCACGTATCTTACTGGTAACAAAGCAACAATAAACTTTTAAAAGAATCATAATTTTTTATTTAATTAAATAAATACCACCATCGTTTCTCGATGCAAACCTTTATTTTCTGTTAGGCGAACAGATGAGGATTGAGCTAACCAACATTAAGTTGTAAATTTGGCCCTCTTTTGTGCTCGAGGTATTAGGTTTCGGCGACTTAAAAAAATCGAATTAACCGATGAGAAAATGCTAAGACAAAGAGAGAATTTGGCGGTTCCAATAAAAAACTTCGACTTAATAGGGTTGGCGAGTTAACCGGGCTCGAGTTAAGTGGGTTCGACTGTAGCTTTATGCTAGTGCAACGCTATGAGAGGAAATATGAATATAGGAGGATGTTATTTTGTATTGTCTTTCTGTTAATTCTTTATACTATATGTCTAAAGCAAAAATGTTTTTCTTAAGAGTAGTTATGGAATTTAGATCATGTAAGGGAGATAGTGATGTAGCAACCATGTTCTTTACAACATAGCAACTTACAAGGACCTTTGCTGATTCTCACCACTTAAATTTATCCGATTTCTTGCTCTTCAAAATGCTGCCTCACAATTACTCAAGTCAACTCGCCTATTGAGACATTGACACAAAAATCAGGATTTCTTTACACATAAATAGTAACATTAATTCATTTCCTTCTTGAAATCTAAAAAATGATTCTGAACTTAGGTTACTAATTAATTTTTTAAAGCCACTTAAAAAGACTTCCCTTGACCTTTCTTGCCATCAGGGCCGGACTAACACTCCGTATGTCTGTGCTTATGTACAGAGTAAAAAAAATCGAGGGGCGCAAAATTCATGTTTGGAAATGCGAAGGAGCGATCCAAAAAATTAATTTAAAAACAAGTCCCCAAAAAATGAGACCATAAATTCTTTTTTAATAGCATAGCATATAAAATTATCCTTTTTAATAATAGAGGATTCATAACTATTATATTATACAGCAAAAATTATACTTTTAACAGTTAGTTTCATTACAAGAGGTTAAATCGTTCTTTCTACATCGCAAGTGGTGTAACTATGATTATTTGCGCCCTGGGAAAAATTATTTAAAAATTATAAAATTGGTGCCCCTGACTCTCTCCGTTCCATCAAATTTTATGATATAACGTTGTAAGCCTCATTTTTGCGCCCATGTGCCTTGGAGCCCGGAGACATATTTACGTCACTGCCCCACATTGTTACCACTTGACCGGCTCACAGTTCAAAAGGGTTTAACATTTGATTTCACTACTCATACGAGCGGACGTATGTTCACATCAAACAATTATATTAGGGCTGTTATCGATTAATTTAAATTTAATCGTTAACTTTTGAAAAATTATCGATTAATTAATCCATAATTTCGATTAAAGCCAAAATAGAAATTTATGACGTCATTAAACTGAGGATTTCCCACGGACATTGAAAATTAAGAATATTTTGAACTAAATTTTATATCAATGTGTTGATACTTGATCGGATGTTTGTGCTGAAGGTGGTACGTCAGCGATGTATTTGATCCTTTAAAAGAGAATTGTTTATGGCAGTGAACACAATAAACTTTTTCACCATCTTCGACCTTGCCATCCGCAGTTAGCTTAAAAACAAAATTTTTGCTCAACTTTCTAGTTATATGTTTAAATTTAACTGTGCTGTTGCTGTCAGCCATTTTTTAGTTGACGTCTGCCGTTCCCCATAAAGTAATAAAATAAATTATAATATTACGCGGGAGAA
The DNA here is from genome assembly GCA_944989445.1 of Ampullaceana balthica. Classification (NCBI taxonomy): domain Eukaryota; kingdom Metazoa; phylum Mollusca; class Gastropoda; family Lymnaeidae; genus Ampullaceana; species Ampullaceana balthica. The sequence continues at coordinate 1,281,400 of CALYLW010000358.1, forward strand.
GTTTGTACGTAAAAAAATATATAAATTATTATTAATTATTAATAATTAATTATTTATTAATAAAAAATTTTTAAAAATATTATAATTATTTTCTTTAATTTTAATCGAATTTTTATCAATTAAAATTATTTTAATCGATAAAAAAATGTAACGATTAATCGAGAAATTAATCGTTAATTTCCGCAGCCCTAAATTATATCAGACATTTTAGCAAGGAGAGTAACCAGAAATGGTTGTGTATTCTGTCCCGAAATATTCTCTATTTAGCCTCTACTGAAAATTTTTTGCAATGGCTACATTTTTGTTAGCAAACGATGTTTATGGAGATTGGCAGCATATTGTACAAATCCTAAAAAAGTCATGGAACTACAAACAAAATTTTAAAGCCAATATTCCTGTCTTGAATTGGGTACAAACTCATGTTAACCGTTTTAAAAAAAAATGTATTGTGCTACTTATTGTGTTAAACTTATAGTTAAAGTGATTTTTATTTTGGATGTTCGCTAAAAAATATTAAAAGCCATATACCATTTTTTAGAATACTTAAATTTTAATTACATAGTGGGCGCAATTTTTCACTTTTGCATGGAGTGGTTGAAATTCTAAGTCCGGCCATGTTGCCATATTAGATGCAGAGCACACCTTGATGGGCAACTTCAGTCACTTGAACTGATTTTTGTTAGTTGCAGTCGCAAGGAATCACAGGGATTTTTGCATTTGAAGTTGAAGAGTTTTTCCCTGCAAATATGTGAATAATGTTTCTAAAATGGCATTTTTATGTTAAGCATAAACCTGCAAAAATGTCTGCAGACATCAGCTTGTACAGCAGCATTATTGGATTAAGAACTTTCAAGCATGGTTATGCAGTGGAATACTTTTTATATTAAAGTTTTAGACAGCTATAAAGTGTAGTGAAATATATCCTCTAACTCATCCCAGCAGTCCACATATTATTAGTTTCCCATGCTCTGGATAGATCAACTTTATAATTCTTTTGTTGCTTTTGAGTGTTATAGCTCTTCTGGTGTTGCTTTTGATTGCTCTAAAGTCTAGGCATAATACATTTATTTATATTTCTCCCTAATATATGTTCCCAGCTCAGCTCCTGTATTTGTTGAAATTTTAAAATTTAAAATTCTCCATTTTTAAAATGTATTTATTATTTACTAACCAGGCAGCTGGAAATATACTTTATTAAACTGATTTCACTTAAGTTTTGACTAATAATAATATTGTATAATAATTAATGATTATGATTTTATATTGATATCTTTCAAAATATCAAATAAATTTTCTAAAAATTGAATCTAAAAATATTGATATTATTATTTAAATAAAACCATAAATTAATATTTATTAAGCCATTATATTTCAAATTAAATAAAATGAGTAAAGGTTATTTATTTACAAAAAGTATATAACCTCATTTTGATTCTTATAACTGTCTCTCTATTAAATATCATGTTTCCAATGTTTGTCTCTGAAGTTTTGAGTTAAATTACAAAATATCCATTTTGTATTTCTTAGGAAGAGCAAAGCAGTTCACCTGATGATCCAGTTGTATCCCAACCTGTGGGGGTGATCGGAAAAGGCAAGGAGGATGAGGATCTAGATGAAACCACTGGTATAAAGCAAGGTGGTCACCCGTCTTATGGAACTGATGACGGCTTACTAGCCCAAGGGGCGGGTTCAGGGGACACACCCCTTGTAGACAAGGAACATTAGGGTATTTTAGTAGTAACTGTCCTTTTTCTTTTGATTCTTTACCATATTCGTTTGGGTCCCCCTTTCAGGAAGAAGACTGCCTTCATGTAACCATTGGTGGCCATGTTTCAGTGTTATATATCCTCTCATAAAGGACATTTACCTCATGTCTTAATGGGACATTTTTACCTGCACAACATTCAGTAGGAGGAGAGGAAAATTAGTTAATAGACAGGAAATGACTATGTCAGCAGTAGGAAATTGTTTTCAAACATGATAGGGATGTCAATGCAGCTAGACCCCTTAAATTAAAAAAACAAAACAAACCCTTTTCACTCATACTTAATTTGCATAAATGTTAAATATGTTGTTTTTTTGTCTTGCATTTGAAAAAAGGGTCCAGTATTTTTATTCCCAAATTAATTATCAATCATTACTATTTAGTTTGGATTAGACCCTTGAAAAGACATAATGTCCAAACTTATCCTAATGTATTTTTTAAAAACTTAATTCTACAGATGTAGCTTGAACTAATCTTGGTCCCTTGGTACAGGCTGCTAAAATCTTAAAAAATTTTGGAATTTCCAATTTTATGTAGCAACTATGTTAATTTATTTTATTTAAAAAGATGCTTTGTGAAATCTTAGAACGTTGGGATCAGTTTAAAATTTTGAATGATGAAATATAAATGAAAATAAAATAATTAGCAATTTTAAAAGCTGTCCAGGACACACTATCATCTGATAAATATTGACCAATAGAGTAAATAAGCTAACCATATTTAATAAATATATTCTAAGCTTTACTAACATAAAGACAATTATTCAGACTAGAATAGGTATAAACATTCTTATTAGCTGTTTTAAAATATTTATAGATAGGCCAATAGAAATATATTTATTTCTTTGATTAGTTTTAGCCCTTATTTCCTTCCTTTTTAAAAATTCTGGTAAAATTCTCAACTCTTGTAAAATTCCAAATTATTGTTACCACCTTGATTGAATTTTTTTCTTTCTGTTATTAGCATGAATTTTTGGAATATCAAATTTCCAAAAATTATAAACCCAATAAAACTCAAACTATTTTACTATTGTCTGTTGATTCTTTTGTATTTAAATTGTGTCATTTCTAGAAGAAGTTTGTTTGATATTTATGTATATTTATTTTAAGGCTCATGCATCTATGACATCCACTGGGGCGTTGCACTTAGTTGCAACTTCTAAGAGACGATTAACCAAGTGTCATAAGCTATCAGCATGTCTTTCACATTTCTTTTTTAAAAATAAATTTCAAAGCCTTCCTTTGAGTGGCAAGAAAATGTAGAACATGCATTTACATTTTTTTAAAATGAATTGTTTAAAAGATTCAAAAGAAAATGCAATGACATATCAAAATTTAAAAGAAAAATATGAGGGAATTTCCAAAGAAATTGCAGGATATCATATGTGTATGATCCTTTAATTATTATTTTTCTTGTTTCATTCATATTGCTTAAGTCTGTTGTTAATGACAGTTGAATGATGTTTGAAACTCAATTTAATGTCAATGTCTGCCATTAACTGTATATTTATACTTATTTTCTATTATAATTGTTTGTTGCTGCATATTATTGTTTTAAGAATTATTTGGGTCATTGAATGAAATGGAAGGAGTAAATATTTATTTTAGGAAGATCCAATAAATGTTCATTTATTGTTAAATATTTAAATTCATATACAAAGCATTTATATATTCTTAAATTAAAAAAAATATTATTTTTATTTACATATTTTGGAATAAACTGTTGGTTCAATTGTCCACACTGGCATTACTTTTTGAAACATTTATTTCGTCTCCTTAATTTTCCTCATGGAAATATCTGTTTATTAATGTATATTTGTAGCATTTCTGTTTGACAAGCAAGAGATTTTATGACCCACTAAATGGAACTAGTTGAAAGTCTAAAAGAACCAAAAAGCAAATCTCATAATGTTATGTACATCTCTGGTGTTGAGATTAATTAATAAAACAACCCCGTAAAAACAAAGTTTTTGACTATAAATCCCTTAAATATGAGACATAACTAAAAGTATTGATTATGTTCAAACGCGACAAACATTTACAGACTGAAACCGAAATTATCTCCCATGGCTTTAAAACTGGGGGGAGGGTGTGTGGACATGGACGGGTGGTGGCGTCAACGCTTTAACTCAACTCCTGGTGTAAACCACCTGGTTAAAACACGAGATGTGTTCACCGCCGGCTGGCGTGAAGTCAAGTGACCCGTAAAATGTAAACAATAGCGACCGCTACATATAGTATATATTGATAAACTAAAAATGCATTAATTTAATTACGGTACGGTTCGATCGATCTGAAATTTTGATATGATGCATTGTTAGGTGACACGGGTCCTTGTGCCAAATTTCAGCTCGATCGCTTCACGGGAAGTGGGTCATTTTTTACTTTTGTTTTTCCGCCCGCCCAAGACAGAGAGACAGAGGCGGCAGTGAAGTTAATATAAGGGATTTAAAATTGCCATAAACTCTCCAAATAAACCGATCTTTATTCATTGATTGACAATTAATCTGTTATCAAATGAAATCTTTTAATCAAAAACCCAAAAACTCAGTCTTTTACTGGTGGTCTTGGTGTTTAATTTACATGAATGTGGCTGGATAATAAAAATCCCCTTGATTTATTTTTAATTGTAATATTGCCACAGTTGATAAAGGCATTGAATATCATAAATTCTTAATTTATAAGTCGCCCAGATACATGCTGTCTACCTCTTTTAGCTGCTAGACCCACTGAAATGTTATTTTATTTGTTTTAGTAATGGTTACGCAATTGATATGGAATCCATTAGTTAATTAGTTCAAATAAAAATCAGTTTTAAAAGTTTGTAAAACTCAGCTTCTACACCTGAAGGTCTGATTGAATTATTTTAAAATTTTAATTACATAAATTGTGGCATAGGAAACTAGCACTCGACATTCCATCTGCTGAGGTTTTAAAGCTGACCAACTTAATTTGTGCTTACTTAGTTTAGTCAACAAAGGCAAGTTATTTGGGTTACAATTTTCAGAATACAGATCTGTGTTGATTAATATTAGGAACACATGGACTTAGCCAAGAGTTTACATCCATGTTTTAAAATATTTTTTTTTCATTTACATACAATAAAAAAAGCAATAATAATTTGATGAGCTTTGATAAAGAATTCTAAAAATCAATACAAGTTTTAAATGACACTTTGAAATTATGTTAATAGGTTTTGAATATGATAATAGAAATACTAGTTTTCAATTTTCATATGACTTTAGTTCCACTGTTCCATGCTATTTTCCGCATTCAGTCTGCATTACAGTAGCCGTTTACATTCCTTGATTGTATTTTAACTTATGCAGTAATTGATATTATTGTCAAATTAAATGTAGGCACTCACTGTCAGAATCTAAGCAAACAAGTTGTTTATGCCTTCTTGATTTAAAATAAACATTAGTTAAAATCTTAGCTATATATGTTAAGTGTGTTGGGATGGTACTTATCAGTTACATTGAGCCTTAACTAACTTGGCAGTTATTTATTGTCTTTGATGCTTAGTTCTTTACTCAGAGTTTTTCTCCTTCTCAAGAGTAGCTTTGTTGTTCATTTGATTAGGCTAAAACATCATTTGACTTGTGCAGGTATTCTGTGTCACAGTTACAGATGAAGCTTAGATGAATTATTTGGATTAAAAAATTGTACCTACTACAAATGGCTTATGAATATTTACAGGATTTTTAAGTTTTATAAAAGCAGTTTTACTAAACACTTAATGAAAGCATAAAACATTTAAATTCTTCATTACTAAATAATTTTTTAATAAATTTATAATTTTAAAGTTGTTTTTAATTTCCATGAAGCAAATGAAAACATATTTTAAGTGTTAAAAAAAAATTGCCTAATATGTAACTCTTAAAATAGTTATTTATTTGCTGTGTGTTGAAAACCTTCATCACATTACTGCAACAAAGTTCTGCAGTCATACATATTTTATGAAGCTATGTGCTTATACTTATAGATTAAAATGATAATAATCTCACACTGTTTAGGGATTCAGTGTAGGCAAAATTATTTGTAACCATCTTTAAATGATCTAATACTTAACAGAAAAATTATTTTCTTAAACAATTAGGCTGTTGTTTTTTTTTACCCTTATACATCATAGCTGCTCTATTTTCTAAAATTTATAACAATACAGAGCTTTTTGGCTAGTACTCAGTGCTATTCTCTGTTTTGGGAAGCACTTAACTAATGCATGTTCCGATTGAATTGGAACACTCATCACTGTAGTCTCCACCATGGCAATGTAGCTAGCTGCATAAAATAAAAAAATCAACTATATTGATAATAAATAAAGTGTATTTTTGTTTTTTAACATGAAAACATGACCATTTAATATCAGCTGCTGTTTAATTATAGAAGTGCAGTGATTATTTTTGAAATAGGCAATGATTTGTTAATCTTATTATTCCTCTTATCCAACATTTTGTTGGTTCTGTTTGGTACCATTTACTTGGACAATCACGACATAGACCGAATAAACATCTTACTAAATTCTCACAACTTATCATTTAGCCAAGGGTCATCAGCTACATCTCACTTGTTCTGTTTTGATGGGTTTAACAAAATTGCTTTGTCAGTCCATTTTCATAAAAATTTAAGTGTAAGGAATTTTGATTTTCTATCAATTCATGAATATAAATAATCAACTTTTGGTTTTAAAATGTATTCTAGAAGCATTCTTTTGTATATTCTAAATTATTTGTTTTATTTGATTTGGCAAGATGGTGACATCTTCTGTTTCAACTAACAGTTGTCAATATTTTTCATAATTAGTCCCACTGTAACTAACAAATGATCTTTTAAATGTCAAATAAAATCTATGTGACATAAATTCTCTTAATTTTCAGAAGGCATTCGTGTCTGTTTCCCCTTTTGCCATGGTTTTATCATTACATAAACCAAGAGTGCAATATTAAGATATATTTTATTAAAAATTTTGTTGACAACCTTGTAACTTTTTTCCATTTTTTTCGTATTTCCATTTCAAAGACATGTAAGTCTATGTTTTTCACTTTTGTTAAATTAGTTAAACTAGGGTGGTTTGTTATTTATTAAAATGAATATTCTTGTCTCTCCAAATATCTAACATTTAAACCTGTGATTTAAATGCACATCACTCATGTGGCACAACATGATTATTTCTTTTTGTATCATCTCACTGTAAAATTTTCCTGTCTATTACATAATTTATATTGTTAATATATTGTTCAAAAAACTTTGTATTTCAATTGGCTTTTCTCAATCCACTTTCAGTTACTTAATCTCAAAATGATCTGAGTAAGGTTTCCTTTATACTACTATTTCTATTAACATAATCCAGGTTTGGATAACCTTGTCGGGTTAAATTTAATGGTAACATTTACTCTTTGTTAATAATGCTTTCCTAACCATGTTGTTTAAAATAAGATGGTGGTTTCTATGCTGCCTTGGGAAGTTACAAAGTATGTGCAAAAAAGTGTTAACATCAACCTCACTTGCAGCTATTGGATTAAATAAGAGAAGGCATGACATGAGGGAACATTTTTGTCAAAAGTCATAGTTTTATTTAACTCATATTTGGAAACTACACAATTGAGAAAAATTGCTACTGTCATGGACATTTTTAAATATTATTATTATTATGGCCTTCTGCATAAGGAAAAAAATATTTGTAATGATAGTAGTGTGTTAGGATGTAAACGTGACAATTTTAGAGCTATGATCTGTTGTATGGAACAAACCATACTTCAAAACAATCAGGATAACATGCTGCCACAAGACTCTTGATTCATGAATTATATACATTTTTTTCCTCTTTCCAATCTTCTTTTTTAATTGATAAACATCTAAACGGATATATATCACCTATTAACTTAAAAACATTTTTAAAATTTTGAAATACACCTTATCTGTCTGTACTGTGACAAAATTTTATATTTAATTATGCTGGAAAGTTATACATTTTTGTTCAAATTTTAGATATAAATAAGCAGCATTTCACGATCATATAACTATGACCTCAAAACAAGAATTAATTACATTTTTGTTAATTTTTTTTTAAAAAACCTGCTTATATGTTCCTTATTTTTCTGGCATTTAAATTTAATCAACATCCCAAACCCAAACTCACTCCCGTCATGCAACTTTGTTTCCCACCCAAGAGAAGTGCAGATCAACATTCTACCATGCTAACCCACTTTCTTCAGGATGGGGGACAGGTAGTATGTCAACCCCAAAATAGCTATCCAGTGGTAAATAAGATTAATGCTTACTTCGGAATAAATATTGTTAAGTCTCCAGTCTGTGATGATAAGATCCAATTGTTCATTGTCAATCTCCAGTCTGTGATGATAAGATCCAATTGTTCATTGTCAATCTCCAGTCTGTGATGATAAGATCCAATTGTTCATTGTCAATCTCCAGTCTGTGATGATAAGATCCAATTGTTCATTGTCAATCTCCAGTCTGTGATGATAAGATCCAATTGTTCATTGTCAATCTCCAGTCTGTGATGATAAGATCCAATTGTTCATTGTCAATCTCCAGTCTGTGATGATAAGATCCAATTGTTCATTGTCAATCTCCAGTCTGTGATGATAAGATCCAATTGTTCATTGTCAATCTCCAGTCTGTGATGATAAGATCCAATTGTTCATTGTCAATCTCCAGTCTGTGATGATAAGATCCAATTGTTCATTGTCAATCTCCAGTCTGTGATGATAAGATCCAATTGTTCATTGTCAATCTCCAGTCTGTGATGATAAGATCCAATTGTTCATTGTCAATCTCCAGTCTGTGATGATAAGATCCAATTGTTCATTGTCAATCTCCAGTCTGTGATGATAAGATCCAATTGTTCATTGTCAATCTCCAGTCTGTGATGATAAGATCCAATTGTTCATTGTCAATCTCCAGTCTGTGATGATAAGATCCAATTGTTCATTGTCAATCTCCAGTCTGTGATGATAAGATCCAATTGTTCATTGTCAATCTCCAGTCTGTGATGATAAGATCCAATTGTTCATTGTCAATCTCCAGTCTGTGATGATAAGATCCAATTGTTCATTGTCAATCTCCAGTCTGTGATGATAAACTCTAAACGTTCAGGGATAATAGTTCGTATAATGCAAGAAGTCTGCTTGAGATATAAGAATTACAATTTATATTTCAACTTGTCCATTCCTTGCATGTTTTTTTTCTTTTACAGTTTTTGTGACCGTGTGGATCGATTTTTAAAAAAAATATTATAATATCAGTTAAATTATAATTATAAGTTATAATTAAGACAAAACTAACATCAAATTAAATAGAATTCCACATTTTGTTTGATATTGACACGCATGGGTATTGAATAGAATACCAGTGTTGCTTGGCAATGGCCATAGGTTAATTTTGTTTTTGTTGTTAGGGGCCGTCCATAAATGACGTCACGCACCTAAGGGGGGAGTGGGGTCACACTTTTGTGACGAGGGGGAGGGAGGGGGGTTGAAGACATGTGACGTCACGTCAAAAGGGTAACTTTAAATAAAACTTCCACTGAAATATTTGGTCGCTTACAATTTATTAAATGACTTTTTCCCCCCTCTTTTAAAAAAAAATCAGTGCTTCTCAATGTGCCGGTCGGTAGGCCATCAGACGCTGGTTGGCGTATGCTATTAAGACACGAAAATTAAATCTAATTATAATCCTTAAGTTTGAGAATCCACAAGATAACATATGAAATTGTTACACTGCGTCGTTTGATGTTGACATCAAAGCATTTGTGATGTAACCGCAGCTCCGTTTGGTTCTCTCATGGCAGGAGTCGTAAAACGTTTTTGCCCGTCACCCCAAAATATACAAGTTTATGTATGCGTTAACCCCTCCACCCCCCAGACTCTAGGTCCTGCTCACATGCCTCGTGGATTTGGGGGAGCGTCTTTAGCGAAAATTCTACTGGTGAGTTTTACAAGCATGACAAGTGTCTAAAAATGATTTGAATAGGATTATGTGTAGATATTTTAAGTGAAAACGACACGGACTATCCTTTTTCTTTAAAAGGGGAAAGGGGGAGGGAATCTATTTGATAGAATTAAAAACGTTTTAAGTTTGATATAATTGTTCGATTGGTTTTTGGTCAAACGCCCCTGGTCATTCTAGTCTTCTAGATCAGTGCTTCTCAAAGTGGTGGTCCGCGGACCGGTGCCGGTCCATGGGCAATCCGCTGCGGTCCGCAGATGTTCTCAAAAAAAGGACAGAAAAAAATTGTCAGTGCAGGGAAAATAGTGCACCGGTCCCTGGTGCAATGGAAAAAATTCCTGCTGGTCCGCAATACTAAAAATTTTGAGAAGCACTGTTCTAGATATTATGGTAAATGAGCCCATTTAAAATTAGTCAAGTATTCATTAACTTTATTGAATGCATCAAATTCTTGTCATCGCAATTCGAGAGGAGCACAAAATAACTTTTCTTCTTAGGTCAGTTTTTAAAACAGTAATTTTAAATATCACAGAAATTTATACGTGATAAAGACAAGTCATGTGGATTAAGATTAATGTCACTCGTGTCAATATAAATGAAAGTAGGGTAGATTTAGGTGTCTTCGTATAGTGCGTAGGTAAGAAATCTGCAAAGTTGTCAAATTTAAAAAAAATGCATTTTCTGGAAGGAACCGGTTGAATAATGGGCATATGTTCCAAGCGTACACGTACACATGACGTATTTTAATATATCTAGCGGATTGTAGTGGATGTTATATGTCCCAAATGAGTCTGCATTACCCCCAAGAATTCCCTTTTTGACCCCAGTTCAGGTTATTTACCTCTGTTCGCTGACCTCTTTCTTATGGGATGCCCGTCAGTCAATTGAGGGATTTTTAAAAAATAACATTTTAAAAATATTATTTTTAAATAATTTTTTTTCTAAACAAAAACTTTAACCGTGATGATTAATAGTCAATGTTTAATTTGTATGCATTAAACTAAAATATAAGCTAAGGATGTTAACACAGTTCGTTTTCTGAAGCGCGTTAAACGTTTTTTTAAAAAATACTTCACACGGGTTACGGTATTACAATGTACTTCTTCACCAAATAAATAATAACTACTTAAATGACAATAAAAGTGATTTGAAACATACTTAATTTCAAATAGAAAATAAAGTGTTTTTTGTTTGTTTGTTGTTTGTTATTTCAGCGTCTCTCGGCCTGCGATGAACCGGGTCAAAGATTTGTGACGTATTTTTAGAGGGGGGGGGTCTAAGTTTTTGTGACGAGGGGAGGGAGGGGGTCAAAAATCGCGTGACGTCATTTATGGACGGTCCCTTACATCATTGTTTAGTATATGTATATGCGTAGTTAAAGAGAAATCTATAATTTAATTCCAGTATTTATTATAGCCTAGTTATAAGTTGATATAATGTCTTGTAACATGCAATCTTTAACCTTTAATATTTTTTTATTGTCAAATAATACTTTGATAATTACTTCAAATGCTCGTCCTAGTTTTGTTATTTTTCACCCCAATTTGAAAAGAACAGACCACACATTGTGATGATTCTAGCATTTATTTTAGTTGTGACATTAAGCGTGTTTAGTTTAACTTCAGTCAGGCTTGAGGTTTGAGTGAGCACCGTCACTGACCAGGGTTTAGATCTGGTCCAATTATACTACCCTTACGACCCAAGGAACAGATATGGTCAAAATTTACTACCTTATGACCCAAGGGACAGATATGGTCAAAATTTACTACCCTTTCGACCCAAGGAACAGATATGGTCCAATTTTACTACCCTTATGACTCAAGGATTAGATATGGTCCAAATTTACTACCCCTAAGACCCAAGGAACAGATATGGTCCAATTTTACTTCCCTTATGACTCAAGGATTAGATATGGTCCAAATTTACTACCCCTACGACCCAAGGAACAGATATGGTCCAATTTTACTACCCTTATGACTCAAGGATTAGATTTGGTCCAAATTTACTACCCCTACGACCCAAGGAACAGATATGGTCCAATTTTACTACCCTTATGACTCAAGGATTAGATATGGTCCAAATTTACTACCCCTACGATCCAAGGAACAGATATGGTCCAAATTTACTACCCTTACGACCCAAGGAACAGATATGGTCCAAATTTACTACCCCTACGACCCAAGGAACAGATATGGTCCAATTTTACTACCCTTGCGACCCAGGAAACAGATATGGTCCAAATTCACTATCCTTATGACCCAAAGATCAGATATGGTCCAAATTTACGACTCAAAGATCAGATATGGTCCAAATTTACGACTCAAAGATCAGATATGGTCCAAATATACGACTCAAAGATCAGATATGGTCCAAATTTACAAATTTCAAATAAGTGTCTTCATTTCAATTATTGATTTCATAAAGTAACAAGGACAAATATATTTCTCTTCATATGTAAACAAATTTATGTAGTTCTCATCTCTTTTAGACTTAATTTATATAACATTTTAACGCTGCGCTGATGAAGAAATTTGTCTGGGTTAGGATATTTTTTTAGGATCAACTTACTGGCTTTGCCTCTAAATAAGAAGATGCTCAACTTGCCAACGCCCCCGACGACTCCCATGATAATTTGTTGATATCTTTAGTTTGTTAACCTACCTACGTGATTTGACAAAGTTTCGAATGAAAGAAAGATATTTGCTGATTTTTTTATGCAGGGGGCGTGGTGGTCGAGTGGCAGCGCGCTCGACTGGCGTACCAATGGTCACGGGTTCGAATCCATGTGAAGGCAAGGATTTGTTCCCGGGGCCTAGGGCATTCCTGAGTCACCCAGCTCCGAATAATGCGTGGAACCCACAAAGCCGTGGCCTGTGAACGCTGCATCACTTGCCAACAGATAATCTGTCATGGTCTGTGGACGTAAATATCTTCTGCATAGAAGGAGCGTATGTATAGATAAGAAAAGAAGATACGATATTTTTATGAAGAAGGAATGTGTCCATTACTGTAGTGAAGCAACTAGTACCAATGTAAGAAATCATTATAGACCCTAGCTAACAATTCCAAACGCCACTACTTCTTAAAAAACCCCGTTTCCTGTTTGGTGTTGTTTAGCAATTTGTTAACTCTGTGGAAAAAATTGTGAAAACAAAGCAATCGATTATTAATTACAATTTGTGATTCTTCAATAAAATAATCATCACCGCAACAATTACACGTCTTTAGTTGTGCTTTAAAATTCGTATGTGAGTTTTTTCAAGTTTTACCTTTGTATGAGATAGCCACTAAGGAGATTGAACACTTGTATTCGTATGTGTAGAAATTGTTGGTATTTGTATGGTGTGATACGTTTATGGTTGAGGAGGGTGGGGGGAAGGTTCAAAGATAAAAAGAGAGTTACAAATTAAAGATAAGGTACCTTAAAAATTATGAAAAATGTAATAAAATGTTTCATTTACAAGAATATAATGAAAATATTTGCTCGCGTGTGTATCAATGATAGTTGTTTATCTATATCTAATATATAAAGCTCAAATGTTTGTATGTTTGTATGTTTCACTTTTTCGACTTTCTGTTAGACATCACGGACAAATCACGGAAAAACCAAATGACGGACGGGGGACCAAATTTGGCAGGACGGTTCCTTTTACCCTGAAGGTGGTTTTAAGTTAGTTTTTGTAATTGTCCCTTTTGCCCGAATGCCGTAAATTAAATAATCAGAAAATGCAGAGACAAAGAATAAAAAATTTAACCTCATTTCTGTGTTGAAAAAATTTACGCGGACGTTCAAATGCCGTTCAAAGCGAGTTACTTTTGGTGACGTTTTTTTCCCCCAATACTTTATTTTCAGCCGTGCGCATTTGAAAAAATATTATAATGTCTAATTACGGTGCGCACATTTTCGTGTACGCTTCATAATTTGAGCTGTGTATTACAAAGAATTGTCATTTTCTTTACTGTTACTTTCTATATATTAGATAGACACGTAAACATATTTAATTAAAACTGCCACACGATGCATTAGATTTAATTGTTTACACGTTTAAATTTAATTGCTAATTTTCTGTTCCATAACTCGACATTTAATAAAAACCTATTTATGTAATAAATGTGACAGTTTTTTTTTCAAGGCTTCATTTTTAGCGTTGAGCGTTCTAAAACCTTTTATCGCCTGATTACTGTGCGCACATTTTCGTGTACGCATCTTAAATTTAGATGTGTCCTATTAATATAACATTTATATTTTGTTTGTCTTTTACATAAGCTATTGTCTTTTACATAACCTATACACTTATACTATTTATATTTAGGCTACCGGACCTATTAACATAAGTATATTAAACTAAATAAAGTGATCCTGAAAACGCTTAATTATTTTGTTTTGCGAATTGAATATGTTATGTTCATTCCTTTGATGATTGATTAATATAGGCCATTTTTAAAATCAATTATTGTCATGGTTTCACATGCGTTTTTAACATTTTAAAATTAGGAATATAGCCTAATTTCTTTATTTATCTTTATTATCTTTATCTCATAGACGCTGTTGCAAATATTGTATTAATAATTGTGTTACAATGCAGTGTCGTAAATATATAAGAGCTTTTTTAGTGACGAAAATTTAAAAAAGTTTACATAACCTATATATTTCCAATGTCTTTTTTCTGTGTTTAAATGTACCTATCAATTTATTGTACGCCAAGGATAACAATTAGTGTAATTGCATATTTAATATTTTTAATTATCCATTGAAAATTTAAAGAGAAAAAATATATATTAAAATTTTCAAAGTAAACGCGATTATTGAATCTGTACCTTCGGTAAAACATTTGGCAAACGTCTCCTTTCTATCTCTCTCTCTCTCTCTCTCTCTCTCTCTCTCTTTTGTGCTAAAAATCGGATTCTCTATTATTGCACATTTGTAGTATCTTATCTTATCTGTTTACAGACGCTCCTTCTATACAGAAGATTATTGCGTCCTACGCTTATCTATGGTTTGTGTTTAGTCCTGCATTTTTATTAGAGATTATTAGTAATGCTACTACTTATCAATCCTACTTAAAGCTTGCAAGACTGCATTGTTTTAAAACACATTTTTTCAAACTTTACTTTTCCAAATTAAAAAAAAACAAAAAAAAACATTTTTATCACGATTAAATTAAGCTACTTTGCCCATTCATGTCAATATTTAGTTTGTTTTTTTAAATTTAAATATGAATGTATTTTTTCTAAATTTAAAGCATGTATAAATATATGTGTGCATTTTTCGATGTAAAACGCGTTGAGCCCAGCTGCTAAATAGGGTATCGAACTATTTAAATTCTCAAATTGTTATAATCATTTCAATTGTTATTATACTACAACACGACTTTATAGGTGAAGGTTTAAAAAAATCGTGTCATAAAAAAATTTAGTGATTAATTAATGTTAATTTTTTTTCCTAAATAGAATGCACGAACCATTTTAAGAAGTTTATTAAAAGGCCAGCTTCTGCTTTAAAATTACTTTAAATGAAGTTACAAATAACGGCCCTTCACGTCTTTCATAACTGCCTAAATACCTATTGGATACCATTGCTTATTTTTAAATACACATTTATCAATGTGTTATTACAGAGAAAGGCATTGACGATAAGAAGGGTACATTTTCAAATCTTCGGACCAATAGTCTGTTCAATGAAAATGTTCTTAAAACCCATAACACTCAACAAAATTAAAATTATTATTTAATAGGCGCATATCAAATAAGACATTTGTAAGGTGTATTATTGTAAATTTTAAATTCAATTTCAAAATATATATTTTTAAAAAAAACTGTTGCTCATTTACATATCGATATTTAATTGGAAAGTTAAGTTCAGCGTGAAATAAAAAATTCTTGGCATTTTACATATATATACATCTCAGATATCTTGATTTATTTGCCTCATTTTATTTTTGCATTTGTTACAAAAAATAAGATTTGTTTTTAATTTCCATTGTTCTGATTTAATGTGTAATATAATGAATATAAAATTAAATGAATATGAATTTGAACTAAATTTTCATTATTTTGATAATTAAAATGCATCTTTTTGTTTTTAATGGTGTCTTAATTGTTCTAACTCTAAAAAAAGAAAACATTAACTTGAACAAATTGGCAGATATCCTTATTTACACTTAAAGACAAACATCTATTTATTAAGCATCAATCTAATTTTTTATTTTCTACCACTTTCAAATGTTCGTTTTGTCTTAAATTTAATATTTTCAATAGTCTATTCAATCTCAATTCCTTTCAAATAAATTTTATTTTATAATCCAATAAGCACGTTATTAAGAAAAAAAATGATAAAAGAATGTCAAGATGATCAATATATATTTTTTTCTTTTCGTTTTCCAACATCAAACCCGCGCTACGCCGGGTATTTGGCTAGTATCTAATATATAAAGCTCAAATGTTTGTATGTTTGTATGTTTGTATGTTTCACTTTTCGACTTTCTGTTAGACAATCACGGAAAAACCAAATGACGGACGGGGACCAAATTTGGCAGGACGGTTCCTTTTACCCTGAAGGTGGTTTTAAGTTAGTTTTTGTAATTGTCCCTTTTGCCCGAATGCCGTAAATTAAATAATCAGAAAATGCAGAGACAAAGAATAAAAAATTTAACCTCATTTCTGTGTTGAAAAAATTTACGCGGACGTTCAAATGCCGTTCAAAGCGAGTTACTTTTGGTGACGTTTTTTTTCCCCAATACTTTATTTTCAGCCGTGCGCATTTGAAAAAATATTATAATGTCTAATTACGGTGCGCACATTTTCGTGTACGCTTCATAATTTGAGCTGTGTATTACAAAGAATTGTCACTTTCTTTACTGTTACTTTCTATATATTAGATAGACACGTAAACATATTTAATTAAAACTGCCACACGATGCATTAGATTTAATTGTTTACACGTTTAAATTTAATTGCGAATTTGTTTTAATTATTTTCTGTTCCATAACTCGACATTTAATGAAAAACCTATTTATGAAATATGTAATAATTGTGTCAGTATTTTTTTCAAGGCTTCATTTTTAGCGGTGCACGTTTTAAAATCTTTTATCGCCTGATTACTGTGCGCACATTTTCGTGTACGCATCTTAAATTTAGCTGTGTTCTATTAATATAACATTTATATTTTGTTTGTCTTTTACATAAGCTGTTGCCTTTGACATAACCTATACACTTATACTATTTAAACTTAGGCTACCGGACTTATTAACATAAGTAGATTACACTAAATAAAGTGATCCTGAAAACGCTTAATTATTTTGTATTGCGAATTGAATATGTTATGTTCTTTCCTTTGATGATGGATTAACATAGGCCATTTTTAAAATCAATTATTGTCATGGTTTCACATGCATTTTTAACATACAATTCATTTGTTTTGTTTGTGTTTTTTTTTAAATTAAGAATATAGCTTAATTTTTTTATTTATCTTTATTATCTTTATCTCATAGACGCTGTTGCAAATATTGAATTATTTACAATTGTGTTACATTGCAGTGTCGTAAATATATAAGAGCTTTTTTAGTGACGACAGTGGCAGAGATCTTTTGTAAAAATGTCAACAAAGCAGTGGCCCTTTTTTAATGGATACAAACAAAAAAACATAAAAATATCAACTGAGCTTTATATATTAGATATGCGTTTAAATTATTTTATTTCAATTATTTTAACGATGCATTGTATTAATATTTTACATGCAATGTATAAAATTGGGATTTTTAAAAATTTAATTCATAACTCGACATTTAATTAAAAACCATAGATGTAGCGAGTTTATTTTATGTTGAAAGTGATGGCCTATGTCAAATAAACTTACACTTTAAAACTGTTTACTTAAGCTTTATATACACTATACATTATAACCTTTCGCTACCGAACGTATTAAAAAAAGTTGACTAAATTTAATGAAGTGATCCTGAAAATGCTTAATTAATATGAATGCGAATTGAATATGTTTTTATGTTCATTCCTTTGTATTCAGAATAGCATAGGCCATTTCTAAAATTGCCTTTTAATCATTTTTAAGATGCGCTTATTAACAGACGATTGAATCTTTTTTTTTAAAGTATTTTATTTTTCAGATATAAAATCTGGTGTGTGTGTGTGTGCATTGAATATAATATACAACATATGATGCCTTATCCGAAATAGGGAACAAAAAAAAAGAAATAAAATGAACAGGTTTTGAAATTAACCTCTTGCACCTAATGGGCCAGGGCCCCTTAATGCTATTTTCCACCCTATTGTAGGAATGTAAAAAGTAGTTTAAGAGTTAGATATTGAGAAAAAAAATGGATTTTAACAAAACTTAGAATATAAAAACTTAACAGCCTATATTAGTATAGGGCACTGAACTCTTAATTTCCATTCCTTCGAAAAAGTCTTTTTCACTGAACTTTAATCATTGTATTTCCTATTAAATTTTACACGATATTGAGGAATATATATTGAGTACAATAGATAAAAACAACATTAAGGGCCCCAGGGCCCATTCTGGGCAAGATATAAAGTTCAAAACACCTGTGAATTTCAATTTGTATAATAAGGGATACATGTGTCATTATTTGTCAAGATTGTTAATGACTGAATAATGAATAAAATCTTAAAGGTTTAAGAAATGAGTACAATGGCAATAAAAAAAACTATAATATCACTCATTTTGGGGCCGGGGCCCTTAATATCGTTTCTTCTTTTGTACGCTATTTAATTATTTATTTATTTATCCGTTTGCTATGAAACTTGGATTTTTTTTTCACACTTCCACGACAATTTCTTCAGAATTATTTTTAAACATACCACTCATTGGTTTCTTTAAATTTATTCCTTTTTACTTTGATCGTTGCAACGCGCGACGGGTCTACTAGTCTAATATATAAAGCTCAAATGTTTGTATGTTTGTATGTTTGTATGTTTGTATGTTTCACTTTTCGACTTTCTGTTAGACAATCACGGAAAAACCAAATGACGGACGGGGACCAAATTTGGCAGGACGGTTCCTTTTACCCTGAAGGTGGTTTTAAGTTAGTTTTTGTAATTGTCCCTTTTGCCCGAATGCCGTAAATTAAATAATCAGAAAATGCAGAGACAAAGAATAAAAAATTTAACCTCATTTCTGTTGAACAAATTTACGCGGACGTTCAAATGCCGTTCAAAGCGAGTTACTTTTGGTGACGTTTTTTTCCCCCAATACTTTATTTTCAGCCGTGCGCATTTGAAAAAATATTATAATGTCTAATTACGGTGCGCACATTTTCGTGTACGCTTCATAATTTGAGCTGTGTATTACAAAGAATTGTCATTTTCTTTACTGTTACTTTCTATATATTAGATAGACACGTAAACATATTTAATTACAACTGCCACACGATGCATTAGATTTAATTGTTTACACGTTTAAATTTAATTGCTAATTTTCTGTTCCATAACTCGAAATTTAATAAAAACCTATTTATGTAATAAATGTGACAGTATTTTTTTTTCAAGGCTTCATTTTTAGCGTTGCGCGTTCTAAAACCTTTTATCGCCTGACTACTGTGCGCACATTTTCGTGTACGCATATTAAATTTAGATGTGTCCTATTAATATAACATTTATATTTTGTTTGTCTTTTACATAAGCTATTGTCTTTTACATAACATATACACTTATACTATTTATATTTAGGCTACCGGACCTATTAACATAAGTAGATTAAACTAAATAAAGTGATCCTGAAAACGCTTAATTATTTTGTTTTGCGAATTGAATATGTTATGTTCATTCCTTTGATGATGGATTAACATAGGCCATTTTTAAAATCAATTATTGTCATGGTTTCCCATGCGTTTTTAACATAAAATTTATTTGTTTTGTTTGTTTTTTTTAAAATTAGGAATATAGCCTAATTTCTTTATTTATCTTTATTATCTTTATCTCATAGACGCTGTTGCAAATATTGTATTAATTACAATTGTGTTACATTGCAGTGTCGTAAATATATAAGAGCTTTTTTAGTGAGGACAGTGGCAGAGATCTTTTGGAAAAATGTCAACAAAGCAGTTGCCTTTTTTTAATGGATAAAAACAAACAAACATAAAAATATCAACTGAGCTTTATATATTACATATGCGTTTAAATTATTTTATTTCAATTATTTTCACGATGCATTGTATTAATATTTTACATGCAATGAATAAAATTGGGATTTTTTAAAATTTAATTCATAACTCGACATTTAATTAAAAACCATAGATGTAGCGAGTTTATTTTATGTTGAAAGTGATGGCCTATGTCAAATAAACGTACACTTTAAAACTGTTTACTTAAGCTTTATATACACTATACATTATAAACTTTCGCTACCGAACGTATTAACAAAAGTTGACTAAATTTAATGAAGTGATCCTGAAAACGCTTAATTAATATGAATTGCTTTTGAATATGTTTTTATGTTCATTCCTTTGTATTCAGAATAGCATAGGCCATTTCTAAAGTTGCCTATTAATCATTTTTAAGATGCACTTATTAACAGACGGTTGAATCTTTTTTTTTAATGTATTTTATTTTTCAGATATAAAATCTGGTGTGTGTGTGTGTGCATTGAATACAATTTACAAAATATGATGCCTTATCCGAAATAGGAAACAAAAAAAAAGATTCCTTTTTGAAATTATACACATTACTTATAAACCGTAAATATAAATCGTAAAATATAGAGACATAAA
Organism: Ampullaceana balthica; assembly: GCA_944989445.1. Taxonomy (NCBI): domain Eukaryota; kingdom Metazoa; phylum Mollusca; class Gastropoda; family Lymnaeidae; genus Ampullaceana; species Ampullaceana balthica. Next base: position 1,301,874 of record CALYLW010000358.1, read on the forward strand.
AATGTTAAATATTATTTCCCTGTTTAAACAATTATAAATACGTCAAAATGAAGAGTTATTTTGGTCCAGTACATTTACTTTATAACAAGACTTTATTTTATGCGGCCAGCTTTCTATTTGTCTAAATATTGTTTGCACATTTTTTTATATCATTTTAATACGACCGTTTTTTTTAAAAATAGTATTTTAGAAAGTACATTTATAATTTTGTTTATTTGCGCTATGAGTCAATTAGCTTTTGTCTTTTAAAGGGATAGTGCCACATGTTCTTTATCGCATAGACGTGGTTACAAATATTATATAACTTACAATTGTGATACGATGCAGTTCCGTAATTATATATTAAATTTTTGAGTGACGAGGGTGGTAGAGCTCTTTCGGAAAACATATAAGTTATGTTAATTTTGTACAAGTGGGAATGAAATTGTAAATTTAGTTATTATGGTCGGCAAGAATCATTATTTAATAAGTCATATCTTTTGAATAGTAAGTTTATGTTAAAAGGCACTGCATTAAGTGAAAACAACTCACGCGGTAAAATGGCATATCTCTGTTTCTCATAAGATTTTAACTAAATAGTTGAATCTGAAATTTAACTTGGCAAATAAAAATTGTAATAACCATCACCTAATACTTGGATAAAGGGTCAGCACACTCCCGCTACAAAGTGCGGGTATTTTTCAAGTATATATATATATAAATATTTAAATATGTTTGTGTGTGTATGAATGTCCTTTATAGCTGTCTAAACCATGTACCCGATCGTCATGAAACTTTTCAAGACTGTTGAGTATGCTCCCGGGATGGTAACTATCACTTTTTTCAAAATTTAACACTCATGGGGCGCCGGGGGCCCATATCGTCATGTTTTGCTTATACGAGCTATATAAAATTAGTTTAAGCTTTAGCTACTGTGTAAATTATTGGATCTTAACCAAAATGTGTATATGACAACTTGATAGCCAATATTAAAATACTATAGGGCACTAAACTGCTAATATTCATTCCTTTGGGGCTGGGGGCCCAAAAATTCACATTTTTTAAGTGTTTAAGATTTTATTCACCATTCAGTCATTAACAATCGTGACAAATTATGACACATGTATCAATTATTATACTAATTGAAATGAACAGATGTTTTGAACTTTATATCTTGCCCAGAATGGGCCCTGGGACCCTTAATGTCGTTTTTATCTTATATGAGCTATATAAAAAATAGTTTCTACGTTAGCTACTTAGTAAATGAATAGATCTTCACCACACTTTGCACACAAAAACTTGGTAGCCTATATTAAAATTCTATAGACACTGCACTTCTAATGCCAATATCTTCGTGGCCGGGGCCCCAAATATCTTTTTTCGTATATGTTTAAGATATTTTTCCTATTTACTTTTTAAAGAGCTTGAGAAAAATAGCCACAATAAAAATGAACTAAAATGAACAGGTTTTTGAAATTGACCTCTTGCACCGAATGGGCCAGGGCCCCTTAATGCTATTTTCCCCCTATTGTAGGTATATAAAAAGTAGTTTAAGAGTTAGATATTGAGAAAAAAACTGGATTTTGACAAAACGTAGAATATAAAAACTTAAGAGCCTATATTACTAAAGGGCACTGAACTCTTAATTTTCATTCCTTCGAAAAAGTCTTTTTACTGAACTTTAATCATTGTATTCCCTATTCAATTTTACACGATATTGAGGAATATATATTGAGTACAATAGATAAAAACAACATTAAGGGCCCCAGGGCCCATTCTGGGCAAGATATACAGTTCAAAACACCTGTTAATTTCAATTTGTATAATAATGGATACATGTGTCATTATTTGCCAAGATTGTTAATGACTGAATAGTGAATAAAATGTTAAACGTTTAAGACAGGAGTACAATGGCAATAAAAAAAAACTATAATATCACTCATTTTGGGACCGGGGCCCTTAATATCGTTTGTTCTTTTGTACGCTATTTAATTATTAATTTATTTATCCGTTTGCTATGAAACTTGGTTTTTTTTTCACACTTCCACGAAGATTTCTTCTGAATTTTTTTTAAACATACCACTCATTGGTTTCTTTAAATTTATTCCTTTTTACTTTGATCGTTGCAACGCACGACGGGTCTACTAGTATATATATAAAGCTCAGTTGTTTGTATCTGCGTCGGTATGTTTCACTTTTCAACTTTCTGTTCGTTACACAATCACGGAAAAACCAAATGACGGACGGGGACCAAATTTGGCAGGACGGTTCCTTTTACCCCGAAGATGGTTTTAAGTTATTTTTTGTAATTTTCCCTTTTGCCCGAATGCCGTAAATTAAATAATCAGAAAATGCAGAGACAAAGAATGAAAAATTTAACCTCATTTCTGTATTGAACAACTTTACGCGGACGTTCAAATTCCGTTCAAAGCGAGTTATTTTTGGTGAAGGTTTTTTTTCCCCAATACTTTATTTTCAGCTGTGCGCATTCAAAAAATATTATATTGTCTAATTACGGTGCGCACATTTTCGTGTACGCTTCTTTTCAAAAAATAAAATATGAACATCAAACAATGACGTAATTTAATATTTCTAATCAATCCATACAGACAAAGGGAATCAATATACATAATTAACAAAAGTGACTTATCCGTGTTTGATAAATATGAAATAATAAACTTGCTGAAATGTACACAAAGAATTTCATAATAATTATAAATCCTCAAATCCTATTTTACATCGTTGCCTTTTCAAAAATTAAAATATAAGCATAAAACTATGACGTCATTTGTTTTACTTATTTTCTGTTCTATAACTCGACATTTAATCAAAACCAATTTATGTAATTATTGTATATACTAGTTTGTGCTGCGGCGCCGTGGCGCCTGCGGCGCCCCATTTTTTAAGGGTGCCTACGGCGCCCACCTTTTTCAAAAGCCCAACTAACTTGTCCTTGTATGATAAATACGTAATATTAAATTTTTTTAAATGTACACAAAGTATTTTATAATAGTTGTTTTTATTTCAATTTTATTTTTTATTGCAAAAGCCCAAGTAACTTATCCTTTAATGATAAATACGAAATATTCCTGAAATGTACACAAAGTATGTATATTACATAGGTTGTGCTGCGGCGCCAACTTTTATTTTTCAAAAGCCCAACAAACTTGTCCTTGTATGATAGATGCGTAATATTAAACTACCTTAAATGTACACAAAGTAATTTTAAATTGAGGCTGTAGGGCGCCTACTGCGCCTACTTTATTTTTTGGTCAAAAGCCCAAGTAACTTATCCTTGTATGATAAATACGAAATATTCCTGAAAATTAAACAAAGTATTTATATAATAATTTTTACAGTGCTAATCACCACACGATTTTTTAACTAATTTTAGAAAGCAGCGCACCAATTTACTGCACCAAAAAATAACAATTTGAGTCAATCAGCACTGCTTACAACGCAAAATTAAAAAGAAGCAGAGTGATGTCCCTTAGCGTTAGGCTACATAATTGAGCGTAAATATATATATGATTAGATTTATTGTCGCTATAGGATAAGTAGATTTTGCCTTTGGGGGAGGGGCATCATAGACGCTGATGCAAATATTGTATTAATTACAATTGTGTTACGATGCAGTGTCGTAAATATATATGAGCTTTTTTAGTGACGACAGTGGCAGAGATCTTTTGGAAAAAAATGTCAACAAAGCAGTAGCCTTTTTAAATCCTTTATATTAACTCATGGTGTCTGCGGCCGTCTGCCCGCCCGCCCGCCCTTGTCGCCAAAACTTTTGATCAATTTTTAACCCACTTGCTCGTAAGCTAGCGAGCTGAAATTTTGCAGGCAGTTTTGTACCGATAGTAAAAACAAAGTATCAAAATTTCCGATCGATCGCATGGACCGTAATTAAATTATTGATTTTTTAGATTATTTTATTTATTCATATGTATCATGCTATTTTTTTAGATAGAGCGTCGCGGTGCGTATTATATTGAACGACCTTTCTGTCGTGCAGTAAGGTGCGTATTTTATTGACATCACTTTTTATAAACATATTCATGATCGGTGCGCATTATATTAAACATGTTTTACGACACAACTACAATTTTGTATTTTTGGATGGTCTTGCTCTGCGTATTGTAATGAACATTCTTTTAGTTACGTCTCGAACATAAAGGATTTATAGTGAAAAACTTGGTTTTTTACGGGCGTTTTTTATTTTAATGGATACAAACAAACAAACATACAAACATCAACTGAGCTTTATATATTAGATATATGTTTAAATTATTTTATTTCAATTTTTCCACGATGCATTGGATTAATATTTTACATGTGTGATTTAAATTGCGACTTTTAAAAATATAATTCATTACTCGACATTTAATTTAAAAAACCATAGATGTAGCGAGTTTATTGTATGTGGAAAGCGATGGCCTATGTCAAATAAGCTTGCACTTTTAAAAAGTTTACATAAGCTATATATTTACACTATACATTATAAACTTTCGCTACCGAACCTATTAACAGAAGTTGACTAAATTTAATAAAGTGATCCTGAAAACGCTTAATTAATCTGAATTGCGAATTGAAAATGTTATGTTAATTCCTTTGTAGTCGGAATAACATAGGTCATATCAAAAGTTGCTTTTTAATCATTTTTCAGATGTGCTCATTATCAGACGGCTAATTCTTTTATGTAATGTGGATATATATATATATAAATATTTTTCTTAAACAAAATGTGGTACGTGTATTAAATATAGTTTACAAAATATGATGCCTTATCAGAAAAAGGGAACAAAAAAATGATTCCTTTTAGAAATTTTACACATTGCACAAAAACCGTAAATATAAATCGTAAAATTTAGAGACATAACATTTTTTAAATATTATTTCACTGTTTAAAAAATATGAATACGTCAGAAGGAAGAGTTATTTTGGTCCAGTACATTTAATTTATAACAATACTTTATTTTCTATGTAACTAAACATCACCAGTTTTTTTTTCATTTTTTAAAGTCTCAATAATAACAATCATTTGGAGTACCGCAGGCTGGCTTTCAAAAAATATATATAGATATATTAATAATATAAAGCTCAGTTGCTTGTATCTGTGTCGGTATGTTTCACTTTTCAACTTTCTGTTCGTTACACAGCCACGGGTAAAACCAAATGACGGACGGGGACCAAATTTCGCAGAACGGTTCCTTTTACCCCGGAGATGGTTTTAAGTTATTTTTTGCAATTGTCCCTTTTGCCCGAATGCCGTAAATTAAATAATCAGAAAATGCAGTGACAAATAATGAAAATTTTAACCTCATTTCTATATTGAACAACTTTACGCGGACGTTCAAATTCCGTTCAAAGCGAGTTTTTTTTTGTGAAGTTTATTTTCCCCCAATACTTTATTTTCAGCGGTGCGCATTAAAAAAATATTATATTGTCTAATTACGGTGCGCACATTTTCGTGTACGCTTCTTTTCAAAAAATAAAATATAAGCATAAAGCAATGACGTAATTTAATATTTCTATACAATCCATACAGACCAAGGGAATCAATATACATAATTAACATAAGTGACTTATCCGTTTTTGATAAATACGAAATATTGAACTTGATGAAATGTACACAAAGTATTTCATAATAATTATAAATCCTCAAATCCTATTTTTACATCGTTTGCCTTTGCAAAAATTAAAATATAAGCATAAAACTATGACGTCATTTAATATTTATATACAAAATCGATCGCTGTGCCACCTAAGATAACCTAAAACTATTTTTCATCTATACATACATACTGACGACGGGAATTATGTATATTGATGATTACAAAAGTAGAGTTATTTTTGGTCCAGTTGTTATGAGCAGACTTTTTATTATTATTAAGCCAGAATACTAAGACTTCTATAACCATTTATTATTATTGTCTAAATAGGTGCGCACAATTTCTTGAATTCTTTTTAATACGACTCTTTACTTTAGTTTCTTTCAAGTATTTTAGAAATTACATTTCATATAAAACATTAATAATTTAATTTATTGGCTCTATAGGTTAAGTAGATTTTGTCTTTGAGGGGGGTTGTGCAAATATTGTATTAATTACAGTTGTGTTACGATGCAGTGTCGTAAATATATATGAGCTTTTTTAGTGACGACAGTGGTAGAGATCTTTTGGAAAAATGTCAACAAAACAGTGGCCATTTTTATTGGATACAAACAAACAAACATACAAACATCAACTGAGCTGTATATATTAGATATGCGTTTAAATTAATTTATTTCAATTTTTCCACGATATATTGTATTAATATTTTACATGTGCAAATGAAATTGCTATTTTAAAAAAATATAATTCTTAACTCGACATTTAATTTAAAATAAAAGAAAACACGTAAAAAAAAAGTTTTTGACTATAAATCCTTCATGTACGAGAAGTAACTAAAAGAATGTTCATTATAATACGCAGCGCAAGACCATACAAAAATACACAATTGTAGTTGTGTCGTAAAGCATGTTTAATATAATGCGCACCGATCAGGAATATGTTGATAAAAAGTGTTGTCAATAAAAAACGCACCTAATTGCACGAAGGAAAGGTTGTTCAATATAATGCGCACCCTTACACTCTATCTCAAAAAATAACATGATACATAGAGATAAATAAAATAATCTAAAAATTCAATAATTTAATTACAGTACATGCGATCGATCTGAAATTTAGATACTTCGTTTTTATCATCGGTACGAAACTGCTTGCAAAATTTCAGCTTGATAGCTTACGAGAAAGTTGGTTAAAATCGATCCAAAAGTTTTGGCGACAAGCGAGCATGCAAGCAAATAATCAACCAAACAAACACAAACCACGAGTTAATATAAAGGATTTAATTTTTGTTAAAAAACGTAAAAAACCTAAGTTTTTGACTAAATCCTTTATGTACGAGACGTAACTAAAAGAATGTTCATTATAATACGCAGCGCAATACCATCCGAAAATACAAATGTGTAGTTGTGTCGTAAAGCATGTTTCATATAATGCGCACCGATCAGGAATATGTTTATAAAAAGTGTTGTCAATAAAATACGCACCTAATTGCGCGACAGAAAGGTTGTTCAATATAATGCGCACCCTTACACTCTATCTCAAAATATAACATGATACATAGGAATAAATAAAATAATCTAAGAAATCATTAATTTAATTACGGTACATGCGATCGATCTAAAATTTTGATACATTGTTTTTATCATCGGTACAAAACTGCCTGCTAAATTTCAGCTCGCTAGCTTACGAGGAAGTGGAATAAAAATCGATCCAAACTTTTGGCGACAAGCAATCAAGCAAGCAACCAGACACCTTGTGTTAATATTAAGGATTTAAAACATAGATCTAGCGAGTTTATTTTATGTGGAAAGCGATGGCCTATGTCAAATAAACTTACACTTTAAAAATGTTTACATAAGCTATATATACACTATACATTATAAACTTTCGCTACCGAACATATTAACAGAAGTTTCCTAAATTTAATAAAGTGATCCTGAAAAACGCTTAATTAATATGAATTGCGAATTGAACATGTTATGTTCAATTCTTTGTAGTCGGAATAACATAGGCCATTTCTAAAGTTCCTTTTTAATCATTTTTTTTCATATGCGCTTATTAACAGACGTTTGAATCTTTTTTTGTTAATGTGGATATATATTTTTTTTTCAGAAACAAAATCTGGAGTGTGTGTGTGTATTGAATATAATTTACAAAATATGATGCCTTATCATAAATAGGGGGGAAAAAAAAAGATTCATTTTTGAAATTGTACACATTGCATAAAAACCGTAAATATAAATCGTATATATAGAGACATTAAATTTTCTAAATATTATTTCCCTGTTAAAACAACTATGAATGCGTCAAAAGGGAATAGTTGTTTTGGTCCATTACATTTAACTTTATAACAATATTTTATTTTATGTAGCCAGCTTTCTATAATCTTTTATTGTGTAAATATGGTGTGCACATTTTCTTGATATCATTTTAATACGACTGCTTTTGTTTATTTTAAAAAGTATTTTAGAAAGTACATTTATAATTTTTTTTTATTGGCGCTATGAGTTATGTAGCTTTTTTCCTTTTTATGGGATAGTGCCATAATATGTCATTTATCTCATATCGCGGTTACAAATATTGTATTACGTAAAATTGTGTTACGATGCAGTTTCGTAATTATATATGAAATTTTTGAGTGACGAGCGTGGTAGAACTCTTTCGGAAAACCCATCAGTTATGTTTATTTAGTACAAGTGGGAATGAAATAGTAAATTTAGTTAATATGTTCGTCAAGATTCATTATGTAATAAATCATATCTTTTAAATGGTAAGGTAATTTTAAAAGGCACTGCATTAATGGGTAAAATGGTAAAAATTACATAATTGTGTCTGTTGTTTTTCTCTTTTTTTCTTAAATATATTTAATTATATTTAATTTTTTTCCCTTAAAATGGCATATCTCTGTTTCCCATAAGATTTTAACAAAAAGATTAATCTGAAATTTAACTTGGCAAATAAAAATTGTAATAACCAGCAACTAATACTTGGGAAAAAGCGTCAGCACATTCCCGCTACAGGAGCGGGTATATTTCTAGTATATATATATATATATATATATATATATATATATATATATATATATATATATATATATATGATTTGCTGAATGATTTAGTAAACCAAAAACGACAATAAGAGACATAATAATTTATTTAGAAGAGATTGTTAATGTCATATTGGCGTGCAACAAAAATATCTTGAAACTCCGCACCAAAAAGCACCAGTACTTGTCTATTTAATATGATTTTGAAAGAGAGACAACTCATGCGGCAAGCTTAAAGGTACATCATTTATTTTGTTCTCTCTTTGATTAAGTTGTAATTTATAAGTGTCTGAGAAAGATTTATTGACATTTTGTGCTTTAATGTTACATATAATGTAATCTAAATATACATTTAGCTATATTGTTTTTCAAAGACAGAATTTATTTTAAAATCATGTTTATTTTAAATATTAAAAATTATGAAATTTAAATACTTACAATTATATATATAAAGGTCTAAATATTCTTTCCGCCGCCAACATTTCCATAAAAAGATGAGTATAAGTGGCGAGCCACTTAACTTCGACCCCTAAGTGGTATATATTACAGTGCTGCCAGCGCTAGGTTTAGATCTAGATTTTTTGACCTAGTCTAGGCTTTTTATTTCAAAGATAGTTATTATTTATAATCTAGTTTTTTCTGTAAAAAATTATATGAACGATATTTAAGTGCACAAGTTAATAAGTTTGTGCAATTAATATGCTAAATTAATTCGATATTTCAAAAATAAAATTAAGCATTAGATGGGAAAAAAAATTATTTTGCTCTGCAATGTTATATTATGATAAATATAGCTCTACCCCACTGAATATTCGAAAGATGGCACTGCTGTGGTGGCATCTGTCTAAAAATAATCTGGTACACGATAAAACAGCTTGAATGAGCCAAAATATTCAATTTTATTAGACTTTACACAAACTTTACAGCTTTAACATTGTCATCTGCCTGCGTTGAGAGAATATTCTCTCAAGTTTACATGGTATAGTCCAAAGATAACCTAATGCAACCCTCAGATAGACATAGTTATAAAAACACTTTTCCTCTTCCGTATGCAACAACTAACACAAACAAATCCTCGTTTTTTCTGTCCAGGATTCGGAAGTGGAATGGGCTACCTGATCAAACAAGGAAAACTAAAACTCTTTTAAAATTTAAGACTCTATTAACATTTAAAACTCAAATAAGAAGATAAAAATAAAAATGCAAGACTATACAAAAAATGGATAAAAGTAGGACTCAAAAATAGTCTGTATAAAAGGAGCGTCTGTAAGAGATAAAATAAGAATGATGCCAAGAATGCGGATAATATTGCCAATAAGATTTATTAGGAATATGAGATAAGTGATGAATAAATGCAGATGTAAGTATATTTTACAAAAAACTATGTGCAACATACTAATACCTTAGGGACGTGCAAAAATCACTAAACGCATCTAAAAGGGCGGGGGTCACACTTTAGTGAGATGTGTGACAAGGGGAGGGAGGTATTTAAGAACTGTGACGCCGCATAAAAAATGCACAACTTTAAATGAAAGCTCCACTTAAATATTTGATTGCTGACAATAAATGTATAAAATGACGTTTTAAATGGCTCCGTGCGAGTTACGATATTAGAAAGATGCAGTACACTAAATACATACTAAAATAAGATAAAATTTATTTGAGACATGCTAAATTTTAAATAGGAAATGTGACTTTTTTTTTGGTGGGGGGGGGGCCTTTGGGACGTCATATTTGTTTATTTCTAGCGTGTCTAGGTTTTTTCTTTCAGATCTAGGTTTTTTGACACGTTTGCTAGGTTTTTCCCAAAATTGTCACTGGCAGCAGCATGGTATAATATGCCAAATAATTGCGTTTTTTAAATCCTTTATATTAACTCGTGGTGTCTGTCTGTTTGAGCACTTGTATGCTTGTCGAAAAAACTTTTGATCGATTTTTAACCCACTTCCTCGTAAGCTAGCGAGCTGAAATTGTGCAGGCAGTTTTGTGCCGATGATAAAAACGAAGTATCAAATTTCAGATCGATCGCATATACCGTAATAAAATTATTGAATTTTTAGATTATTTTATTTATTTCTATGTATCATGTTATTTTTTGAGATAGAGTGTCGCTGTGCGTATTATATTGAACAACCTTTCTGTCGCGCAATAAGGTGCGTATTTTATTGACAACACTTCTTATAAACATATTCCTGATCGTCGCGCATTATATTAAACATGTTTTACGACACAACTGCAATTTTGTATTTTTGGATGGTCTTGCGCTGAGTATTATAATGAACATTCTTTTAGTTACGTCTCGTACATAAAGGATTTAAAGTCAAAAACTTTTTAAAAATTAAATGTTACAGTCTTATTGTTACATAATACTTTCATTTTCGAAACATCATTCAGTAAACAGCAAATTATCGAATGTTAAGATTTGTATTTTCTTTAAAATGCAACTAACAAAATAAACCCAACAATTTTGAAGACTAAAATGTATTTTAAAAGTATGTTTATATTCAGCTGCTAAGTTCAGTTTAGAAATAAAATTAAATACGTCTTATATAATTATATATGGCAGAAAATGTTAAACTCTTATAGACATAAAGTGGGGGTTGATTTTAAAAATGTGTGTAAAAATCTCCCCATTGGAGTCCTAAAAGATATTTGTTTATTAATTTACACAGAAAATTATAATAAACATATTACATCCTTATTCCTTTGATTTTTAGGATACCTTAAAAATTATCAATATGTGGGCTGTCTATAGGTACGGTTTCACATACATATATATATTCATTTTTACAAATATGTATATATATATATATATATATATATATATTTATTAGGGTCTGCGGAAATTAACGATTATTTTCTCGATTAATCGTTAAAAAATTGTAACGATTAAAATGTGTTTAACGATTAATCGACCCACCACTTATAAATGTACTGGAAGTCAAAAAGTTAAATATTTAGACCGATAAATATATACTAATTTACGGACGATTACACGAACATTTTTAAACCATTGACTGAGGTGAATGTTCAAAATGTTGATAAAGGCTATTGTGTCCATTTAGAGAAATCGTTTTCCTACCATGCAATGTTCCCTCTAAGTAAATAAAGCTTCCTTCGTCCATGTGTAAAGTTAAAACAAAAGTTTGTCCAATATTTTACAAAATTTGGCGCGCGGTGATTCTAAACTCCTGCTTGACGTCGGTCAAATATCTGCGCATCCACGCTGCTTAAAGAGAACATTGCTACCATGCTTCTAACACCTCCAGTGGCGTAGCTGGGGGGGGGGTGGAGGGGGCGTTCCGCCCCGGGTTGCACACATTTAGCGGCGGCATTTGAAAAGTAAAACCATTTCTGACAATCACCCTTTTTCTTTTGAAGGGGGAAAACCCGAGTGACACAAAAATACTCGTACTTTTGAGTCTTAAAAAACAGATTCCCCCAATATTTGTTTGATTACAGATTGGATGTTATAGCTAACTTAAAACCGTTAAAAAAATAATCACTCTTAAAAGTTATCAATTTATTTGGAAAATTAAGCGGTATACGTCACAGATGACACTTTTATAAGAAATACCACAAAAAAACACATCACAGCTGGGCCGAATAATATGTGCTATTAATACAGTTTTTGCGGGGAATTTCGACATTCGCAGAATGATTCGCGAACAACTACCTACAAGGCATGGTGGTTCAAATATTGTGTTTAACTTGCAATTAGTAATTTATATTACTGTTACAAGTTTCAGAAAATTATAGTGAGGTAAGTTATTAAAAATTAATTAATTTTTTTTAAATTCATTAAAGTAGCACAAGAAATTCGTGTTTTTCATTAAATAAGGTTATTCATTAAAAATGTTAAGCCTATCAAATTAAAGTAATGTGTAAATAATTTGAATTCGTCTATTTTATGGAAAAGTATTAACATTTATGACAAGAATATAAAAATATTAACATTTCTCCGTTAATAAACACCACATTAGGCATAAATAATTTTTAAAAAGACATACTTTAAAATTTCAAGCGTCTTGGAAAAATTGACATCTTGAAGAAGCAACTAGTAAAAGGAGATCAGTCGCTGGAATTTTACTCAATTCGATGCAATCTTTTTCTTTTCTATGTTATCTCAATTTATGGGAACCCGTCATTTCATGGAACAAAGAGATTTTGAAAAAAGCTATCAACTGAACGCGGAGTTAGAAGGATAACAAAAATATGAGTTGGGGGGGGGGTGGGATTTAGAAGACGTGGTTCTATCTTTAGAACTAGAAGTACAACGAGAAACGTTTTTATCCATGGATGTAATTATAAAAGAACGTTTGATCAGTTGCATGTCCTTGCAAGAAAATAGTCGTATATAATACCATGTAACCTACTAAATGAAGCATTTGAACAGCAAATAAATTACTTTATTTATATTGATAAAGAACAATTCCATATTGAAAGAAAAATTATCCAGGTTTTTATGGCTTTACATCACTACAAACAGAGGCATTATGTTAGAAAAACTGGGGGAAATGGTCCCCTTGATATATTAAAATTTATTCAACAGTATAGATTGGAAAATTCTGTACCCATCATTTTAATTTTGCTATGCATTTTTTCAATAATTTCTATAAGTGTCACTAATTGTGAAAGGACCTTCTTCCAGCTGAAGTTGATAAAAATTATCTTTGCTCCACAATGAGCGATTCATGACAACAAAATCATGTAATATTGTCCATAGATCAATATATTACAACTAATTTAAATTTTGATAGCATAATACACGATTTTGAAAGTAAATGTATAAATATGCTTGCATACTAACTAATGTATACAATCTCTTTGGTTAGTCAATTTTCGGGTATAAATGTGGAATATATTTGTCTCATGGGGGGGGGGCCCTCAGTAACTTTCTTGTTGCCTTTAAAAATAGGGATCGTGTATTTGTATAAATGTGTATTTATAGGTATATCATCTTATGCGGCCTCTTTTATCACTTCTTACATAAATATGGCACGCAATGGTAAACATGTTCCCCACCTTTACTTCGTTTCAATTACAATTATGTATTTCTGTTTATTAATTTATAAAAAACCTTCATATAATCGACTAAGTGGGGTCCTTAAATGACTTCACGCGATTTTGGGCAGATTTTTCACCCTTCCCCCTTCGTCACACGCCGTCACAAAAACGTATACCCCTTCTTCAATATGACGTCACAAACTTTGACACCCCCACTTTAAAAGCCGTAATTCCTATTTGAAATTGAGAATGTTTCAAATGGACTGTTTGTCATTTAAGTATGTTTTAGTGTAAGGCTGCACTCTAATATCGTCACACGCGTTTTACTTAAACGTCATTAAATAACGTGTCTGTAATCAAATATTTAAGTGGAAATTTGTTGCGCGTTTTACGTGATGTCAGATTTCTCAAACACACCCCCCTTGTCACACATCGTCACAAATGTATGACTCCCCTCCTCCCCCCCCCCAGGTGTGTGATGTCATTTATGTACGGCCCCTAAAAAGATCGGCAAATTGGAGACCGCCCCGGGCGGCAAATGTTCTAGCTACGCCACTGAACACTTCGCATACATATCACCTGCAAACCAAACATCCACTAAAGTATCATAAACTTTAGCTGAGACAATCCAAACCTATTTGAACGATTGTTCAGCTCGGCTGGATATTTTGTAAATAAGACCCCCTCATCACTTGAACCAAATAATGTCAATACACTTGTCTGTTTGCGTTGTTTGTTCAAAGATGTCATATAAAGAAGACATTCCAGTGTTATTTCCATTTTCGACTAATACGTTTAATAAGTGTTATACTTATGACACCATAAATTTCGATTGTTGGCTTTAATCGAAATTAACGATTAATTAATCGTTAATGTTTCAACAGTTACCGATTAAATTTTAATTTATCGTTAACATCCCTAGTATATATATATATATATATATTTAACAATACGGATGAATAGGGGGATAACAATTTTTATTTAAACATCTTGTGTTATCATAACGGACGTTCATTAAAATATCATTTCGCATCTGCTTCGCTCCATAAAGCACCACATTGATGTATTTGATATGAAAATTGTGTAGTGAAATCTTAGCTGAAAAATTGTCTTTTATTACTTTTATTCATCTAATTAATCTAATATATAAAGATGAACGTTTGTTTGTTTGTTTGTTACCCATAGAATTCCACACCGTTGGACCTAGGGTGCTGAAATTTTGCATGGGACCCTCATTTGACTCGGGACAGGTCATAGGCTATGTTTCCACCCCAGGTGACCACCCCTAGTGTAAGGGGGCCCGTTATTTTGCTTTTTTTTGCTTATATGAGCTATATAAAGATTAGCTACTGTGTAAATGAATTATTATTGACCACACTTGGTATATAAGTACGTGAGAGCCTTTATTAAAATGCTGTAGTGCACTGAACTCATAATGCCATTTCTTCGGGGCCGGGGGCACCATATGTCTTTTTTCGGTTATTGTTTAAGATTTTTTTCCCCATATAATTATATAAGATCTTGAGAAATAAAGAGATTAGTTTCATTTATTTTTCTTAGCAACAATAAATAGTTTTATTTAATTCACACTTCTTAGCATCAATAAAAAGAACAGTAAATCAAGGTGACCCTGGGTAGAGTTAGGGTCCCCCCCCTCTAAAGTACGTCACACTTTCGAACAAAAAATGTGTGTTTTATTAACAAAATAATTAAAATTTAATATAAAACTTCGTGACGTCACACATGGCCGGACCCACCCCCTCCCCCTTGTCACAAACTGTCACACTTTCTTACACCCCTCTCCCCTCTGAAGCGTGACGTACTTTATGGGCGGCCCCTAATTAAAAGTAGATAACTATGTTGGTAAAACCTTATTTAAAGTACACATAGACGTATAGACGTTTTAAAATTTAAGGCGTAATAACATATATACAAGTTTAAAGTTAATATAATATATAAAGCTCAGTTGGTGTTTGTATCTTTGTATGTTTGTATGTTTGTATGTTTGTATTTTTGTATGTTTGTATGTTTGTATGTTTCACTTTTCGACTTTCTGTTAGACAGCCACGGAAAAACCAAATGACGGACGGGGACCAAATTTGGCAGGACGGTTCCTTTTACCCTGAAGGTGGTTTTAAGTTAGTTTTTGTAATTGTCCCTTTGCCCGAATGCCGTAAATTAAATAATCCGAAAATGCAGAGACAAAGAATAAAAAATTTAACCCCATTTCTGTATTGAACAAATTTACGCGGACGTTCAAATGCCGTTCAAAGCGAGTTACTTTTGGTGACGTTTTTTTCCCCCAATACTTTATTTTCAGCGGTACGCATTCAAAAAATATTATAATGTCTAATTACGGTGCGCACATTTACGTGTACGCTTCATAATTTGAGCTGTGTAGTACAAAGAATTGTCATTTTCTTTACTGTTACTTTCTATATATTAGATAGACACGTAAACATATTTACTTGCAACTGCCACACGATGCATTAGATTTAATTGTTTCCACGTTTAAATTTAATTGCGAAATTGTTTTAATTATTTTCTGTTCTATAACTCGACATTTAATAAAAACCTATTAATGTAATAATTGTGTTAGTATGTTTTTCAAGGCTTCATTTTTAGCGGTGCGTGTTCTAAAATCTTTTATCGCCTGATTGCTGTGCGCACATTTTCGTGTACGCATCTTACTTTTAGCTGTGTCCTAATAATAATATTGCAAATTGAATATGTTATGTTCATTCCTTTGATGATTGATTATCATAGGCTGTTTTACAAATCAATTATTGTCATGGTTTAACATGCGTTTTTAACATAAAATTGATTTGTTTTGTTTGTTATTTTTAAATTAGGAATATAACCTAATTTCTTTATTTATCTTTATTATCTTACCTTATCTGTTTACAGACGCTCCTTCTATACAGAAGATTATTGCGTCCTACGCTTATCTATGGTTTGTGTCTAGTCCTGCATTTTTATTAGAGATTTAAACGTTGATAAAGTGTTGGTTTTCCTGGATTCTTCAGGCAACCCATTCCACGCCCGAATTCCGGACGGGAAGAAGGAAAATGTGTATGTGTTTGTTCTTGCATACGGAATAAGAAAGGTGTTTTTATCCTTATGTCTATCTGAGGGTTTTATTAAGTTATCTTTGTGTTGTATTTCTAAATTAGAATTAATTGCTTTATGTATGATTACTATTTTGCTCTTGGTTCTTCTATCCTCTAGTGTTTCAAGGTTTAATGATTTAACTAATGGTGTTATTCTTGTCAGTTTTGAATATTCTCCAGTAATGAACCTGGCAGCTCTTTTTTGAATTTGTTCTAGTTTATCAATGTTTTCTTTGGTGGATGGGTCCCATACAGAAGATGCATATTCTAGTACAGGTCTCACCAAAGACGCTCATAGACGCTGTTGCAAATATTGTATTAATTACAATTGTGTTACGATGCAGGGTCGTAAATATATAAGAAATTTTTTAGTGAAGACAGTGGCAGAGATCTTTTGGAAAAAATGTCAGAAAGCAGTGGCCTTTTTTTAATGGATACAAACAAATAAACTGAGCTTTATATATTACATATGCATTTAAATTTTGTTATTTCAATTATTCTCACGATGCATTGTATTAATATTTTACATGCAATGAATAGAATTGGGATTTTTTAAAATTTAATTCATAAATCGACATTTAATTAAAAACCATAGATGTAGCGAGTTTATTTTACGTTGAAAATCATGGTCTATGTTAAATAAACTTACACTTTAAAACAGTTTACTTAAGCTTTATATACACTATACATTATAAACTTTCGCTACCGAACATATTAACAAAACTTGACTAAATTTAATGAAGTGATCCTGAAAACGCTTAATTAATATGAATTGCGAATTGAATATGTCTTTATGTTCACATTCCTTTGTATTCAGAATAGCGTAGGCAATTTCTTAATTGCCTTTTAATCATTTTTAAGATGCACTTATGAACAGACGGTTGATTATTTTTTTTCATTTTATTTTATTTTACAGATATAAAATCTGGTGTGTGTGTGTGCATTGAATATAATTTACAAAATATGATGCCTTATCCGAAATAGGGAACAAAAAAAAATGATTCCTTTTTGAAATTATACACATTGCTTATAAACCGTAAATATAAATCGTAAAATATAGAGACATAAAAAAATATTAAATATTATTTCCCTGCCAACACAATTATGAATACGTCAAAAGGAGGAGTTATTTTGGTCCAGTACATTTACTTTATAACAAGATTTTATTTTATGAGGCCAGCTTTCTATATTTTCTAAATATGGTGTGCTCATTTTTTTATATCATTTTAATACGACCGTTTTTTTAAAAAAAAAGTATTTTAGAAAGTACATTTATAATTTTGTTTATTTGCTCTATGAGTCACTTACCTTTTGTCTTTTAAAGGGATAGTGTCACATGTTCTTTATCTCATAGACGTGGTTACAAATATTATATATCTTACAATTGTGATGCGATGCAGTTTCGTAATTATATATTAAATTTTTGAGTGACGAGTCTGGTAGAGCTCTTTCGGAAAACCTATAAGTTATGTTAATTTTGTACAAGTGTAAATGAAATTGTAAATTTAGTTATTATGGTCGGCAAGAATCATTATTTAATAAATCATATCTTTTAAATAGTAAGGTTATGTTAAAAGGCACTGCATTAAATGAAAACAATTCATGCGGTAAAATGGCATATCTCTGTTTCTCATAAGATTTTAACTAAATAGATGAATCTGAAATTTAACTTGGCAAATACAATTTGTAATAACCAGCAACTAATATTTGGATAAAGGGTCAGCACACTCCCGCTACAAAGTGCGGGTATTTTTCTAGTTATATTTATATTTGAAAAGGTATCCATTAAAAAAAATATAATTTATCAAGAGATTTGTCTACAAGTGATTTATTTTTATGTGATACAATTTGTTTATTTGACATTGATATCAATTTTGCAAATAACCATTCCATTTTGATTTCAATTTGGATAGTTATGTTTTCGTGAAAGAACACATTACAATAGAAATATTAGTGGTTATGATAATATTAGTAATTAAGTTTTATTAATACAAATATATCCATAAACAAACACTATTTCTTTTCTTTTTAACACAGGTGTAATTATTTGTATTTAAAAAAACAACAACTTGTGTTATCATATCGAAATCGAATGTGAATTGAAATGGTATTTAGAATCAGCGCCGCACCGTAAAGCACCGTGTTGGTGTATTAAATATGAAAATTTTTTAGAGAGAAAATAGCAGGCAATACTAATTATCTTTTTTTTTATAAATAATTAAAGTATAATTTGTAATCTATGAGACTTAGTATACATTACTTATGCTGTTGAAATATTATGTTTAATGTAACTAAAAATAATATTTCTCACTATGGCACCTAAATTACAAAATAAATTTTTAAATTGAAATGATTTAAAATTTAATAAACTATGCAATTTCTACATTCACTGTATATATATGCAGAGCTAAAAGTTCTTCTACCCGAACTATACACAACGTATGTCCATTATCCAGGTGTCATATCACTTGACAGCCATCCTTTTATTAAGGATACATTTTCATTAACGTTTTTGGGATTATTCTACCCCCGACAAACGTTGATACGTTTATAACAATAAGTTCATTTCACGGGGTTAAAATATAATTTAACAAAAAACTAGTAACTTAAAGTGTTTAACAGTACACAACAGTGCTGCTAACTCAAGGTGCCAACTTTTCCCAGGCAGGAGTAAAAAAATTTGAAATTAGACTAAAAATTCCAACATGCATTAAATCCTGTTGGCGAAGCAATCTCAAATATTCCCTTATTTAACGCAAAATCTTCATAAATTAAAATTTATATGAATTTAGTTTAAAAAAATTCCCATGATTTAAGAAATTTCCCCAGGAGTTACCAGCACTGGTAAAGAACTAACCTTCCATATGTTTACAAAATGACAACTGTACAAATACTAATTTAATTTTTAATTTTTTTTTAAATTAGAAATTTCTACATGTTATTTTAAAAGCACGAAATTAAACATGCACATTTCTCACATCTCACGTGATCTGCTTGTAATATAGAGATACGTTACAAAAGTATTTCAGAAGTTTCTAAATAATCAGAGAACGTAGACTGTAGACTTTTTCAAACAACCGTCAATGTGAGATAATAGACATTACGTGATCTCGAGGCTGAGCCCCGAGACACGATCATAACAAACACAGAGAATACACAGCTCACAATTCTATCACTCAATATTAAGACTTGTACAAATAAAGAACAACACATTATTGACATGGTTAAAAAGCACAAGATAGATTTAATTTTTTTACAGCTAAACATCAGAACACGACGCAAGTATGTACTCAAAGACTTTAGGGATGATAAGCATTTACTTTAGCTGAGAGAGATTTACAGGAGTGGGAATAGTACAGACATCCGATAGATGGGAAATAACACATAAGGACAGAGATAGCGAGAGAAGAATGGTCACAATGAACATTACAGACAAGAAAGATAATTATACAATTGTGAACCTATACGTCCCAGCTAAACGCAAGGAGCAACCACTGTTTTACCAAAAACTAGTTACAAATTTGAAAAATTTATTTAAGAGAGGGAAGGTTATTTTAGGATGCGATTTTAATTATATAACGAGCCCTCTCGATACAACCAACCCAACAAGGAAAGGAAAAATAGTAGAAGTTAATACGGGGGGTAGAAGTATTACAGTACATAATGCCTAGCTATAAATTAGTAGATGCATACAGAACAATTCATAAAAAGGGAAAATAAACAACATTTAAGAGTAATATTTTAAACACTCAATCAAGGTTAGATAGATTTTACATTACAAATACATACACAATTAACGAAACAAAACATGTTCCAGAAACTCTAAACTTTACAGATCACAAAGGGGTAAAAATTACACTTAACACTACAAATACTAATAACATTACAAAATCCCCTCATTGGGAATTTAACAATGCACCCTTAGAAAACTACCAGTACACATATATCATTAATAAAATAATTCAGCAATACAGCACACTACCAACACTGGGAACTTTTAAAATCTACAATTAAACAAATCACACAAAATATTGCAACCCAGCTACACAGAAAAATTCGAAAAAGAGAAGATGAACTTAAATTACTAATATCAATAGAAAACTACAACAACCCAACAAATCATTCCATACAAAAATTAGAGAAAGAATTAGAAACAATTCAACAGCATAAATATAATGGTGCCCAAGTTAGAAATAGATACCCACAAACTACACAGAAGCACCAACAAAACATCTCCTTACAATAAGACAAAATGTTGTCTGGATATAAGATATACAAGACAAAATGTTATCTAGATATAAGATATATAAGACAAAATGTTGTTTAAGATGTATAAGACATACTTTTGTCTGGATAAAAGATGTAAAAGACAAAAAGCTGTTAGATTATAAGATATTAGTAACGATCCGCGGCGTAGCATACGCAGCTGACATGCTCATAGAGAGTGCAAAACGGGGGGGGGGCAGAATGGGCACAAATGGCAGAACAACAAAATGAGAACGACGCGAGTGAACGTCAAGGGGAAGGGAGGATAATCAATGGAATGTTGGTCTCGAGACGTGCAAAATGCGGTTGTTATCTGCCCCTGCTCCCACACTTTACTACCACTGCTTGCCAACTATAAATTGTGATTGGTCGACCCTAACATGGGAATATTTGCACACATTTTGTGCTTGTCCTTGTGAAATATATTTATTAATATAAGATTCAATTTTGTCTCGATATAAAATAAATAAGAAAAAATGATGTCTGAATATAAGATACATGAGTCAAAAGCACAAAATCTATTTAAATATTTATTTATTTAATTTTTATTTTGCAGGAATTTTTGAGGAATAATAAAACAACCCCGTAAAAACAAAGTGTTTGACTATAAATCTCTTATATATGAGACATAACTAAAAGTAATAATTATGTTCAAAAGTGACAAACATTTACAAACTGAAACCGAAATTATCTCCCCTGCCGCTACATATAGTTTATAATAATTTATATAGATAAACTAAAAATGCATTAATTTAATTACGGTTCGTTCGATCGATCTGAAATTTTTATACGATGCATTTTTAGGTGACACGGTGTCGTGTGCCAAATTTCCGCTCGATGGCTTTACTGGAAGTGGGTCATTTTTGAGTGACAAACATTTACAGACTGAAACCGAAATTATCTCCCCTGGCTTTAAAACCGCTACACTTAGTTTATATAGATAAACTAAAAATGCATTAATTTAATTACGGTACGTTCGATCGATCTGAAATTTTGATACGATGCATAATTAGGTGAGACAGGTAAGTGTGCCAAATTTCAACTCGATGGCTTTACTGGAAATGGGTCATTTTTGACTTTTGTTATTCCGCGGGCGGAAGGGCGGACGGGACGAATGACGAACGAGTCGGCGGTGAAGTTAATATAAGGGCTTTAAAAAATAACGTTGAAAATAGTTTTTACGTTGTTTTCTTCTAGTGTTTGCTTTTATAATAAGTAATCATAAATTAATTTGTCATATTTATTTTAGGCGACGACCAAAAGATCATACCAATTATAGTTCATTAAGTGCAAAAATGCAAAATGAATGCGAAAAAATTAAAGAATTCGAGAATACAATATTAAACTTTTATGAAAAAATACATTTTGGGCACACAGTCCCGAAGAAATGGACATTAGGAAATTAGTGCCCTATAGTATTTTAATATGGGCTACCAAGTTGTTATATAAAAATTTTGGTTAAGATCCATTAATTTACGTAATAATTAACGCTTAAAGTAATTTTTATATAGCTCATATAAGAAAAGAAATTTATTATGGGTTCCCGGCGCCCCATAGGTGTAAAAGTTTTTTACAAAATAGCTAGTGATCATCCCAGGAGGGTACTCAAAAGTCTCCAAAAGTTTCATGGCGATCGGATGAATGTTTTAGTCAGCTATAAAGGACATACATACATACATACATACATACATACATACATACATACATACATACGTACATACATACATACAAACATACATACATACATACATACATACATACATACATACATACATACATACATACTTACATACATACATTCAAAAATACATATATGCTTTCATTTATATATATATATATATATATATATATATATATATATATATATATATATATATATATATATATATATATATATATATATATATATATATATATATGTATATATACTAGAAAAATACCCGCACTATGTAGCGGGAGTGTGCTGACCCTTTATCCAAGTATTAGTTACTGGTTATTACAATTTTTATTTGTTAAATTTCAGATTCATCTATTTAGTCAAAATCTTATGAGAAACAGAGATATGCCATTTTACCGCGTGAGTTGTTTTCACTTAATGCAGTGCCTCTTAACATAACCTTACTATTTAGAAGATATGATTTATTAAATAATGATTCTTGCCGACCATAATAACTAAATTTACAATTTCATTACCACGTGTACAAAATTAACATAACTTATAGGTTTTCCGAAAGAGCTCTACCACCCTCGTCACTCAAACATTTAATATATAAATATGAAATTGCATCGTATCACAATTGTAAGTTAAATAATATTTGTAACCACGTCTATGAGATAAAGAACATGTGGCACTATCCCTTTAAAAGTCAGCGGCTAAGTGACTTATAGCGCAAATAAACAAAATTATAAATGTACTTTCTAAAATACTCTTTAAAAAAAAACAACTGGTCGTATTAAAATGATATCACAATAATGTGCACACCATATTTAGACAATATAGAAAGCTGGCCGCAAAAAATAAAGTCTTTTTATAAAGTAAATGTACTGGACCAAAATAACTCCTCCTTTTGACGTATTTACAATTATGTAAACAAGGAAATAATATTTAACATTTTTTATGTCTCTATATTTTACTATTTTTATTTACGGTTTATGAGCAATGTGTATAATTTCAAAAAGGAATCTTTTTTTCTGTTCCCTATTTCGGATAAGACATCATATTTTGTAAATTATATTCAATGCACACACACACACCAGATTTTATATGTGAAAAATTAAATAAAAATGAAAAAAAAAGATTCAACCGTCTGTTAATAAGCGCATCTTAAAAATGATTTAAAGGCAATTTTAGAAATGGCCTATGCTGTTCTGAATACAAAGGAATGAACATAAAAACATATTCAATTCGCAATTCATATTAATTAAGCGTTTTCAGGATCACTTCATTAAATTTAGTTAACTTTTGTTAATACGTTCGGTAGCGAAAGTTTATAATGTATAGTGTATATAAAGCTAAAGTAAACTGTTAAGTGTAAGTTTATTTGACATAGACCATCACTTTCAACATAAAATAAACTCGCTACATCTATGGTTTCTAATTAAATGTCGAGTTATGAATCAAATTTTAAAATATCCCAATTTTATTCATTGCATGTAAAATATTAAACAATGCATCGTGAAAATAATTGAAATAAAATAATTTAAACGCACATGTAATATATAAATCTCAGTTTGTTTGTTTGTATCCATTAAAAAAAGGATACTGCTTTGTTGACATTTTTCTCAATGATCTCGGCAACTGTCGTCAATAAAAAAGCTCTTATATATTTACGACACTGCATCGTAACACAATTGTAATTAAACAATAATTGCAACAGCGCCTATGAGATAAAGATAATAAAGATAAATAAAGAAAGTAGGCTATATTCCTAATTTAAAAAAAACAAACAAAACAAATCAATTTTATGTTAAGAACGCATTTGAAACCATGACAGTAATTGATTTTAAAAATGGCCTATGTTAATCCATCATCAAAGGAATGAACATAACATATGCAATTCGCAATACAAAATAGTTAAGCTTTTTCAGGATCACTTTATTTAGTTTAATCTACTTATGTTAATATGTCCGGTAGCTTAAGTTTAAATAGTATAAGTGAATAGGTTATGTAAAAGACAATAGCTTATGTAAAAGACAAACAAAATATAAATTGTATATTCATAGGACACAGCTAAATTTAAGATGCGTACACAAAAATGTGCGCACGATAATTCGGTGATAAAAGATTTTAGAACGCGCACCGCTAAAAATGAAGCCTTGAAAAAAAATACTGACACAATTATTACATAAATAGGTTTTTATTAAATTTTGAGTTATGGAACAGAGAATAATTAAAACAAATTCGCAATTAAATCTAATGCATCGTGTGGCAGTTGTAAGTAAATATGTTTACGTG
Organism: Ampullaceana balthica; assembly: GCA_944989445.1. Lineage (NCBI taxonomy): Eukaryota > Metazoa > Mollusca > Gastropoda > Lymnaeidae > Ampullaceana > Ampullaceana balthica. Next base: position 1,326,846 of record CALYLW010000358.1, read on the forward strand.
TCTATCTAATATATAGAAAGTAACAGTAAAGAAAATGACAATTCTTTGTACTACACAGCTTAAATTATGAAGCGTACACGAAAATGTGCGCACCGTAATTAGACATAATATTTTTTGAATGCGCACCGGGGAAAATAAAGTATTGGGGTAAACAAACGTCACCAAAAGTAACTCGCTTTGAACGGCATTTGAGCGTCCGCGTAAATTTGTTCAATACAGAAATGAGGTTAAATTTTTTATTCTTTGTCTCTGCATTTTCTGATTATTTAATTTATGGCATTTGGGCAAAAGGGACAATTACAAAAACTTACTTAAAACCAACTTCAGGGTAAAAGGAACCGTCCTGCCAAGTTTGGTCCCCATCCGTCATTTGGTTTTTCCGTTGCTGTCTAACAGAAAGTCGAAAAGTGAAACATTCAAACATACAAACATACAAACATACAAAGATACAAACACCAACTGAGCTTTATATATAAGATATATATATATATATACATTTATAGAAAATTAGCATATATAAATACACATTTTTGTCTTTAAAGAAAAATAATTTATATATTTTTTATAATGTAATTATATTATACCAGCAAAATACCCTCGCTTCGCTACGGAAATTAGGATTTCAGTTACCGTTGAGAACCCACGTAACACAAATTTAATTCAACAATTGATTTATATCCTGATCATGATGGATATTCTACATATATTAACTTCACTGTCTTGTCTGTCTGTCTGTCGTGGTCCCTCAGAAAAACATAAAAGAAAAGTAAAAAATCACTTCAAGTAATCCTATGGAGATGATAATTTAAATTTTGTTTTCGTATGTTAACTTTGCGAGGGGAGGGGGGATACTCAACAACTACCCAAAGTTTCATGCTCCTACGTACACGGGAAATGGGATATATAATGATGAGTCTGTTTTAAATGGCTCATATAAGAAAAAAAACTACATTTGGGCCCCCGGCCCCCCGGTTAGTGATAATTTAATTATTTTTACACCTCTTACCATTGCTGTACTCAACAACTTACCAAAGTTTCATGCTTCTACCTACACGGGAAGATGATGAATTAGAGTTGAGTCAGATTTTTATATCCCATATAAGGAAAAAACGGGTTTTGGCCCCCGGTCACCCAAGAGAGGAGATTATAAATTCTTTTTCGCCAATTATCGTCATAAGAGTGTACTCAGCAAGTTTCCAAAGTTTCATGCTTCTACCTACACGGGAAGTTGGAGAATTAGTGATAAGTCAGTTTTTTTATAAGAAACAAACTACCTTCGGGCCCCCCGCTCCCATTAAGTGAAAAATTATATAAATTTTTACCTGTTACCATCGCGAAATGTTACTCAACAACTACTCATAGTTTCATGCTTCTATCTACGTGGGAAATACGAGAATTATTGATGACGTTTTTATAAAGTTCATATAAAAAACAAAAACTGCATTTGGGCTCCCAGTATGAGATACTTTAAATATGTTTTTTGCCTGTTAACATATCGAAAGTGTACTGATCAACTTCCTAAAGTTTCATTCTTCAAACTACTTGCGAAATAGGAGAATTAGTGATGTTTAATTTTAATATAGCTTATATAAGGGGGAAAAAAGTGTTTTTGCCCCCCGGCCCTCAAAAGTGTGTATTTTAAAAAAAATGTTATGCATATTATCGCGAGAGGCTACTCAATAACTTTTCAAAGTTTCATGCATCTACCTACACGGGAAGTTGGAGAATTAGTGAAGAGTCAGTTTTTTCATAGAAGAAAAAAACTACATTTGGGCCCCCGGCCCCCAGTAAGTGATAATTTAAATATTGTTTTTGCTTGTTACCATCGCAGAAGTGTACTTATCAACTACTCAAAGTTTCATTCTTCTACCTACAAGGGAAATATGAGAATTTGTGATTTTCAGTTTGTATATAGCTCATTTAAGGAAAAAAACACATTAATTGGGACCCTAGCCCTAATATGTGATAATTTAAATATTTTTTTTGCCTGTTAACATCGCGGAAGTGTACTCAAATCAACAAATAGAAGATGTAGTGATTTTTTATTTTAATATAGCCTATATAAGGAAAAAACGAGTTTGGGCCCCTAGGCCCCCATGAGTGTGAATATTTAAAATATTTGTATGCCTAGTATCGTCGCGAGAGGCTACATAACAACTTCCCAAGGTTTCATGCTTCTACCTACACGGGAAGTTGGAGAATTAGTGATGAGTCAGTTTTTTATATAAGAAAAAAGACTACATTTGGGCGCCCGGCCCCCAGTAAGTGATAATTGAAATATTGTTTTCGCTTGTTACCATCGCGGAAGTGTACTTATCAACTACTCAGAGTTTCATGCTTCTACCTACACAGGAAATATGAGAATTTGTGATTGTCAGTTTTTATATAGCTCATATAAGGAAAAAAAAACTTCATTTGGGCCCCCGGCCCCCAGGAATTGATAATTTAAATATTTTTTGCCTGTTAACATCGCGGAAGAGTACCTTACAACTTCCCAAAGTTTCATGGTTTTGACTTCTCGGGAAATAGGAGAATGTGTGATTTTCATATTTTATATAGGCCATAGAAGGAAAAAAAGCGTTTTTGGGCCCCTGGCCCCCAAGAGTGTGAATTTTAAAATTCTTTTACGCCAATTTTCGTTGTTATAGTGTACTCAGCAAGATCCCAAAGTTGTATGCTTCTAGCTACACGGGAAGTTGCAGAATTAATGATGATTCAGTGAGTCAGTCAGTGAGTGAGGGCTTTGCGTTTTATTAGTATAGATAATAAAATCAATCGGACTTAGTATTAATTATGTATGCTACTTCATTATTATTTTGAATGCAACTGAAAAGAATGTATAGCATTATAACACGTTAATGACAAAATATATTTTAAAATATCAAGCTTATGAAATGATGTAAACTATACATTTTCTATATTTACTCTAATGTATATGTTTATCTAATTATTCATCCGCGCACAGTTTTACCTTGAAATTGTTCCATCAAAGTGATATGTCACTTCAACTCGATCATTTTTATAAAGGATACATTTTCAAAATTTTATTTTTTTACGATTATCTTACCCCGATAACCTTTATTCAAATATTATCAAGCACATTTTAGCAATTGCAGGAAAAATACATCCCCGAATTCTCCTAAATCAACTAAATGTACATCTGGATCAGGGTCTATTACCAGAAAGCTAATGTGGTTTCCCGAAAGAACGTGGGACAATAGACATGATTTTTGCAGCAAGGCAGTTGCAGGAAAAGTTTCAAGAGCAGAATATGGAACTATTTTCCATTTATATAGACCTGACAAAAGCCTTCGACACAGTCTGCAGATAGGGTCTATGGAGGATTATGGCCAAGTTTGGGTGTCCAAATAAGTATATAGCCATTGTAAGGCATTTCCATGATGGCATGCAGGCTCGAGTCCAGGACAACGGAGGGGCCTCTAAGCCATTCCCTGTCACAAATGGCGTTAAGCAAGGCTGTGTTCTGGTCCCAACATTGTTTAGCCTCATGTTCTCAGCCATGCTTACAGATGCCTTCAGGAATAGCAATGAAGGAATGGACATAATGTATTGCACTGATGGTCGTTTCTTAAACCTAAGGAGGCTTAAAGCAAAAACAAAGGTCAAATCAGACAGCATCCTGGACCTTCTTTTTGCTGATGACTGTGTCCTTAACGTGAGCTCCGAAGCACAAATGCAACTAACCGTTGATAAATTGTCCAGTGCGTTGCTGTTACTTTGGGATCACCATCATCACAAAGAAGACAGAAGTCTTATACCTTGCAGACCCCAAGCAAATCCTATACTGAGCCTAAAATAATCATCAACGGCAACAAAATCCAGACAGTGGGCCGCTTTACTTACATTGGCAGCACACTGTCTCAGAAGGCAAATATTGATGACGAGGTGAACGCGAGAATCTCCAAGCCAGCGAAGCATTTGGCAGATTGCATGACAGTGTCTGGAACAGAAGGAGAATCAGCACCCAAACAAAACTAAAAGTATGCAGAGCTATAGTGCTCTCCACCTTGCTATATTCATGTGAAACCTGGACTGTATACCAACGCCACGCGAGGTTTCTGAACCACTTCCACGCCAAAAGCTTTAAAAAATTATAAAACTAAAATGGCAGAAAAAGTTCAAGACACCGAAATATTAGCCAGTTCAGGACTCCCCAGCATTCACACTAGCCTCGTGCAGAGCCAACTACGCTGGGCGGGGCATGTAGTGCACATGACCGACCATCGCCTCCCCAAGAGGCTCATCTATGGTGAACTGACTGCAGGGCATAGCTCACGCGGAGGTCCACGGAAGTGATACAAGGATGCACTTTAAACTGCTCTAAAGGCCTTTGACATTAGACATGAATCCTGGGAAGCAGCAGACAGTAACCGAGCTCACTGGCGGTCTATGATACGGAATGGCGCAGCTGTCTGTGAGGCAAATAGATAACATGCTGCCAAGACAAAACGTCAAGCCAGGAAGGACCGTAAACAAAACCCTCCCGAAGGGTTCCCATTCATCTCTTGTCCGACATGCGTGCTTTGAATATGGTTAATAACAAAACAAACAAACAAGCACATTTACTGGCTTGTGATATAAATCTTTAAAATATGAGTAATTTAAACAATAAATGAAAGTACACAATTACACAAATAACCTAACATGTGTTTCCCAAATGACGTCATTTTAAATACTTATCTTATGATTTAAAAAAGGAGAAATTTCGACATCAATTCAAAAAGCATGATATGAAACATATACATATTTCAAATCTAACATGATCTTTTTGTACTAAAGATTATAGTAACCCAATTATTTTAGGGAAGGTTTTTAATGATAATTGAATAAAGAATGTAGACATTTTGAAATAACCATAAAATTTAGATTCGTTGTAACGCTCCGGATTGTGGTTGTTGTTCATTAAATTGAAATCGATATCTTTAAAACCTGCGCTTCCAGGTATTTATATACAGAAACCCTAATACATGTGGGGAAATATCTTTAAGGCGATACTCCCTTGATGAGGATTGCCTTGGATAAATTTAGCCTGTCCTAAGGGGATAGAGCTCAAACCCAAAAGGGAATGTGAAATATTTGAACAAAATGTTCAATCTATAAAATTTAAAATAATCCTATGTACATTATGTAATATATGTTATTTATAATAACATCTTACCATAACAATGTAAGTACTGTACTTTAATAAATCAAAAATGAAAATGTTCATATTAGGGCTGCGGATATTAACGATTAATTTCTCGATTAATAGTTTAAAAAATTTAGGATTTTATTTTTTAACGATTATTCGACCCACCACTTATAAATGTACTGGAAGACACAAAGTAAAATATTGCGTCCGATAAACATGAACTAATTTCCGGACGACTTCACAAAAAATTTGGACTTAAACTATTGACTTACGTGATGTTCAAAATCTTGATAAAGGTTATTGTGTCCATTGAGAGAAATCGTTTGCCTACCACGCAATGTTCCCTCTAAGTCTAAGCCCTGTTGGTCCGTGTGCACAGTTTAAAAAAACAACTCGCGTGCAAAGTGGCACAACGTCCAATTTTGTGTGCACTACTTTTTAAAAAATTTCTGTGCGGTGATTCTAAACTCCTGCGTGGCGTTGGTCAAATATCTGTGGGGCGGGTGCTTATGAGGTTTTACATATGCAGTTCACTCATTCTCTCACTTATAGATCTCTCATTTCGCCTTATAAATTATAAATCTTCAATTTTTATACCAAACAACAGTCCAACGTTTTTAGTCAAATTAAATCGGTAAGTACTTGGACTTATAAGTTTTAAATTATTTTCTTCTTTTTAGTCCACTTATGAAAACGTGGTTTTTAAAAATCTTTTTACCTCTATTTATTAACTTAAGTTTTCATCTGTTTAAAATAAATAACGAGAGAGTCTTTCCGAGTTAGTGACGTATGTGTAAGGGTGTGTGTATGCGTATCTCTGTGTGTGTCCGCGTGTTCGTTAAGATAGCAACCGTGTGTTGCTTAGTTTATATATGCAGTGTTACTTTTTGAAAGCAATCTTACATTTAAATACGTTTACATTTTATTTCTTAAAATATGTAATTTGAAATAAAAATAAATAATCTATAAAATATTATAAAAGTTGCAATTTGTGTGCCTTTTATTAAAATTTCTGTCTAATTCGTTTACTGTATGAAATCAATGTTTTTTCCTAATATGAGCAAAATATTATTAAAATTTTAAAGGGACAACTAACCAAAACATTGACTGATGTAAACTCTAATCTAGAAGTTAATTTGGATAATAATGAATATAATTGCCAAGTTTGGTCGAAATTCAACGAACCATGTAAAAATGCGACTCATCCACCAATGTACATAGTGTACGAACATTTTGTCTTATATATATATATATATATATAATATATATATATATATATATATATACATACATCTCTTTCTTAATATATGTTATATATATTTATAAAAGAAAAGAACATAACAGGAGGGCATGGCCTAGGTGAAAGAAATGAAAGAGAGGGACAGATTAGTTGAATGGGCAGGAATCACAAATGGAGAAATACATGGTTTCAGCAACACCCAAGAAGACTGTGGACCTGGAAGACTGTGGACTTGGAAGACTGTGGACCTGGAAGCCTGTGGACCTGGAAGACTGCAGAAATGGAAGACTGCGGACCTGGAAGACTGTGGACCTGGAAGACTGTGGACCTGGAAGACTGTGGACCTGGAAGACTGCGGACCTGGAAGACTGCGGACATGGAAGACTGTGGACCTGGAAGACTGTGGACCTGGAAGACTGTGGACCTGGAAGACTGTGGACCTGGAAGACTGTGGACCTGGAAGACTGTGGACCTGGAAGACTGTGGACCTGGAAGACTGCGGACATGGAAGACTGTGGACCTGGAAGACTGTGGACCTGGAAGACTGTGGACCTGGAAGACTGCGGACCTGGAAGACTGTGGACCTGGAAGACTGTGGACCTGGAAGACTGTGGACCTGGAAGACTGTGGACCTGGAAGACTGTGGACCTGGAAGACTGCGGACGTGGAAGACTGCGGACCTGGAAGACTGTGGACCTGGAAGACTGTGGACCTGGAAGACTGTGGACCTGGAAGACTGTGGACCTGGAAGACTGTGGACCTGGAAGACTGTGGACCTGGAAGACTGCGGACATGGAAGAATGTGGACCTGGAAGACTGTGGAACTGGAAGACTGTGGACCTGGAAGTCTGTGGACCTGGAAGACTGTGGACCTGGAAGACTGTGGACCTGGAAGACTGTGGACCTGGAAGTCTGTGGACCTGGAAGACTGTGGACCTGGAAGACTGTGGAAATGGAAGAATGTGGACATGGAATACTGTGGACCTGGAAGACTGTGGACCTGGAAGACTGTGAACCTGGAAGACTGTGGAAATGGAAGAATGTGGACTTGGAATACTGTGGACCTGGAAGACTTTGTAGATGGAAGACTGTGAAGATGGAAGACGGTGGACCTGGAAGACTGTGTAGATGAAAGACTGTGTAGATGGAAGACTGTGGACCTGGAAGACTGTGGACCTGGAAGACTGTGGACCTGGAAGACTGTGGACCTGGAAGACTGTGGACCTGGAAGACTGTGGACCTGGAAGACTGTGGACCTGGAAGACTGTGGACCTGGAAGACTGTGGACCTGGAAGACTGTGGACCTGGAAGACTGTGGACCTGGAAGACTGTGGACCTGGAAGACTGGGAAGACTGTGGACCTGGAAGACTGTGGACATGGAAGACTGTGGACCTGGAAGACTGTGGACCTGGAAGACTATGGACCTGGAAGACTGTGGACCTGGAAGAGCCCAGAGTACAAAACCAAGAATCAAATTGACTTTATATTAATAAACAAAAGATTTAGAAACTCATTGTTGTCAGTGAAAACAAGACCACGTGCAGACTGCAACAGCGACCATGTTCCTCTAATAGGGACATTACGAATACAATTAAAGAACATTAGGAAAGTTAGAAGTAATGCCCAACTTAATGTATCTTATCTATACAGACGCTCCTTCTATGCAGAAGATAATTGTGTCCAAAGACCAAGATAGATGATCTGTTTGCAAGTTATGCAGCGTTCACAGGCCACGGCTTTGTGGGTTCCACGCATTACCCAGCCGCCTAACTAGTGTTAGGTACCCATTCAGAGCTGGGTGACTCAGGGACGCTCTAGGCCCCGGGAACAAATCCTTGCCGTCACATGGATTCGAACTCGTGACCATCGGTACGCCAGTCGAGCAATAGGAAAATAGAAAGCATTGACAATCAATGGGAAATGCTAAGAGACTCCATTAACAATCAATGGGAAATGCTAAGAGACTCCATTAACCAAACATCAAAAGAGGTCATAGCTGAAAATTAAAAGAACTGCCAAAAATAAATGGATGACAGATAAGATCTTACAAATGATTGACCAAAGAAGAGAGACAAAACATGATAAAGATAAATACAATGCTGTAAATAGGGACATAAGAGAAAGATGTAATCAAGCAAAATATGAGTGGTTGGCTGCAAAGTGCAAAGAGGTTGAACGACATTACAAAGAAAACTCAAGAGACTTTTACAGAAGAATAGATGAACTGACATGTAGAAAGACTACCAATGGGACAGGCTGTCTAAGATCCAAGGAAATAGATATCATACTGGGTAGAAAAGATAAAATAAGAAGATTGAACGAGTACATCTGAGATTTATACAGTAGTGACAGACAAGAACCGAAACCTGAAACAAACAATGATGGACCACCAATAACTCCTGCAGAAGTCAAGGAGGCCCTTACGTCTAATGAAAATCAATAAATCTCCAGGGCCAGAAAAAATAACAAAAGAAGAACTAGAGGCATTAGAGGAGACCGGAATAGATACAGTCGTAAAACTTTTGAACGACATATACAACACAGGATGTATCACAGAGGAGCTTAGAAGATCAATCTTTATAGAACTACCCAAAATGCCAGGTGCGGTGGAATGTGAGGACCACATAACAATTAGCCTTATGAGCCAGGTTCTAAAGATCTTGTTAAGAATCATTATGGAAAAGAATAAGACCCCATATCAGCCCGGAAATTTCAGAAGAACAATGTGGTTTTGTTGAGGGCAAAGGTACCAGTAACGCTTTATATAAGATTAGAATGATAGCAGAAAGAGCCATAGAGGTCAAGGCAGACTTTTAATTGTGCTTTATAGATTACAGTAAGGCCTTTGATAAAGTACAACACAACCAACTGATCGACATGTTGGAGAATATAAAAATAGATGGTAAAGATCTGAGAATCATAAAGAACATATATTGGCAACAATCAGCTGCGATGAGGGTCGACCAGACGATCGGCAGCTATCAATAAATCCAGCTGGGGGTGAGACAGGGATGCGTGACGTCACCATACATCTTTTCACTATACAGCGAAAACATAATGAAGCATATTGAGGGCCTTCCTGGAATATCTGTGGGAGGTTACAATTTGAACAATTTGAGATACGCGGATGACACAGTGCTAATTGCAAAGAGTGAAGAAGAGCTACAAAGATTGTTAGACAAAATAATTAAGGAAAGCGCAAACAAAGGCCTAAGTTTGAACAAAAAGAAAACAGAAGTAATGGTAATAGCCAAAAAGAAAACCAACCCATAATGTAGATTAGTAGTAGATGGAGAAACATTAAAACAAGTCACCAAATGTAAATATCTGAGAACAACGTTGACCTCAGACGGAAGATACACAACTGAGATAAAAAGCAGAATAGCACAAGCCAAAGCAACATTCAATAAAATAAAGAATCTCCTGACCAACAAATACATATCAATGGAAGTGAGAAGGAGAGTGATTCAATGCTACATCGAACCAGTTTTACTCTATGGATGTGAAGCCTGGACAGTTGCAAAGGATTTACAGAAACGTTTAAAAGCCTGTGAAATGTGGTTCCATAGGCGAATGCTAAAACTATCATGGACGGAGAAGAAGCGTAATGAAGAGGTTCTAAAAGAAGTAGGATAGATAAGGAAAATTATGTCTAAATTTAGAAGACCACAATCTACATTTTTTGGACTCATCATGAGGCGAGGCAGGTTGGAACACATGGTGACAACAGGAAAGATCGAGGGCAAAAGAGATCGTGGCGGGCAGAGAGAAAAGATGCTGGATGGGCTGACTAGATGGCAGGGGGTGCGATCACAAGCAGAGTTGATTGACCAAAGACAGAGAGCTGAAGAGAGGCATGACCGCCTATTTTCTAAGACTTTATTTTGAGTTTATTTTGGTGTACCCAGCTAAACCATAGTCCTTGGCCCGCTTACACCGCCGTGGTGTACCTAGCTAAACCATCATCCTTGGCCTGCTTACACCACCTCGATGCACCCAGCTAAACCATCGTCCTTGGCCTGCTTACACCGCCGCGGTGTACCTAGCTAAACCATCGTCCTTAGCCTGCTTACACCGCGCGGTGTACCTTGCTAAACAATCGTCCTTGGCCTGCTTACACCGCCGCGGTGTACGTAGCTAAACCATCGTCCTTGGCCTGCTTACACCGCGCGGTGTATTTTGCTAAACCATCGTCCTTGGCCTGCTTACACCGCCGCGGTGTATCTTGCTCAACCATCGTCCTTGGCCTGCTTACACCGCGTGGTGTACCTTGCTAAACCATCGTCCTTGGCCTGCTTACACCGCCGCGGTGTATCTTGCTAAACCATCGTCCTTGGCCTGCTTACACCGCCGCGGTGTACCTAGCTAAACCATCGTCCTTGGCCTGCTTACACCGCGCGGTGTACCTTGCTAAACCATCGTCCTTGGCCTGCTTACACCACCGCGGTGTATCTTGCTAAACCATCGTCCTTGGCCTGCTTACACCGCCGCGGTGTACCTAGCTAAACCATCGTCCTTGGCCTGCTTACACCGCGCGGTGTACCTTGCTAAACCATCGTCCTTGGCCTGCTTACATCGCCGCGGTGTATCTTGCTAAACCATCGTCCTTGGCCTGCTTACACTGCCGCGGTGTACCTTGCTAAACCATCGTCCTTGGCCTGCTTACACCGCCGTGGTGTACCTTGCTAAACCATCGTCCTTGGCCTGCTTACACCGCCGCGGTGTACCTAGCTAAACCATCGTCCTTGGCCTGCTTACACCGCCGCGGTGTACCTAGCTAAACCATCGTCCTTGGTCTGCTTACACCGCCGCAGTGTACCTTGCTAAACCATCGTCCTTGGCCTGCTTACACCGCCGCGGTGTACCTAGCTAAACCATCGTCCTTGGCCTGCTTACACCGCCGCGGTGTACCTTGCTAAACCATCGTCCTTGGCCTGCTTACACCACCGCGGTGTACCTAGCTAAACCATCGTCCTTGGCCTGCTTACACCGCCGCGGTGTACCTAGCTAAACCATCGTCCTTGGCCTGCTTACAACGCCGCGGTGTACCTAGCTAAACCATCGTCCTTGGCCTGCTTACACCGCCGCGGTGTACCTAGCTAAACCATCGTCCTTGGCCTGCTTACACCGCCGCGGTGTACCTAGCTAAACCATTGGCTTTAGCCTAGGTACACAGCGGCTAAAAATTGAGACGATTTCAGTATATTTAGGCTAAAAGTATGTAATCCCTATGCTAATAAACAGTAGAACTGAAATAATCAATGTATATATGCAATTTTTAAGGATTAATGAATGTTTAAAAAAACTATTTTGGTCACCATTCCAGGATAATTAGTTATATGTTTTAAAAACCATCAAAAATCATGAGCCGTTCCAGACGAATGGTAAAGTGCAGTGTAGTAGTAGATACGTTGGTGGTGTCGGGTTCGAATCTCGGAAATGGAATTTAAAAAAATAAATAATAATTATTTTTATTTTAAAACCACAAAAAAAATTGTTTTATCCTACGTGCAAATCCAAGAACCAATGAAGCATTCACCCCCCCCCCAAAAAAAAAGCAGGCCTGTCTTATCTTTTGTGTTACAAACTATCCTTCTTTTTCTACACAGTCTTACGCCAATGCATGCTTTAATATTTAATTGAATTATGTTAAGAATTTCAATTTTGTTAGAGTTTTAAATTAAAAAAATTGATTGTATGTTGGATTTCGTAGATAGTTTGGGCGACCCATACCCAAATTCGAGACAGGAACGAAAATCGTTATATGAGTTTGTTCTTGCATACTGCTACGGAAAGGTGCTTCTATCACCATCGCTATGAGTATGAACCTATGTTTAACAAAAGGATTGTATTAGTATTAGAGTATCTGTTTGTCCTATTGACTAGCTAACTTTAAAAAAAAAGTAGAGAGCACGTTGTTTTCCACCCGACCCCTCCCCCATTATAATAATATAGTATAGGTAAATACCCCCCCTCCACACACACACCAAATGAAAAGACAAATTAATTTCAATTTTTATTTTAAATGTGTATTCATTCAAAGATATTAATAATTACATAATATTCAAATGTTACACGTAAGGGGCGAAAAAAGTGATAATAATTTGTTTCATTTACAAATAGAAATACGTTTTTTTGTTTGTTTGTTTGTTGTTGTTTTTTGTTGTTTTTTTTTGGGGGGGGGGCAACAGCTCTGTGACGTAGTATTGAAAAAATGGGGGGGGGGCAAAGTTTGTAAAACGACGTGTGACGAGGGGGGGGGAATCGTCAAAACTAGCATGACGTTATTTTAAGACATTTCTTCACTGCACTGACAAATAAGATAGCCTACACGCACAGGTTATAATTTGTACAGGTAGACTAGTATTTAATTTTAACTTTAAAATGTATTTGTTAAAATTACACTTGTTGATAATTATGTCAGTTTCCACAGCATGAAAGAGAAATAGTGAAGTTCATCGTTGCCGTTGAATGAAGAAAGATAGGGAGAGGGGGGATAATGAAGAGTCGAAGATAGTAGAGTATCATTTTGTAGAACAATACATTTTGCGTTGAATGGACATTTTATAATCCCCTTTTAAATCTAAATAGTTTTGAAATTTGAGTATTTGCAAGCAATACCAGAGTGGTGGCAGTGGTGAAAGCAATACCAGAGTGGGGGCAGTGTTGAAAGCGCTAAGGGGCTGTCCATTAATTATGTCAACAAATTATTAGCGATTTTTACCTACCCCCTCCCCCTTGTCGACAACTTGTCAAACATCCATAGTCATAGACACCCTAAAAAAATACGTCAACATTTGATTACCCCCCCCACACCCCCCCTCACCAAAAACTATAATAAAATAAATAAAAATAAAAAGTAACAATATAGATATTTTAAATAGACTAGTTTGCAACTTTTAGCTAATACGTAATTTATTCACATCTATGCTTAATTATGGGTAAGGTATCATTCTCTATTAACTTTTATATATCTATTTTTAACCGCGGTGTACCTAGCCCTGACACAACGCTTTGGCTAGGTCCACCGCCGCAGTGTACGCAGGCCTATAGCTAGGTCCACTGCCGCGGTGTACGCAGGCCTACAGCTAGGTTCACCGCCGCGGTGTACGCAGGATAATAGCTAGGTCCACCAACGTGGTGTACGTAGGCCTATAGCTAGGTCCACCGCCACGGTGTACGCAGGCCATTAGCTAGGTTCACCGCCGCGGCGTACGCAGGCCTATAGCTAGGTCCACCACCGCGGTGTACGCAGGCCTATAGCTAGGTCCACCGCCGCGGTGTACGCAGGCCTATAGCTAGGTCCACCGCCGCGTTGTACGCAGGCCTATAGCTAGGTCCACCGCCGCGGTGTACGCAGGCCTATAGCTAGGTCCACCGCCGCGGTGTACGCAGGCCTATAGCTAGGTCCACCGCCGCGTTGTACGCAGGCCTATAGCTAGGTTCAGCGCCGCGGTGTACGCAGGCCTATAGCTAGGTCAAACGACGCGGTGTACGCAGGCCTATAGCTAGGTCCACCGCCGCGGTGTACGCAGGCCTATAGCTAGATCCACCGCCGCCTTGTACGCAGGCCTATAGCTAGGTTCACCGCCGCGGTGTACGCAGGCCTATAGCTAGGTCCACCGCCGCGTTGTACGCAGGCCTATAGCTAGGTCCACCGCCGCGTTGTACGCAGGCCTATAGCTAGGTCCACCGCCGCAATGTATGCAGGCCTATAGCTAGGTCCACCGCCGCGTTGTACGCAGGCCTATAGCTAGGTCCACCGCCGCGATTTTCGCAGGCCTATAGCAAGGTCCACCGCCACGGTGTACGCAGGCCTATAGCTAGGTCCACCGCCGCGGTGTACGCAGGCTTATAGCTAGGTCCACCACCGCGGTGTACGCAGGCCTATAGCTAGGTCCGCCGCCGCGGTGTACGCAGGCCTATATCTAGGTCCACCGCCGCGGTGTACGTAGTGCCGGCCAATTATTTATTATGTCTATGCTCAAGTGACTCTGGTGACACCCGCTGACTATTGAATACTATGATAGTGGTACCGTTTTCATTTAGTAAATTGTAATTTACTGACTTCCCAATTAAATTTCTTGTCCATGACTCCATGACATGTTACTAATAAATTAAATTATAATTATAAGCTTAGTTAGAGGCTTAGTAAACTTAGTTAAACAAGACTAGGACTAGGTCATATTATTAAAAATATTATTAATATATAATATTCATTCATATGTCAATAATTAAGTTAAATATAATTTAATATACTTATTTAAGTTTTAAAATAGTAAAAGTAAATTGCAGTCGACAGTTTATAGTACTATATAGTACATAAATAATATATAAGGTAAATTGTTATTCCAGCGCAATTTATTTTTCGAGTAGTTTAAAACCAAAAAAATCAACTAAACTTACTATGAAATGTATTTTAACATTAAAATATTTTATTTTTGTTCAAATTAAAATACTGTTTTATAATTTATACGAAAAAAAGTATGTATATTTCATGCATCTTCTGTGATTTACGGCACCATTGTTGCATGCGAATGGAGAAATCTTCTTTCTTAAAAGTTATTATTTTTTGTTTTGCCCAAATGGATAATTTGGTTCATCCAGGTGAGCTGCGAAGGCGGCACTTGCCTGGGTAAATAATTTAAATTAAAAAAATAAAATAAAATTACAATAAAAGAGATAATCATATATTTATTTGGGGGTGTATTTATTGTGATATGTGTTACATTGACATATCCTTGGACAGGGTATTATGTCAATGCTAAGTTTCTGCGAAGACAGCACTCCACTTAAAAATTACAGTGTAAATTATACATGCTACTGTCATATTAATTAGAAATATTTATCTATATACAAAAGAGTAGTTGCAATAAGAAATGAGTTGTGATGGGCGCCCCACGCTTTTATGTGCAGTCGATAGGTTCACGGATTGAATTTTTTTATTTTCTTCTTTTTAGTGCACTTTCTATATGTAAATAAAAGCACGTGCTTTTTAAAATATTTTTTCAATGTTAATGTTGGACTGTTGCGCATTATATTGCCACATGGTTGGTGTGACTCTAGAATGATTTCCCTTGAATATAAAAATCAGAAATTCTTTGTTGGAAATAATACTTGTTTAAATACTCATTTGAGTTTTTATTACTTGTGTGAAATTGTGTCCCTGTTTAGAGGGATCGAGGTTAAGTGGCGTGCCACTGGGATATAATAGATTTGTTTTCGCTCAAATCATTTAAAACATGGCAACAACAACAGAGCTCAAAAGTTAGTCAAACATATGTTACTAAATATAACGTGTGCATAGTTTTCTTGATTCAATTTAAACACAATTTTTAAATCTATTTTGTCAAATAAATGTTATTTTGCTATATATGCAGCTTTGTTACACTATTAGAACAATTAATGCAACACACAATAATAAAAAATAGTCTCTAACAATTGTAAATGATGCTTTAGTAAACTTTAACAATTAATCATATTAAAAATACTACCTAGAGCTTACTCTATTAAAATGTCATATACAGTTCATCTGCACGGTGCTCTGCAGTGCGACGATGACGGAAAATGTGAAGGGATAAAAAAATATATTTATTTTTCTGTATGTGTTGACCAACCAACTAGGTACTTGTGTGACATGTGTTGACCAAACCAAATAGTTACTTGTGTGACGTGTGTTGGCCAAACCAAATAGTTTCTTGTGTGACGTGTGTTGGCCAAACAAACTAGTTTCTTGTGTGACGTGTGTTCACCAAACCAACTTGTTTCTTGTGTGACGTGTGTTGGCCAAACCAACTAGTTTCTTGTGTGACGTGTGTTGACCAAACAAACTAGTTTCTTGTGTGACGTGTGTTGACCAAACAAACTAGTTTCTTGTGTGACGTGTGTTCACCAAACCAACTAGTTTCTTGTGTGACGTGTGTTCACCAAACCAACTTGTTTCTTGTGTGACGTGTGTTGGCCAAACCAACTAGTTTCTTGTGTGACATGTGTTGACCAAACAAACTAGTTTCTTGTGTGACGTGTGTTCACCAAACCAACTAGTTTCTTGTGTGACGTGTGTTGACCAAACCAACTAGTTTCTTGTGTGACGTGTGTTGGCCAAACCAACTAGTTTCTTGTGTGACGTGTGTTGACCAAACAAACTAGTTTCTTGTGTGACGTGTGTTCACCAAACCAACTTGTTTCTTGCGTGACGTGTGTTCACCAAACAAACTAGTTACTTGTGTGACGTGTGTTGACCAAACCAACTAGTTACTTGTGTGACGTGTGTTGTCCAAACCAACTAGTTACTTGTGTGACGTGTGTTGGCCAAACCAACTAGTTACACATGTGACGTGTGTTGACCAAACCAACTAGTTACTTGTGTGACGTGTGTTGGCCAAACGAACTAGTTACTTATGTGACGTGTGTTGACCAAACCAACTAGTGATTTGTGTGACATGTTTTGACCAAACCAAATAGTTACTTGTGTCACGTGTGTTGACCAAACAAACTAGTTACTTGTGTGACGTTTGTTGACCAAACCAACTAGTGATTTAGGTGACGTGTGTTGACCAAACCAACTAGTGATTCGTGTGACGTGTGTTGACCTTTGACACCATCTCAGAAGCTGACATCAAATTTTAAGAATGCCATATTTACTTAAAGTTTCTTAAAATATTTGAAGTTTGAAATGAATTCTTACAAATCGTGGAGGACATTACTATTTAGAAAAAAACAATATGTTTGAAAGACATAAATTAAAGTTACTGAAGTACTTGATACAACTTTGAATTATGTAGCGTAAGTATGTTTGTGAGTGTAAACTTAATTTTATTTCCATTTTAAAAAAAGTTGACATTGTTTGTATAGTGTATCAAGCGATTGGTATACAAATGGTTTACTTTTACTTAATGTCATTGGTTATTTGACAATAATTTTATTTTTACAACTGTTGATTCAATTTTGATTTTCAGTTGGACAGTTACATTGCATCAATGCGCAAAATGCAATAACAATATTAGTGGTAAGGATAATATTATTAATTATTTGTTCTTAATAAAAGCAGAAAGAAACACAATTTCGGGTCTTTAAAGAGCACTTATAACGATTTTTTAAAAAATATTGTGAAAGCATATCGAATGTGCATTAAAATGGTATTTCCCATTAGCGCCGCACCATAAAGCACCATCTGTTGTATTTAACATGAAAATATTCTAGAGACAACATAGCTGGCCATATTTTTATTTTGTAATTGTAATACACGTAGTGTTTTTAATCGATCTTTTAGTGATAATTGACTCCACTGTCCAATTGATGCAGGAGTGCATTGGTGAGATAAAGTCTTGGATGACTTTCAGCAAGCTCAAGCTGAATGACGATAAGACAGAAGCACTCGTATTTTGCAACAATAAATCATGCAGTACTTTGTCTCTTCCGAAGTCAATTCGAGTAGCCAGTTCTGATATACTGTTCAAAACATCGACTAGGAATCTTGGCTACATTGTTTCTGACAACATGTCTATTAACAACTTCATCAATCACATCTGTCGCTCTGCCTACACCGCCATTCGTCAGATCAGCTCATTCCGTCATTACTTAACAGTTAGTGCAACAAAAACTCTAGTCTGTGTTCTTGTTCTAGCTCGCATTGATTATTGCAATTCTCTTCTGTCAGGTGCGCCAAAACAATGCACTGACAGCTGTCAGACTAGTTCTTAAGGCAAAAAAACATGACCATGTTACTCCGCTACTTTACTCACTTCGTTGGCTACCTATACAAGCTCGAATTGATTACAAACTGGCTGTTCTCTGTCACAACTTCTTTTCTGACTCATCTCCCTACTATCTTACTGAACTTCTGTCGGTCTACTCACCCAGTCGTCAGCTACGCTCTTCTGCAGACACACGTATTCTCTGTGTTCCTAAGACACGAACTAAAACTTTGGCGAAAGTTCATTCTCTTTTTATGCAGCCAAAAAATATAAATCTCTACCACTATACATCCGAAGTATTCCAACTAACAAGTCCTTCAAGACTGCACTTAAGACGCATCTTTTCAGAATGTATTTACAAAATTAATGAAACAACGTTTGTTTTTAATGATTAACGTAGCTTATGTGTAATGTACTGTCCTTTATGTTGTTATCATGGTATGAATGGTTATTTAATTATGTTATGTATGTTATGACCTCCATGAAAAGCGCTGTGAGCCCGGTTCCTTACTGGGATACAGCGCTATATAAATTATCAATTATTATTATTATTATTATTATTAATATCATTATTAATTCACCTTGACCTCGAACCTTTTATTATAGATACATTTTCAAAAAAGTGGTTAGGATTATTCCATCCCTTTAAGAACTTTATTGGTTAGGATTAGTCTACCCCTTTAAGAACTGTATTGGTTATGATTATTCTACCACTTTAAGAACTTTATTGGTTAGGATTATTCTACCACTTTAAGAACTTTATTGGTTAGGATTATTCTACCCCTTTAAGAACTTTATTGGTTAGGATTATTCTACCACTTTAAGAACTTTATTGGTTAGGATTATTCTACCCCTTTAAGAACTTTAATGGTTAGGATTATTCTACCCCTTTAAGAACTTTATTGGTTAGGATTATTCTATCATTTTAAGAACTTTATTCCAAATTTAAACAAGCTCATTTCACTGGTTTGTTATATAATTCTTAAAAATAAGTAAAAACATAACACTATTACGCAACTAACCTTCAATTTGTTTCACAAATCACTACATTTTAATTACTACTGTTATAATGTTTTTGTAAGAAGAGAGAATTTCAAACACTTATTTAAAAAGCATGAAATGAAATAAACACATATCTGGCATCTAACATGATCTTCTTGTAATAAATAGATTAGTAACTGAAATAATTTATACAGTTTATTAATACTAATAGAATGTATACTGTAGACATTATAAAGCAACTATCAATATTAGATATCTTGTAATGTTTAGGATTGCAGTTGTTTATAACAATGAAATTGATATCATTAAACCACAGTCTGTGAGAAAGTTTTATGATACTTTCAAGAATATTCCATTTCAGAAGACAGTAACAAAAGACTTTCGGATTTAAATTTCTATTAGGAATTTTAACCCCAGGGTCGTGATCAGAAAATACTAAGAACCTTAACGAGGTATGTGCCAGTCAACAAGATATTGAATTAAAAGAAACAGACCTTTAATGACAGTCGTTTTAATCAACATTCTTGTGTTATTATTTATACAATGTAGTGTTTATTTTAAACGTGGTGGAGGGAAAAAAGGAAAATCTATATATTTCACCTAAACGGGCATTTGCTTAATGAGCATGACGAATGGCCCTCGCTGGGGTCCACCGGTCACTGGTTGCAAGCATATTGGGATAAAAAGAAAAAAAGGGAGGGGGGCAACAATTTTATAGTGCTAAGTTGAGTTGCTCCTTCACAGAATAACAAGTGATTCGTAGTGTAGTGATTATCACTTTCGCCTTGCACGCGGAAAGTCCTAGGTTCAAGCAACAGCAGGAATATTTTAATTTTTTTTTAAAAATATTTGTTTCTGCCCATTCATTATTGTGAACATGACTAACCCTCAGTAGGGTCAGCCAATCAGACTTAATGGTTGACAAGGGATGGTAGTAAAGTGTGGGAGGCAGGTATCAACAACCGCAGTGCACATGTCTCCACGTTTACCCGCATTTACAAGTTTTTATTTTAGTCACAATGTTTGTATGTTGTATGTTGTATTCGTCAAATCTTGTGACGTAAAATTAAACCACTTTTGATGGTCCGAAAGATCTCAAAATTTTATCACATATATATCTCGGATCACAATGCATTGTCTCAAAATTTTAAATCGATCGAATGTATCTTAATTAAATTAAGGTATTTTTAGTTTATTTTTAGATAGCATCTGTATAGGTCCTCTATTGTTGACTCCCACGTGCCAAAGACTAAAGTTCACCTCAGCCATCGATGACCACATCATCTCATTTCATAGCTCAGTAATACGATACTAAATCTAAATTGACATGATAATACAAGAGGAGCAATAGGAGTTTTGATTATTCAAACATTGCTTTTATCAATCATGCCCCTTCTCACACCCACATTTTTTAAATAAAATTCTTTTAAAACAGATCTTATTTCAAAATGTACACGCAAATAATATAGAAAGTGCACTAAAAATAAGACAATTAAAATTTTCTATATTCAGGTGAAATCCGTGAACCTATCCACTGCGCATAAAAGCGTTGGGCGCTCATCATAACTGTGTGTCATGCACAAGGCTGCGAAACATAAATACAAATTTGTATAAATATTAATAAACATTAAAAGTTTCACAACTTTCATCATATACATGCTACTATCATATTAATTATAAATATTTATCTATATGCAAAAGAATAGTTGCAAAGAGAAATGAGTTTTGGCATCCCACGCTTTTATGTGCAGTGGATAGGTTCACGGATTTCAACTGAAATCATATACATTTTTTTAATTCTACCTAAAGAAACTACTTTCAATAAGCACTGTACATTACTATACCATGAACCATGAAATGAGGTCTTAAAATTAAATAAAGGTTTATCGGGGTAGGAAAATCCTACTTTTTCATTGACATTGTATCCCTAATTATAAGTATCGAGTTCAACTTCATGCAAGGAAACATTTAAGAAGCACACATTATTAGACCTAAGTGTCATAGATGTATCAATTATCTTATTTATATTTACGCTAAATTATGTAGCCTAACGCTAAGGGACATCACTCTGCTTTAAAAAAAATTAAAAATATAGACTTAAAGTCTTTTTGGTTTTTGGTTTTCAGATTAACATTAACCAAACAACGCACGAACCTTGACTCAAAGAGTTATTTTTTGGTGCAGTAATTTGATGCACTGCTTTCTAAAATTTGTTAAAAAATCGTGTGTTGATTAGTACTGTAAAAAATATTACATAAATACTTTGTGTACATTTCAGGAATATTTCGTATTTATCATACCAGGATAAGTTACTTGGACTTTTGCCCAAAAAAAGTGGGCGCCGTAGGCGCCTTACAACCCCTTTATAAAATACTTTGTGTACATTTAAGGAAGTTTAATATTACGTATCTTTCATACAAGGACAAGTTAGTTGAGCTTTTTAAAAAAGTGGGCGCCGTAGGCGCCATAAATAAAAGTGGGCGCCGCAGGCACCACGACGCCGCAGCACAACCTAGTATTTAATTATGTTTAAATTAAGTACGCAAAAGCCCAAGTAAACTCGATTGAACGTGGTTCAAAGAAGAGAGCAATGAGTTACACACTTAAATCCATAAGAAATAAAAATATATTTTTTTAAAAAATATTTTTAAAAACACGCTTTTATTTACATATAGAAAGTGCACTAAAATAAGAACATAAAATTTTTCTATGATAACTGGTGAAATATGTGAACCTATCCGGATTAATAAGATTTTTTTAAAAATATTTTATTTTAAAGATGTGGGTGTGACAAGGGGCATAATTGATAAAGGGAATGTTTGAATAATCAAAATTTTAGTTATGCCACTTGCACTGTCATGTCAATTTAGATTTAGTTTCGTATTACTGAGCTGTTAAATACAACTGGAATGTGGTCATCGATGGCTGAATAGGCTTTGTCATAATATGGCGGAAATCTATTAATAGAAGTTTAGGGGATATATATATATATCTTTTTTGGAGACGATTTTCATAAAAATTTAACAAAAGATACGAGTCAATATGTAAATGTAGGCATATTGAGAAGGAACTATCTTAGCTATTTGTTAATTCTGCGTTAATTTAAGTCAGCTTATTGAACTTGAACAAGAAAAAATAGCATTGTAATTTTACTATGCTAACAATTTTGAGAGCTTATTGATTCGATTGTATTTACGCTTCAAAACATTGTTCTGCTAAAATGTAATCTAATTTTTAAAAACACCAAAAAAACAAGTTTTTTACTATACATCCTTTATGAACGAGACATAACTAAAATAATGTTCATTATAATAGGCAGCGCAAGACCATTGTTGTGTCGTAAAACATGTTTAATATAATGCGCACCAATCAGGAATATGTTTATAAAAAGTGTTGTCAATAAAATACGCACCTTATTGCACGACAGGAAAGGTCGTTCAATATAATACGCATCGCGACACTATAGCAAAAAAATTTAACATGATACATAGAAATAAAATAAAATAATCTAAAAATTCAATAATTTAATTACTGTACATGCGATCGATTTGAAATTTTGATACATTGTTTTTACCATCGGTACAAACTGCCTGCAAAGTTTCAGCTCGCTAGCTTACGAGAAAGTGGGTTAAAAATCGATCCAAAGTTTTGGTGACCGACAAGCAAACAATGAAGGGTTCAAACAGACACCACGAGTTAATATAAAGGATTTTTTAAAAACCGTAAAAATCCAAGTTTTTTATTATAAATCCTTTACGTAAGAGACGTAACTAAAAGAATGTTCATTATAATACACAGCGAAAGACCATCCAACAATACTAAATTCTAGTTGTGTCGTAAAACATGTTTAACATAATGCACACCGATCAAGAATATGTTTATAAAAGTGTTGTCAATAACATACGCACCTTATTGCGCGATAGAAAGGTTGTTCAATATAATACGCACCGCGACCCTCTATCTCAAAAAATAACATGATACATAGGAATAAACAAAATAATCTAAAAGTTCAATAATTTTATTACAGTACATGCGATCAATCTGAAATTTTAAAACATATTTTTTATCATCGCCACAAAACTGCCTGCTAAATTTCAGCTCGTTAGCTTACGAGAAAGTGGGTTAAAATCGATCCAAAGTTTTGGCGACCGACAAGCAAGCAAGCAAGGGTTCAACCAGACACCAGGAGTTAATATAAAGGATTTAAATAAAATAATCTAAAAAATCAATAATTTAATTACGGTAAATGCGATTGATCTGACATTTTTATACCTTCTTTTTATCATCGGTACAAAACTGCCAGCAAAATTTCAGCTTACGGGGAAGTGGGTTAAAAATTGATCAAAAGTGTTGGCGAAAAACAAGCAATCAAGGGTTCAAACAAACAACCAGACACCACGAGTTAATATAAAGGATTTTTTAAAAAACCGTAAAAAAACAAATTTTTCACTATAAATCCTTCATGTACGAGAAGTAACTAAAAGAATGTTCATTATAATACGCAGCGCAAGACCATCCAAAAATATAAATTTGTAGTTGTGTCGTAAAACATGTTTAATATAATGCGCACCGATCAGGAATATGTTTATAAAAAGTGTTGTCAATAAAATACGCACCTTATTGCACGACAGAAAGGTTGTTCAATATAATGCGCACCCTTACAGATAGAGTATCTCAAAAAATAACATGATACATAGGAATAAATAAATAGTCTAAAAATCAATAATTCAATTACGGTACATGTGATCGATCTGAAATTTTGATACATTGTTTTTATCATCGCCACCAAACTGCCTGCACAATTTCATCTCGCTAGCTTGCGAGGAAGGGGGTTAAAATCAATCCAAAGTTTTGGCGACAAGCAAGCAATCAACCAACCAGACACCACGAGTTAATATAAAGGATTTAATTTTTTTTAAAACGTTAAAAACCAAGTTTTTGACAATAAATCCTTTATGTACGAGAAGTAACTAAAAGAATGTTCATTATAATACGCTGCGCAAGACCATCAAAAAATATATAACTGCAGTTGTGTCGTAAAACATGTTTAATATAATGTGATTGTATAATTACCCTGGTAGTAAAATTGGGCCACGAAAATGTAGCTACAATGTGTTTGACTATGTTAACTCTATACAAAACACAATTCTTGGAAATCTTAACTGTTTACATCTAAAACTTATATCAACTTTGTCGGTAATCGGAATTGTACACATCCAGTAGTTATATCAACATAGTTTTTAATAATGTACACAGCCAGTAATTATATCAACCTTGTCCATAATAAAAATCAAAATAATGTTAGTTTAAAATGGAAATATAATGTTTTAAATTATGTTTTAAATGCAAGAAAGCCAATTATTATTTATTAAATCATCATTTACACGCACACAATTTGACGACGTGGCAAACATTTCCGCCATTTTGTTGACTTTTGAAAGCAGATTCGCACGATACCGCTATAAAAATAAAAATATTCGCGCGTTCACGGGCGTGTTCTGGCGTTTTTTGACTCTGCCAATGTAGACATGAACACTATGTTATTGCATTTGTTTTCCAAGAGATTTCAGATGCGCATTCGCGCGTATACTAGATTGGCGAATTCACGTGCAGTGTAAGCACAGACTTAGACGTTTAAGATTGTATTCCCCAATTCAATTATTAAAGAACTTGACAAATAATGGTAAATGTACCCATTATTGTCCTTAATGTCGTTTTTTGCTTACATGAGCAATATACAAATTAGTTTATGCGTTGAGTAAATGAATAGATCTTAACCAAACTTTGTATACAAAAACTTGGTAGCCCATATTAAAATTCTGAAGAGCACTGAACTTCTGATGTCAAGATCTTCGAGGCCGGGGGCACCACATGGTTATTTATACACGCTTTTATTAATACACGCTTTTATTTAAGTCACAATGTTTGTATGTTGTATCCATCCTTCCTTCAAAACTCGAAACGTAAAATTATACCACTTCTGATGGTCCTAGAGATCCAAAAAATTTTACCACATATAGATCTTGGATGACAATGCATTGTATCAAAATTTCAGATCGATCGAATAATCCGTATTGAAATTATTGCATTTTTAGTTTTTCTATAGTCTATATATAAGCATTGGTACCCGTCTGCTTTGTTGACATCCATGAGTTCACCACGTGAACATAACACCGTGGTATAAAACGTTGGGCGGGCGCTTATGAGGTGTTTGGTATAAAAATAATAGTGGTAAAAAAGATGTGTGGGCTTCAGACGTCAATTTTAAAGAGTTTTTATTATAAGTTTTAAAAAATAGCTGTAAAAACAAAGTTTTTGACTATAAATCACTTATATATGAGACATTACTAAAAGTAGTGATTATGTTAAAAGCGTGTCCTTTTTAAAAAGATATTTTTTAAATATTTAATTATTAGTATATGTTTAAGATATTTTTTCTATTCACTTTTTAAAGATCTTGAGAAATATATTCACGATGAAACTGAATTAAATGAACAGGTTTTTTTAAATTGACCTCTTGCACTGAATGGGCCAAGGGGTGTCATTTTCCCCCTATATTAGCTAAAAAGTAGTTTAAGCGTTAGATAATGAGAAAATAACTGTACTTTGACCAAACTTAGTATATAAAAACTTAAGAGCCTATATTAAAATACTTTAGGGCACTGAACTCCTAATGCCAATTCCTCCGAAGCTGGGGGACCCAAACGTAATTTTAACTGAACGTAAATAATTGCATTCCCTATTCAATTTTACACGATATTGAAAATTATAGCTTTAGAACAATGGCAATAAAAAACTAAATTATCACTCGTTTTAAGGCCGTAGGCCTTAATATCGTTTCTTCTCTTGTAAGCTATGCAATTATTAATTTATTAATCCGTTTGCTATGATTTTTTTTTGCACAATCCCGCTGTTGAGTACGATAATATTTGTCTGATAATTGTTAGAAGTTTAGAACCGTTGGGGGTAGGTGTTAGACCCAACCAACGCTACAGTTGACCTTAGGTCAAGCGAAGTAGTAGAAACGTTATGCAAATGAGGCCGTTATTGGTACCTATTGGAAACAGTCCATCACGTGCCAAGAACGTGAGACGTAATGTTTGGCCAACCAGGAGAAAGTTGTCACATTCACCAGCCATGAGGCAAAGGTTCACTCAATAGAATTACTAGGAATGTAGGGCAGATGCTATGATGGCATGGGTGAGCGGTCCTTTATATACTGGGGAAAAACCATGAGGCGTTCTCTCTCCCAGATATCACAGGTCACCCTGAGAATTAGGTTTTAAGGGGCTAGACTGTGGGGAACAGAGCATTGCTGAAGGGGGTTCAGGTTTGTTAGACTGTTAGACTTATAAGGATAGTCAAATGTATGTTAGAGTTAAGATGTTATTATTCTTTTATGTATTGATTGATTGATGTATTGATGTACTGTTAGTATATATATGTATGTGTTTGTGTATTTATATTTTCAGCAAGTACGGTAGGGTAGTGTTGCCTACAGTAAAGGAAGTAGCGTAGGGCTAGAATAGCCAAGTGAAACTTAGTGTTGAAGTGAGCAACAGATGTGCTCTACAGGCAAAAGTGGGAAGACGACCCTGAACCGTGACGAAGTGAGAACCAGTGCTGAAGACGTAACTGAGGGGGCACGACATTGAAGTCTGGGAATGCCCACTAGAGTTATCGGTCAAGCGAGACAGACAGGTGATCAGTCTCGCATAGGCATTTTGGAGGCGGAGCCAGGTGTCCGAAGAGGAGAAAGGACCTGGACCAGTTCATTAGTGTGAAATTAAGAAGTTAAGTTGAGAACACAACGTACCTTTATTTTATATGGTTTGTAGCTGAATATAATTGTCAAGATATTTATAGTTTGTAATCAATGCCATTTTATTTTTATTTTTTTATGTATATATTTAATGTAAATAAATATTCTCTCTCGTTTGTACACAGAGGTGTTAAGTGTCATCATTTAAATGTGTTTAAGTATGTTCGAGATTAGTATTAATACTTAACATTGGGGGCTAGAGCCAAGATTGAATACATGTATTAATGAATATTACCCTAGACAACAAGAGGCATTACAAGTGTGTATTTTAGTTGTATTATAACTAAAGTTGTCAATGCCCGTGAAGGTTTATGGCATAATTGTTTTTAAACATGTATTCATTTTTACTGAGATCGTTGCAACGCATGACGGGTCTGCTAGTTAACCATACAAATAAACAAAAAAGAATTAAATAATAAAAAGTTTACAGCTTAATGTTACCTGAAATGAAGGAGGGAAAAATAATAATACATAGTTTTAATTTTTAATATAATACTCTACAAATATTTATTACTGTTATTTATCGACCTTTTGTTGTGTTGACAATGAAAAGAAGTAATTTCGAATGGGCATTTGGTGAAGTTTTCCATTAATAAATTATAGCAATATCCCCTCAAAATTATTAGATCACGTCATAAAACTTTACAAATTTACTTGAGTCAAACAACCATATAGATTTAAAACTCGTTTATAAAAATTGACAGCAAATTAATATATTTCAAGCTATGTAAATAAACAATAACTATTGTAAAAAAGTAAATATTATTACATCCAGTACAAAGAAATGTGTTTCTCAACATGAACTTTATAAATAATCATTGAATTAATGTATATAGTAATTTCTTTATATGAAAAAAAGGTACTACACAATATTAAGATATTAATTTATTTTAATAATTATTATTACAAAAAATTTTCAATTACTTTTCCAAACAAAAATTTATCAAAATATTAGTTTCACTGCGTTTCCTAATATCTTCCCTAGTTTATCTTAATTATGCTTTCTCCTCTTTAAATCAGATGCAAATCCTGTCTAATACTTTTTTCATTCTTCTGACTTCTATCCTTTATGTCCTCAATTCTTCCATTCCCTAAGTGGTCCATCTCAGCCCCTTATAGGCTGAGTCATAATCATGAAACGGATCATAGTAAAAGAGAAAGAGAGGCAAAATTAATTTTTTTAAATGAAATAACCAATATTCCATTGACCAAACCAAAAACCTAACACTTCTTCTAATATATAGAACGAGTTGTCATCGAAGCGTCTAAAATTTTCATGTTAATAATACAATTATTATAAAATGTCTCGAGATTCTTCTAAAATTAAGCAACTTATACAAACACCAGAGTTAATAAATAATTTACTTCAAAAAGTTCCTATGAGATTTGACAAATGTGTATATTTTATTACCATCCTTTTTTTAAACGTTTTCACTTTTAAAATAATTATTATTAAATTAAAATAAACTAAGTAATCATGTAGATAGCCACTAAGGTAAGGCTTACTAAGATATTCTGCTCCAATCCACTCCACATCTTTCATAAATAATGTTTTAGCGAAACAAAGTTAAATGAGATAATGTGTATTCAACAGATGGCTTGTTGGAGGTAACAGAATTATAACAATCATTTAAAATTGTGTCCTTGTTTAGAGGGATCGAAGTCAAGTGGATAGCCATTTAGATAGAATATGTTTGCTTTCTATTTTAGAACACAATTGAAAAATCAAACTACCATAGCAATAGTAGTCAAGCATATACATGCAACTAAATATATAAAGTGCATAGTTTTTTTTCATTTGAATTAAAGTCGATTTTTAAAGCTATTTTGTGAATTGAATTATCATATTGCTATAGGTTCAGCTAAGTTAAAATTAATAGAAAAAATTATGTAACACAAGATCAGTTAAAATAGTGTCTTACAATTGTTAAATATAATTGAATAAAATTTTAAAATATACATATTAATAATCATCTAGAAGTTTACTCAAAATTTCATATTAATTTATCAGTAAAATGTGCTTTTGGTGCGGCGATGACAGGAAATACTTAAGGATAAAAATGAATCAGTAAAATGTGCTTTTTGGTGCGGCGATGACAGGAAATACTTAAGGATAAAAATGAATCAGTAAAATGTGCTTTTTGGTGCGGCGATGACAGGAAATTCTTAAGGATAAAAATGATGCTCAATGATATTTTAAATTTAGGAATGAAGTTTTTATGCACAAAGATGGTTTAAAAACCAAACAATTACTCAGTATCCAACATTAAAACTAATGTTTAAATAGCTCACATCAATAAAAATGACAGTTTTGGCTCTGGCCTACAATGAGGGGTAATTTCTAATTAAAAAACTCGTAAAAAAATAAGTTTTTGACTATATCCTTTATATATGAAACATAATTAAAAGAATGTTCTTTATAGTACGCATCGCACGACAATCCAAAACTCCAAAATTTTAGTTATGTATCAAATATAAAAGGATTTATATTAAAAAAGAAACTTCTACAGTCTGACTGCTAAATTTCAGCTCGATTTGATCACGGAAAAAGGGTTATGAAAACATGTTTAACATAGTGCGCACCGCGAGACAGATAGGCAATTAATAGCATTTAAATTTACAGATGGGGAATATATTTTTTTGCAAAGATCGTCAATATAATACGTACCGCACAGCGCATCAGGAAATAAAAACGTCGTTCAATATAATACACTGCGACACTCAAGCACAAAAAATAACATGCTACATTGAGATAAATAGAGATAATCTAAAAAATCATTAATTTAATAGCAATACATTCGATCGATCTGAAAATTTGATACATAGTTTATTCATTTTTATCATCGGCACATGTCTGCTTGCAACATTTCAGCTCGCTAGCATACGAGAAAGTAGGTTAAAATCGATCAAAAGTCTCTTCAGCAAGCAATCAAGCAGACGCCGCGAATAATATAAGGGATTTAAATAAAAAACAAACCCGTAAAAACAAAGTTTTTGACTATAAATCCCTTATATATGAGACATACCTTAAAGTATTGATTATGTTCCAACGTGAAAATCATTTAACATGTGTTCACCTGTGGCTGGTCTGAAGTCAAGTGAACAAGCAAAATGTAAAGAAAAGCACGCCAGTACACCACACAACATTGCAGCGTAAAGCTTGTTCGCCCGGCGAAAGTAGGTCAGTGAAGCTTTAATCGAACCGAAATTATCTCCTATAAATCCCAACGCGCATAACTTAAAATAAAATCTTGGAAGAATTACTGCGTCAAAAATAACTCGTTATGACCGTCCGTGTAAATGGCGTAAACGTATTCAATATGATTAGCTGTAGGAGTCATATGTGTTTGAGGGACCAATCACTATAGATGACCGGACAGAACTGACAGAAAGGACAGAAACTTGACTTTTATTATATAGGATTATTAATAATTAATTATTTATTAATACAGTTTTAAAAAAAAATATTATAAATATTTTCTATAATTTTAATCGAATTTTTATCGATTAAAATAATTTTAATCGATAAAAAATTTAGCGATTAATTGAGAAATTAATCGTTAATTTCCGCAGCCCTAATATATATATGTTTAACAAAAAGGATGCATAGAGGGATAACAAATTTTATTTAAACATCTGGTTTTATCATAACGGACATTCATTAAACTATCATTTCTCATCAGCTTCGCTCGATAAAGCACCGCAAATGTGTCTTTAATATAAACATTGTCTGAAGCGATCTTAGCTGAAAAATTGTCTTTTATTACTTTTATTCATCTAATATATGAAGATGAAAGTTTGTTCGTTTGTTTGTTTGTTTGTTTGTTTTTTACCCATATAATTACACACCGTTGGACCTAGGGTGCTGAAATTTTGCATGGGACCCTCATTTGACCCAGGACAGGTCATAGGCTATGTTTCAACCCCAGGTGACCACCCCTAGGGTAAGGGGGCCCATTATTTTGCTTTTTTGCTGATATGTGCAATATAAAGATTAGTTTAAGCTTTAGCTACTGTGTAAAATATTCTTGACCAAACTTGGTCTATAAGAACGTGAGAGCCTTTATTAAAATACTGCAGTGAACTGAAATCATAATGTCTATTTCTTCGGGGCCGGGGGTACCAAATGTCTTTTTTCGGGTAATGTTTTAGATTTTATCCCCCATACACTTTTATAACAGCTTGAGAAATAAATAGATTAATTTCATTTATTTTTCTTAACAAAAATAAATAGTTTTATTTAATTCACACTTCGTAGCATCAATAAACAGAACAGTAAATCAAGGTTACCCTGAGTAGGGTTAGCCCCCCCCCACACTCTAAAGTACGTCACACTTTCGAACAAAAATTTTGTTTTTTATTAACAAAATAATTAAAATTTAATATAAAACAGATGGCCGAACCCGCCCCCTCCCACTTGTCAAAAACTGTCACACTTTCTTACACTTTCTTACACCCCTCTCCCCTCTGATGTGTGACATACTTTATGGAGGGCACCTAATTAAAAGTATATAAACACGTTGGAATAACCTTATTTAAAGTACATATAGACGTATAGACGTATTAAAATTTAAGGCGTAAGCATATATAGAGTTTAAAGTTAATTATATTTATATTTTAAAAGATATTCGTCAAAAAGTTCCTAATTTATCAAGATATTTGTCTACAATTAGTTTATTTTTAATTAATGCAATTTGTTTATTTGACATTGAAATCATATTTTTAAATAACAATTCAGTTTTGATTTCAATTAGGACAGTTATGTTTTGTGAAAGAACACATTACAATAGAAATATTAGTGGTATGGATAATATTAGTAATTAATTTAATAATACAAATATATCCATAAAAAAACACAAATTCTTGTCTTTATAAAACAAGTATTTAAAAAAACAACTTTTGTTATCATATTGAATGTGAATTGAAATTGTATTTAGAAGCGGCGCCGCACCATAAAGCACCGTGTTGGTGTATTCTAATATGAAAATGTTTTAGTTGGCAGGCAATACTAATTATCTTGAAAAAATTAATTAAAGTATAATTTTCAATATATGAGACTTATTATATATTACTTATGCTGCAGAAATATTATGTTTAATGTAACTAAAAATAATTTTAAACATTATGGCACCTAAATTACAAAATAAAATTTAAAATCGGAATGATTTAAAATTTAATAAGCTATGTAATTTCTACATTTACTGTAATATATATCCATATCTAAGAAATTTTTTCCAACGTAAGGGTGATTACAAAATTTCGGTTATCCAAGTGTCATTACACTTACTATCGATCTTTTATTAACAATACATTTTCAATAACGTTTTTGTGATTAATTTACCCCCGATAAGCGTTGATCCGTTTATAACAACAAGTTCATTTCAAAGGTAAAAGATATATTTTAACAAAAACCTAGTAACTTAAAGTGTATAAAAGTACACAACAGTGCGCATAACTCAAGGTGCCAACTTTTCCCAGGCAGGAGTAAAAAAATTCCCAAATTAGACTAAAAATTCTCACATGCATTAAATTCTGTTGGTGAAGCAATCTCAATTATTCCCTTATTTAAGGCCAAATTCGTATAAATTACCATTTATATAAATTTAGCTAAAAATATCCCATGATCTAAGAAATTTCCCAGGAGTTACCAGCACTGGTAAACAACTAACCTTCCATATGTTTACAAAATGAAAACATTACAAATCCTAATTTTTTTTTCTTCAAAAAATGATACATTTCTACAACTTATTTTAAAAGCACTAAATTAAACATGCACGTTTCTCATATCTCACGTGATCTGCTTGTAATATAGAGATACGTTACAAAAGTATTTCAGAAGTTTCTAAATAATAAGAGAACGTAGACTGTAGACTTTTTCAAACAACCGTCAATGTGAGATAATAGACATTACGTGATCTTGAGGCTGAGCCCCGAGACAAGATCATAACAAACACTGAGACTACACAGCTCACACTTCTATCATAAAAAACACAGAGACTACACAACTCACACTTCTATCATAAAAAACACAGAGACTACACAGCTCACACTTCTATCATAACAAACACTCAGACTACACAGCTCACACTTCTATCATAACAAACACAGAGACTACACAGCTCACACTTCTATCATAACAAACACAGAGACTACACAGCTCACACTTCTATCCTAACAAACACAGAGACTACACAGCTCACACTTCTATCATAACAAACACTGGGACTACACAGCTCACACTTCTATCATAACAAACACTGGGACTACACAGCTCAAACTTCTATCATAACAAACACAGAGACTACACAGCTCACACTTCTATCATAACAAACACAGAGACTACACAGCTCACACTTCTATCATAACAAACACTGAGACTACACAGCTCACACTTCTATCATAACAAACACTGAGACTACACAGCTCACACTTCTATCATAACAAACACTGAGACTACACAGCTCACACTTCTATCATAACAAACACTGAGACTACACAGCTCACACTTCTATCATAACAAACACTGAGACTACACAGCTAACACTTCTATCATAACAAACACTGAGACTACACAGCTCACACTTCTATCATAACAAACACTGAGACTACACAGCTCACACTTCTATCATAACAAACAGTGAGACTACACAACTCACACTTCTATCATATCAAACACTGGGACTACACAGCTCACACTTCTATCATAACAAACACTGAGACTACACGGCTCACACTTCTATCATAACAAACACTGAGACTACACAGCTCACACTTCTATCATAACAAACACTGAGACTACACAGCTCACACTTCTATCATAACAAACACTGACACTACACAGCTCACACTTCTATCATAACAAACACTGAGACTACACATCTCACACTTCTATCATAACAAACACTGAGACTACACAGCTCACACTTCTATCATAACAAACACTGAGACTACACAGCTCACACTTCTATCATAACAAACACTGAGACTACACAGCTCACACTTCTATCATAACAAACACTGAGACTACACAGCTCACACTTCTATCATAACAAACACTGAGACTACACAACTCACACTTCTATCATAACAAACACTGAGACTACACAACTCACACTTCTATCATAACAAACACTGAGACTACACAGCTCACACTTCTATCATAACAAACACTGAGACTACACAACTCACACTTCTATCATAACAAACACTGAGACTACACAGCTCACACTTCTATCATAACAAACACTGAGACTACACAACTCACACTTCTATCATAACAAACACTGAGACTACACAGCTCACACTTCTATCATAACAAACACTGAGACTACACACACAGCTCACACTTATATCATAACAAACACTGAGACTACACACACAGCTCACACTTCTATCATAACAAACAGTGAGACTACACACACAGCTCACACTTCTATCATAACAAACACTGAGACTACACACACAGCTCACACTTCTTTCATAACAAACAGTGAGACGACTCCGGATCCAAATATCTCAACATTTAAGTGTAAGAGCTAATAGTGTGTACTTTACTACTTTATATCAAGTATTCATACTATTTATTAAAATATGTATTATCCTAAAAATGAAGAGTATCTGCTATCAACGTTGATACATTGTCAAAGTCAAATATGAACATTTTACAATGAATTGAATGAACGAACTTAAAGTAGTTCAACGAGCTGTGTAGTGTGTACCAAGCGAACAGTGTTTTACTGAGTGTGTAGTGTGATGTACAAAAAGTCGTGACCTAGAACCATAATAAAACTGTTCTTTTATTCAGACAAATGAAGTTTAATATTCTGTTATTTAACTTAGTGTGTTAGCTTATGTAGTAAGGAAATATCTATACTTGTAACTTTTTAACTTAATAAATGTGTCTCGTATTGAAATTGATTCTTTTACTATATTTTTATTAGATTTCAATGATTTGAATGGATCAACGCTTGTTAATTTGTTTATTTTGTTATATATTAATAATTTAATTTATAACTTAATTTGTTACTTAACTTATTTTGTATAATTATTATATTCACAATAGACTAGAGCTTTAAAATTATAAGACTAAATAAGATATAACACGTAAGACAAACAGCATTTTTTGCAACTGCCATTTAAAGTTCAACGGAAAAAAACAAACGGGTGTTTGGTATAAAAATTAAAGATTTCTAATTTAGAAGGCAAAAGAGGGATCTATAAGTGAGAGAATGAGCGAGCCGCATATGTTAAACCTCATAAGCGCCCGCCCCACGATTTTAGTCATATTAAGTCGAAGAACTTGAACTTATAAGTATTAAATTATTCGAAGTGGGTAGACACCGCGCAATGCGCGGCATCCACTGTAAAGCTTGGGCGTAGCGTAAACGTGACGTCACATTTTGCTCTTTTTTATTTATAAGATTTTTTAAAATTCAAACGGTACATGAGCTACTGTGGTCTCACGGTTAGGACATTAGATTCTTGAACTCTAGGTGGCGGTTCGAGTTTCGTTTGAGTCTTTTTTTTTAAAGTTTGTAGTTTCAGTTTTAGGGTCTGGGTTAGGTTTAGTTGTCTATTTTTTAAATTAAAATAGAAAAAGAGTTTTGTTTGAGTCTTTTTTTTTAAGGTTGTAGTTTCAGTTTTAGGGTCTGGGTTAGGTTTAGTTGTCTATTTTTAAATTAAATTAAATAGAAAAAACAACAAATATAATAATAATATAATAATATAGCAACCAAAAATATGATTTATCGAGCGCACCGTTCTCTTTGCTTTTACCAAATTAATTTTAAAATCATAAATCTTTAAGCTATTAAGGTGGACTGGGTATACCAAAATAAACAGACTGTGTATTGCGTGTCAACCACCCAACTGAGTGGACACCGCGCGTTACGCGGTGTCTTCCATCGGCCTAAATTATTTTCTTCTTTTTTGTCCACTTGTAAAAACGTGGTTTTTAAAAATCAATTTTTTACATTATTAAATTATTGACTTCTGTTATGTCCACTTATAAAAATGTGGTTTTTAAAAATCATTTTGTTAACTTTATTTATTGCTAAAATTTTACATATTATGTAATACTAAAATTATATCTAGCAACATTTTTTTCAAAGACAGAATTATTTTAAAATGATTTGCATTTTAAAAGTTGTAAATAATGTAATTTATGTTTTCATTATTATATATATTGATGTCTAGTTGTTTATCTACCATCGACAGATATTGCTACTGCGTCTATAATTTTCTATAAGTGGCATGTCACTTAACTTTGCCCCCTGTCATGGGAGATAATATGCCTAAGAATTACATCTTTTCTCTTACTCCGGTTATAGACTGAGTTATATTAAAACAAGCAGATAAAATGTGTTCATTATTTTTTACTAGGTTGTGCTGCGGCGCCGTGGCCCACCTTTTTCAAAAGCCAAACTAACTTGTCTTTGTTTGATAAATACTAAATATTAAACTTTCTGAAATGTACACAAAGTATTTTATAATAGAGTTTTTTTATTTTATTTTATAATTATAAATCCTCAAATCGCATTTTTACATCGTTCGTTTTTCCAAAATTAAGATATAAGATTAGACAATGACGTCAAATACAATTTTATTTTTACAGCGCGTCTTTAATTTGTAAATTAATTTGCACACCTTTTGATGCACACCTTGTATTAAATATAAGATCAAACAATGACGTCATATAATAATTTTTACAGTGCGAATAGCCACGCCATTTTTTAAACTGCTATAGACTGTTGTACATCGTTCCTCAGCGTTCCAGAATCTTATCTGTTTACAGACGCTCCTTCTATACAGAATGATTGACTTGGGCTATTATATTATAGATTTTAAATGTTGCATGAATTATCGCCTCGATAGGATTACTTGAAGTGATTTTTTACTTTTCATTTTTGTATTTCTGAGGGACCACGACAGACGGACAGACAAGACAGTGAAGTTAATATATGTAGTATATCCATCATGATCCAGATTGAAATCAATTGGTGACTTGAATTTGTGTTACGCGGATTCTCAACGGTAACTTAAAACCTAATTTATTATATAAACTAAACTAAGATTTGAATAAACTATAGATTTGGATTAACTTTATTATTACCTAACATTTGCCAACTTTCTTTGTTACTAACGACGTTGTTATAGAATGTATAGTGTCCACTTTATTTGTTAATAACAACGTTGTTATAGAATGTATAGTGTCCACTTTATTTGTTAATAACAACGTTGTTATAGAATGTATAGTGTCCACTTTATTTGTTAATAACAACGTTGTTATAGAATGTATAGTGTCCACTTTATTTGTTAATAACAACGTTGTTATAGAATGTATATGTCCACTTTCCTTGTTATTAACAACGTTGTTATAGAATGTATATGTCCACTTTCCTTGTTATTAACAATTTTTAAAAAATGCCTACAGTCTTCACACTTTGCTATCAATATCTTGCTAGAAAATAACATGATGCCATGTTATGTATAGTTTTTTAAGAT